>PVHT020000021.1:3608222-3663749 GCA_004024745.2 Catagonus wagneri
GAGTGGATAGGGAAGATATGGTACATACACATAATGGAATATTACTCAGCCATTAAAAGGAACGGAATAACATTTATAGCAACATGGATGAACCTAGAAATTATCATTCAAAGTGGAACCAGTCAGACAATTAGACAGCAACACCCAATGCTACCGCTTACATGTGGAAACTAAAGAGACACAATGAACTTCTTTGAAGGACAGACAATGACTCACAGATTTTGGAAAACCTTGGTTTTTCAAATAAGACAATCTGGGGGGTGGGAGGATGCACTGTGGGTTTGGGACACAAAATCTATCGTATTGACTTATGATCTTTGTACACCTGTAACTGAAATAAAATTCATTGTTAATATGAAAAAAAAAAAAAAAAAGAATTTCTGTGATGACGTTATGCCCAGGGAATAATCCAGGACTGTCTCCCGAATTAACCAAAATCACTAACTTAATCACATTCACAAAATCCCTTTTAACGGAGTAAAGTAACATTCACCAGTTCCGGGAATTAAGAGGTGGACATACATGGATGGAGAAAGGGCATTATTCAGTCTACCACAAACATGACTAGAACCCTTAAAACTGTCACGAAAGAATAAATGCCCAAGAAGAGCCAAGAATGTATGAAAAGGAACAGTAAAAAGGTATTATAATAAAATCAATATAGTATTATAGAGAAATAAATAGATTGGTGGAACAGAATAGAAAATCCAAAAAGGTATCTAATTATGTATGGAAATTTAACACTCAACACAAGTGCTATTACAACTCGAGGACAGAAAAATAAGTTATTTAATAAATGATGCTAGCACCACTATTAAGTCCCCAAAGAAGAGTAGACTTGGATCTCAAAAAATAAAAAATGGTATAAACTGCATCAAGAAGAAAGACTTAAATGTAAACTAAAATGAAAAAAATAAGGTAAGAAAATGTAGAGCATGTACGATGGAGAGATGAGGGATATTTTCTTAACTGGGACCGGAATCCCAAGAGCTATTTTTTTTTAAGAGACAGACATACTTACACGCAAAGAAATGCAAAACCTCTCTCTAGAAAATGTGCCAGGTAAAAATCAAGTGAGAAAAAAATATGGTTCCCAAAACTGTGATGCCAAAGCCAAGATTTGTGTCTCTAATATACAAAGGGCTCTTGCAAATGGACAGGAATGAGACAAACAACCCATTAAATCCGGCATGCAACTGCCTCCCTGTCAGTTGCTCCATTTTCCCATCTTCCTTTCTCTAAGGGAGGTCGGCGCGTCGTTGGGCAGAATTTTCAGAGCTCTAAAATACCATTATTTTTATAATTTTGCAGCAGAACCAAGTGAGTGACGACAGCTGATGACTAATATGCAAGTGGTTATCTGTTCCTGCCAGTAAGAGAATCAAATATTTTTTCACTTCTGTCTGATGCTGTCTACACTGGGAGAAGAAGGTCCTTATTCATTTGATTTCTTTCTTTCTCTTTTTCTCTGCTACAGATCACTTAAAAGTTTCCATGATGAGCTAAGTTGGGGGGTTATTTTTTACCAGACCTAATGTTATTTTGCTTTTGCAGGGTGATTCTCCCAACTGATTTTCAGATTTTAAGGTGGGGTATTTGGCTTGTTGCCGTATGTCAACTTTTCCCCTCTTTTCTTCAGTAAGCCTATGCTAAATTTGAAAAGAAAAAAATAATGACCCAGAGTTGGCAAAATGGGAGGAAAATAGAACCTCATCTTGTGCCTAAGACTGTATACTCACTTACTTGTTACACCCATAAACGAATTTTCTATTTTAATTCAAACTCTGCCTCTTCTAAAACATCAATCCAGACTAAAGAATGTGGTTGCAGACAAATTTCTACTGAAATCCAAATCTAGAATCTATAGAAATTCTCAATGACATTTGTGGTAAGGGTCAGAAAGACAAAAATATTCTTCAGGGAAACAATAGTATGGAAGGAAATATAGGACAGAGTTAAGAATATCAGCCCTAGAGCCATATGGGCTTCCTCTGAATTCCTTATCAAGGAATATCACATATAGGACAGAGTTAAGAATATATATCAGCCCTAGAGCCACCCAGGCTTCCTTTGAATTCCTTATCAAGCCTTTCATCCTGAACCTCTATTTCCTCATCTGTGAAATGGGAAGGAAAAGAGTATCTGCTTCTTGGGGTTGTTTTGGAGATTAAATAAATGATTGAAATGAGATACTGCATATAATTTAGCCAAAAGCCTGGCATACAGTAAGAGCTCAAGTGTTCCTCATTATTATTTTGTTCCTGTGGAGAGCCACGAACCCTATATTAGAAGGGGGCTATGTTTCTACCTTTCTTCTGGGAGGTCACTGGCCTCTGCTAGACAAGGCTAAGCAGCAGAGGTTTTCCAGCTCTGTTCCTCAGAGCCTTGAAATTTCACAGGGTGCTCTTGTGGGCTGCAGAGGCATCAGTGGCAGGCTGTGATGGGGCCCCTGAACCTCCACTCCAGCTTTGTTTTTCCTGTTTGATATAAAAGGGACCTGCCTAAGCTTTCACTTAAAAAACCACCTGTCCCCATAATCTGCAAGGCTATTACAATTCTCTTATTCAGCGGGCATTCCTCCTTTCTAACATGACTTTTCCCAACTTTTTAGTACTCCTTTTCTTCATCACCCATCCATAGCCACCTGATCCCCCCTGAGGGAAAGAAAGCATTTGAGAAGCCCCGTGTGTTTTAGTCTGGGTTGCTTTGAGGTATTACGCCTTCCAGGAGGTGCCTGCATTTTTCAAAGAGTCCAAACAGGAAAAGAACAAAGATTGCTTTTCTTTGTAGAAATACTGGCCCTGCAGGAAGACACTTGCGGGGGTGGGGGGTAAGGTGGTGGTGGGGGATAGAGGCAGGTTTTGTAGAACTGCTAAAATGCCAGGTCCAACCACTGTCTTCATGGCAGAATGCTGGCATTTTGTGAAGGGTCCGGACTGACAGGACAACCCCATCTCCATTTTCTCGGCTGATGAACACGAGCTTCCTGGAGGTGAGATGCTACTTTTTTTCCCAGATGAGGACATGGGGGGTGCTGGGTGGCTCAGGGACTTGCCTCAGTTGGGAGGCAGGCCCTGACTCTGAGTCCTGGGCTCTCTCTCAGGGCTGCTCTGTCGCCTCCACCCAACAGGAGAGCCGGGCCAAACCTCTTGAACTCCGCACGTTTGCAGAAATGGCACAGGCTGGTCCGCCGGTTTTTCTGACACTTCCTCCATGGAATAAAGGAAAGGCTGTAGCAGGCCTGTCAGCTCTCAATGAGCTCTTTGTGCAAATAAATTCCAGAGTTTTTATGAACGATGATGGCAGAGAGGGCTGCTTTCCCCCCAAGTCGTCAGAAAGCTGATGTTTCAGCTGTGCTTGGCTTTCCTCCAGAAAACTCTTGGCCATATGTACTGTGAGTTGCAGACTCCTGGATCAGAGAGCTTAGGAGACTGGAGAAAAGGAGATAGAAAAAGCTTAGGGCAAACCAAGAAGTCCTCATTTTTAATGAGAAAAATTTTCTTTCCCTGTCAAAATTTTTAATATTTCAGAAAAGTAAACATGAAAGGGATTAAATCACTGGGGGGGGGGAGATTGCCTTTTTCTATCATGTTTACATAGAGCACAGTTGTCTGATTTGTACTTAGACACTCATATCAGAACTTGCTGGTAGGAAGGCAGATGTATAATAAGATCTCGATAAATATTTGTTGAATGAGTGAATGAGTGAACCTGTCCTTTAATTTGGGGGCCAAGAAATTATGATAGCAAACAACACGATAAACTCCTCTGGGACTGCCCGTGATTATAACTGACTCCTTGGAAACACCAGCAAATATCTCTGAAGTTATTATCTCCAGGGAAATCGTCACCTTGATTGAGTCTCAGCAGCATCTCTTAGGTCGGGGAGAGTCTACTTCAGATATTTCTGACATTTTAGGTCTGGTTGAAGGCAGGTCTTTCAATGTAGGACTGTGGAATAATAGTTTAGGATCGGTAGACACAGCAAGGTGAGCATTTTGCAGTAAGTTTTGAAGAGTCTTAGCGACAAAACTGTCATCTGATGCTATTCAACGACTAGTTGAACAGTCTGATGTTCACTTAATTGGGGTTTTCCAAAGGGAATACCAGTTTTTTACTATCTTGGGCAAGAATTTTCTGGAATAGAAACGTTATGGTGATAAAGACAGTGAAACAGCAAGGTCATGTTAATGAAGATAGCAGAACAGTAGAATCAAGTTCCTCTAGTCCAGACTCTGCAAACCACAGCCCAAAGGCCAAATCGTGCCTGTGGCCTAGTTTTATAAATAACGTTTTATTAGAACATGGCCACATTCATTACTTTAAGCATTGTCTGTGGCTGTTTTCATACTAAGAATGCAGTTAAAATACTGGGATGCAGACTCTATGGCCACAAAGTTTAAAAGAGTCTGGGTTCTTTACAGAAAAAGTTTGTGACCTCTGAAATAGATGGTAACCTGTGTGGGAAGTAGATGGCTTCATTTTTCATCATACCCATTCATTCATCAAGTACTTATTAAGCACCTACTGGGTGCAAGACATCTTCATGGGTGCTGGAAATATAGCACTCAGCAAGACAAAATGCCCGCTTTCTTGGAAACAAATCAATAAATAATATAAATCAGGTAGTGATAAGTGCTCTAAAGAAAAATTCAGCATGGAAAGATGAAAGGTATGGGGTTTGCAGAGGTTGAAAGGGACTCTTTGCAATATGGTAGTCAAGGAAGGCTTATCTTAAAAGATAACACGTGAGTAAGACTCTAAATGAGGTGGACTAACTGTGTGAAGATATGTGGTAAGACTCTGGGGAGAGATTTCCAGGCGGAGTGTATGGAAATGCAAATATCCGAGCTGGAACAAGCTTGATGTGCTCCTAAGAACAAGCAGACTGGTGCAGCTAAAGCAGGTAAGCAAAAGGCAGGGAAGAGAAGAGTTAAAACTAGAGAGGTGGTAAGGGCCAGATGGTGAAGCAGAGCCTCATGGGAGAGGTGGCAAGGTTTGAATTTTATTCCAAAGACGATAAAAAGCTAATTGGGGATTTTTTTTTAAACACGGGAGTGACAGGATATTATTTCTATTGTAAATATTTACTCTGGGAGTTTCTATTGTGGCTCAGCGGGTTATGAACATGGCTAGTAACCATGAGGATGTTGGTTCAATCCCTGGCCTCGCTCAGTGGGTTAAGGCTCTGGCATTGCCACGAGCTGTGGTGTAGGTCACAGACGCAGTTCAGATCTGGTGTTGCAGTGGCTGTGGCTGTGGCCAACAGCTGTAGCTCCAATGATTTGACCCCTAGCTTGGGAACTTCTATGTGCCTCATGTGCAAGCCTGAAAAACAAACAAACAAACAAACGATTTACACTGGCTGCCAGGTAGAGAACTGACTGCCAACAGATAGAATGGAGGCAGGGGCACCACCAGAGGAGAAAAATCACACTTACGTTACAGGACAGGGATCAGAGGTGGATGCACACCAGTGTGATTTGGGAGGAATTTTAAAAGCATAGCTAACAAGCCCTGCTGATGAACTGAACGTGAAGTATTAGAGAAAGAAAGAGGCAAGAATGGTTCTGAGGGTTTAGAATTGAGTGACTGGGTGAATGATGATGCCATGGACTGAGACGGTGGAGGACTTACAGGTAAGCAGGGATGGAATCAGAAGTTCTGTTTCATTCCTATTAGATTTCACACAGCTAGTGTACATCCAAATGAAGATGGCAGGTTGACTGCTGGATATGAATATGTGCAAATGGGATAGACTGGGAACAAAATCTAAGTTGGGATCCAACAGCATGTGGATGGTATTTAAAGACACACATTTAGTAAGATCACCTAGGAGATAATTACAAAAAAAAAAAAAAGTCTTATTGCTAGATCCCAGAGCCAGTGGTGAGCTGCAACTGGCTGTAGCTTGCTGGTGAGAGCTGGCTGAGTACAACATCTCTTCCCAGCTCCCCATACAGTAACATGATGCTAATAGCTTGAAATCAGCCACAGTGGAAATATTTGCACCATGAAAACTGGCAAACACCACACGTCAGGAATTTTTTCCCACCTAGAGTTGGATGTTAAACATTTACAACCACGTCACCGTCTGGGAGTCTGACTTTTAGAGGTCAGGAAAAGCAGGAAGAGACAGTATAAAAGATAGAGAAGGACTGGAACATGAAGGAGATGCAAGGAAGACCAAGAAGAAGGTGGTGTCTTTGTCCATGTCTCGTCCAAAAGTCAAGAAATTACTGGGCTTCCCATGTGGCTCATGACAAAAGTCAAGAGATTACTATATAATATTTTTCTTCTTTCCCTTTACAAAAGCTTTCAGCGTTTGGAGTTGCTAGAACATATCAATACAGGATACAAATCTTCTTATTTAACTCTCCAATCTGTTCTTCACCTGAGTTTAACTCCTCCTGTAAACCCGAGCTGCTCTAAGAAGCAATTATATGAAAAAATATTTCCATGACTTTTAATGGGAAATCTTGTGTCCTAGCTCAACCCAAGCAAGATACCCAAGTAATTTCCACAAACAGAAAAATAAACCATGAGAAGTTGAGACAACAGACGGGGACCTGCTGCATAGCAAAGGGAACTCTACCCAATGTTCTGTGATGGTTTACGTGGGAAAAGAATCTGAGAAAGGATGGATGTGTGTACGTGTACAACTGAACCACTCTGTTGTATAGCAGAAATTATCGCAACATTGTAAGTCAACTATACCTCAATAAAACTTAAAAAACGAAATGAAAAATAGAGGATAAGGTGAAAGTAAATAGAGAATAAAGATGTGAATTAGTGAAACTTTGGTCACTGATGGAGGGCAAACAGTCTTGCTAATAGGTGCTAGGTGGTAGAAGAATGTTAATAGGAATTATCCTTTGGGGTGCGTGTCCCTTTTTAATCATTTCTTCCACACGTTTTTCAACTCTGTAGCTCAGAGTTATCGTACACTCAAAATCCACTTAAGATTATAGCACGGAAAAATACATTTAGAACTAAAGAAAGGCTAAACATGGAAGTTTCCTTGTACACAGAGGGTTAAGCATCCGGCATTGCTGCAACTGTGGCATTGGTTTGATGCCTGGCTGATGAATTTCTACACGCCATCTGTGTGGGGGAAGGAAGGAAAGGAAAGGAAGGGAAGGGAAGGGAAAGGAAGGGAAGAAAGAAAGAAAAAGAAGGAAGGAAGGAAGGAAGGAAGGAAGGAAGGAAGGAAGGAAGGAAGGAAGGGAGAGAAAGAAAGGCTAAACAGAAGATTGCTTTGAAACATATGGTAACAAAATACATACAAAACAGGACTTAAGCCCTAGAAGATGCTACCCATTCATCCTTCTTCGCTGGACTCACGTGCTCAAAGCAGAACATCTGGGTTCATCCGAATATGGTGCCTGATAATGTCCTCTGACTAGAAATCGCTGTGTAACGTGAATTGGTGAATGTGTCTTTGCCCAAACCATGTCAAAATAGCAATTCTTAGAACATATAGGTATTGTGTTTGAAGGTGAAAACTTGCCATATCAAAAGAAAAAAAAAGAGTGAGAATTATCCAGAAAGCAGTAAAACTTTTCAACACCACTGTGCTGAAAAAGTCACAAACAGGACAGCGGTTATGGAAGGCAACCCTGTTTTCAATTTTGCTGTCCAAGGAGAAAGTTTTCTCTGTTATACAGAAAGCAGCAGCACCTGTCCATTCTGTCATTAGGTTAGTAAGTCCTGCTTCTGAAAGATTTCAGCCTCACAGAACCCGTATTAGAATTATCATCATTATTATCGCTGCCTACTTAGAACCTCATATATATCAAGCAAGGTAAAAATCATCGTCCATTATAGAGAAGAAGCTGAGTACCAGGGGAAAATAAGTAATGCAAGAGGGGTGATGAAAACAAGTGGTATCTTCTGAGCAACCAAAATTAGAAGGAGAAGTATTTTAAATAATTTAATCGTGCCACTACAAAACCTTGTCACATGCTTCTTGTTATCATACATTGCTTCAGCGGCAGGGAAACAATAGAGAAGAACATATATTTAGTAACAATAACTCTTAAAAATAGGAAGTTACAATGAAGGTGCATTATTAGTAAACACCACCTAGGAGCCACACAAAAATGACAACAGCGGTTTGAGAGCAACATTTATATGATTTTTCTGGAGCACCAAACTGGCAGTTATGGGTTCTGCTCAGGGCTGCCAGGGGACTTACTTTAAAACACAAAACCAGTACTTGATAAAGCTGAAATTCAAACGTAGCTCTCTGTGGCACCAAAGCTTATTTACTTTGCATCCCAACAGGGAGCCTCTTGCTTTTTTTTATACAACCCACAACCAGATCTTTGATTCTGCCTTTATAGCAGTGATGGCATTGCCCGAGGAAGAATCCCCAGCCTCTTTGCACTCTGGCACTCTCTTTTCTGCCACATTTTCTCTTCCTCTTCACCTTCATGTTTTGCCTTAGAAAAAAGCTCAGCCAATTCCCAGAAATCTCCACATTCCACACCGTGAAATTCTAAACAGAGAACTAGAAAGTTACCGGTCTGGGCTCAGAAGTCTTGAACAGGAAGTAGGCACTCTGGTTCTGTGCCTTCCCCAACTCTGTCATCGACAACACAAATAACACTGCCTCTTTCAAGCACAAAGATCACTGTTATTGTTGTGACATCTGCTCACTCAGGGCTCGATATTCAGCTTTGACAAAAGAATAATTCAGTCCATCTCGGTGTTAATGTCTTCATTTGCACTGTGTGATTTGCCCTAGTCCCCCCAGTCCCTAGTTCTCAGCAAGTTGAGAGGATGGCTGACAAACAGCAGTTTCATAAGTTAAAGAAAACCCACATGTTCATGCAATTTCAAAAGCTTATGTCATCCTGTGGGATCTCCAGGTTTGGGGCTGAGTCTTCATTTTCTTCGAGCCACTCTCACCACTAGCTTATTTTGCTGGACTGAAATGCACAATTTACTGTTTTCTCTGCAATGGAAGACTCAAAGGTAGCAATACAAGGCTTTCCAGGAGGGAATGCCCAGAAGATGCCCACGACAAAATCAAAGCCAGAGCTAGCAGATGCAAGCTGCTGTCTAGTGACCTCAACTGCCACACCCTTTGGAAGAGGAACCCATATGATGGAGCTTTGGGCACAAAAAGCATTATGCTAAAGGGACAGAATTCCTATCCTATGAGGACGCTATGGAATGTGGTGGAAACAGAGTAAGAGAACAGATGGAAAGGTCTAAAAGACCCACATTTTAACACTATCTTTTTCATTTTAGTACATTCTTTCATGTATTCATTTGCTCAATAAAATTTTATTGAGGACCTACTACATGCCAAGCATTGTTCTAAATTTCAAAGATAAAATGAACAACAAAATTTTTCTGTTCTCAAGAAGGCTAAGATGAGAAAAATACTTGATGAGTGATGTTGGTCAATTTACTTCAACTCCTTTTTTTTTTTTTTTTTGGCCATACCCACAGCATATGGACATCCCTGGGTCAGGGATCAAACCCACAGCACAACAGGAGTTCCCATCGTGGTTCAGTGCTTAACGAATTCAACTAGGAACCATGAGGTTGCGGGTTCGATCCCTGGCCTTGCTCAGTGGGTTAAGGATCCGGCATTGCCGTGAGCTGTGGCGTAGGTTGCAGACGCGGCTCGGATCCCACGTTGCTGTGGCTGTGGCGAAGGCTGGCGGCTACAGCTCCTGTTAGACCCCTAGCCTGGGAACCTCCATATGCCGCGGGTGCGGTCCTAGATAAGGCAAAAAGACAAAAAAAAAACCTACAGCACAACAGTTACCCCAGCCACTGCAGTGACAAAACCAGATCCTTAACCCACTGAGCCACAAGAGAACTCCTTACTTAAATTCTTTAAAGGATAAATAATACTTACCTCACAGGTAAAGATTAAAATGAAATAGCATACATAAATGTTGTATGGTGTCAGACACATGGGAAGCAGGGATTAAACTGTAGACATTATTACTAGGTATATACCCCAGATCCATTCCTGCAGTTCCCAGGTTTCTCCTTCAGTTAAGCCAAATGCACCTCCAAATGCCTTTAACTCTTTGTGATCCTGTAATTTTAAAGGCAGGGTCCTTACTCCTCAATCCTGAGGGCAACAGGGGCAGGATAAGAAAGAGAATAAAGTTTGGGATAGAGCGGTTAATCAGAAACTCAGCAGGAGAGTTCCTTTTGTGGCCCAGTGTTTACCCCAACTAGGATCCATGAGGATGTGGGTTCAATCCCCCGCATTGCTCAGTGGGTAAGGATCTGGCATTGCTGTGAGCTGTGGTGTAGGTCACAGATGAGGCTTGGATCCCGTGTTGCTAGGGCTGTGGCTTAGGCCAGCAGGTTTAGCCCCGATCCGACCCCTAGAATGGGAACTTCATATGTCACAAAAAAAAAAAAGAAAGAAAAAAGAAACTCAGCAGGGGAACTCATTTCAATATCATGAAATTTAACCAGGGCAATGCACAATTATTCAAACATCTCAAACTATAGAGCACAGTCTGGAAGAAAGACGCTGTATACTTTTATATGAGTCTGATGCTGTGTTTTAAGTCATTTGAAATGCTAAGCCACTGAGATTTACCATGAAATTCAGCAAATGCCTGTTTAGCAGCTATGCCCATCAAAGATGGAATTTCCCAGTTTCTACTAAGTTGTGGCATGACCTGAAGTGTAAGCAAATGTTTATGTGTAAGTTTCCAGAAATGAGCTGGCATAGAAATTAATCTGGAAGGAGAAAAGGGGGATTTTTATTCTAAGTTAAAAAATAGATCGTGCAGTTGATAGTTTTGTTTTGGGTTTCACTCCTGCCCCCTCACTACCGTTTGGTTATAGCTGTGAAACAAACATGTCTTTATGTCTACCAGTTGAGTAATCTGATTCTCAGCCAAAAAATGTAACTGGCTCCTAATAACCAGGTATGATGTAAAGAACACACCAGAAAGGGCATTCTACACATATATAAGTCAATGGGGTGGTTGTGTGTGTTCCACAAACTTTCCAATAAAGAAAACAACCAAGGAAAAAAAAGAAGCTTTTGTTGCAGAAACCTCTGACCAAGTTAGAAACAAACCAATTTGATATTGTGTTCCTTTGTGGAAGTGTCTAGCCAAATCTAGTCCCTTCTTACTCCATGAGGATCACTGAGGTTTGTCATTCAGGACATCCTTGCATTGAAGAAAACAAAAGGGGGGAGTTCCTGTCATGGCTCAGTGGTTAACGAATCCGACTAAGAACCATGAGGTTGCAGGTTCGATCCCTGGCCTTGCTCAGTGGGTTAAGGATCCGGCGTTGCCGTGAGCTGTGGTGTAGGTTGCAGACGCGGCTCGGATCCCGCGTTGCTGTGACTGTGGCGAAGGCCGGCGGCTACAGCTCCTGTTAGACCCCGAGCCTGGGAACCTCCACATGCCGCTGGTGCGGCCCTAGATAAGGCAAAAAGACAAAAAAAGAAAAAAAAGAAAGGAAAACAAAGGGCAGAAAGCAAGAGCCTCTTCATCTATCAAGAGATCACACAACCCCACAGGCCAGGCTCTATCTATGAACTAGCATTTACCTCTACGTGTAATTGTAAACTTTTAAAAATGCAATTCCTGTTTCTAAGGTATGAGAAAAGTCTTCAGTTCCTAACATTGAGAGGTGATTCCTGTACCAAAATTATGAACTGTAAGTTGACAGAAACCGCACCTGTACATTGTGTTGGAGGTTTCAGGATCTGGTATAAAAGGGCAGGTGCCTAGAAACGTATTTGGCAATAAAATGCCTTTCTTATCTGCAAAGGCTTTGATTCTGAGAATCCACCAAACTAGACCTTGTTCCATACTTTCAGACTCCAGTTAATGAAAACACCCCGTTTGGCCCAAGTAAAAGGAAACCAGGTTTTCAC
This sequence comes from Catagonus wagneri, assembly GCA_004024745.2. Lineage (NCBI taxonomy): Eukaryota > Metazoa > Chordata > Mammalia > Artiodactyla > Tayassuidae > Catagonus > Catagonus wagneri. The sequence goes on from PVHT020000021.1 coordinate 3,620,104, forward strand.
GCAGACATAAATCTCCTACACCGTCCATTTAGGAGGAACTGAAAAGAAAACTATTGGTTCTTTCTTGGAGACAGGCAGTTGCAAATAGTAAGAGAGCCTTGACAATAACTGCTACACTTAGGAAAAAGAAACCAGTTTTATATTTCAGATGGATCTTAAGTAATTAATCTGACAAATCAAAGAGACTGCTTATAGTTACCTATGCGGTATCACCATACTGAAATGATTTTTTTTCATTTTTTATGTTATTTGTTTATTTATTTATTTTGTTTTTAGGGCCACACCCATGGCATATGGAGGTTCCCAGGCTAGGGGTCAAATCAGAGCTGTAGCTCCAATTGGACTGCTAGCCTGGGAATCTCCATGTGCCACGGGTGCGACCCTAAATAGCAAAAAAGAAAAAAAAGAAAAGACCATTTTGCAATGGCTGATAGAATAATTATAACTGTTAAAATTTGGAGTGAAAAGATTTGGGGAAATTGGATATTCAGAACATCACATAAAATATTACTTGTTAATTACAAAGGCTAAAATATCTTTATAATAAAAAAATGGTAAACAGTACAATATCTGTGAGTTCCTGCTGTGGTGCAGTGGGTGAAGATTCAGCGGCAACAGCTCAGGTCAGTGCTTAGGCTCAGGTTCGATCCCCAGCTCAGGTTTGATCCCCAGCTTGGGACAGTGGATTAAGCATCTGGCATTTCTGCAGTGTCCTAACCTCTCTCAACCCTAACAGAATAGAACAGAGTTAGGGCCTTGCTCTGGATTTGGCTTTGATGTCAGGGGGTGTTGTGGTTGATTTGATCTTCTATTCAGACCACCAAAACTTTCTCCATATCTGCAACAAGGCGGTTTCACTTTCCTATTATTTATGTGCTCACTAGAGTAGCATTTTTAATTTCCTTCAAGAAAGTCTCCTTTGCATTCACAACTTGGCTCACTGTTTGGAGGAAGAGGCCTAGCTTTCAGCCTTTCTCAGCTTTTGACCTGCCTTCCTCACTAAGCTTAATCATTTCAAGCTTTGGATTTAAAGTGAGAGATGTGTGATTCATCTGTAGGGTTAGTAACTGGACTAATTTCAATACTGCTGTGTCTCGGGGGGTAGGGACGGTCAAGACAGCGAATGAGATGGTGGAACAGTCAGAACTTATGCAACATTTATCCATTAAGTTTGCCATCTTATTTGGCCATGGTTCATGGTGCCCCCAAACAATTACAATACAGATCACAGATCGTCATAACAAATAGAATAATAAGGGAAAAATTTGAAATGTTGTGAGAATTACGAAAATGTGACACAGAGACACAAAGTGAGCAAATGCTATCGGAAAAAAATGGCATCAACATCAGTTTGATGTCAAGTGGCCAGAAACATTCAAATTATTTTAAAAACGCATAAGCTGTGAGGCACGATAAAGCAAACCACAATAAAATGAGGTATGCCTATACTGTAAATGCTATTTGTAAGATAAAAGTTTAAAATTTAGTATTTCTTGAAAAGGAGAAAAAAGAATTAGAGTACAAGTTCAGATAAATGTTTCCTTACAATAAAGGTCCTTCCCAAAAGAGCCTTTAAGACTCACTAAAAATCCTGATGTAAAGCCATTAAGAAGTTGGAGGTCACTGTGGGTTTTTTCCTTTGTTCCTTTTCCTACTTGTTTCAGTTTCAGACAGAATCAACTTCCTGTTATGAAACATAAATTAGCAAAGTACAGGACCTCTAACTCCCCCTCTCTACTATTCCATATCTGTTATTTGCATGGTTATAGCTTTATATTGTTAAAGTTTATAAAACTTCCAAGACGTGCTGGAAGTGCTTGTAACTTCCACAGTTGTTTCATTTTAATTTAATGCATAAATATAGGCGATGCTGATTACCATTTTTTTTTTTTTTACAGAGCTACCTATATTTCTGATCTCTTAATTTCCTTTTTCTTTTTAAGGCCACATGTGTGGCATATGGACATTCCCAGGCTAGGGTTTGAATCAGAGCCGCAGCTGTGGCCTACATGGCAACACTGGATCCTTAACCCACTGGAAGATGCCAAGGATTGAAACCAAATCCTCAGACATAATGTCAAATCCTTAACTTGCTGAGTCACAACAGTAAATCCCTGACCTCTTAAATTTTTTTTTTTTTTTTTTTGTCTTTTTGGCTTATCTAGGGCCGCACCCCACGGCATATGGAGGTTCCCAGGCTAGGGGTCTAACAGGAGCTGTAGCTGCTGGCCTTCGCCACAGTCACAGCAACGTGGGATCCGAGCCGTGTCTGCAACCTACACCACAGCTCACGGCAACGCCAGATCCTTAACCCACTGAGCAAGGCCAGGGATCGAACCTGCAACCTCATGGTTCCTAGTCGGATTCATTAACCACTGAGCCACGACGGGAACACCCCTGACCTCTTAATTTTGATTCTTCTCTTCATTAGCTAGATTGTGTCAACAAATCTTTTTTCTTAATCCTCAAATCATTTTTTATTTTCATGAGAGGTTCATGGGTGATGTGTATACAGTAATTAACATCCTCATTTATCTGGGACTATCAGATAGTCCTGTATCCCAGGTAATCCCTCTCTTCTAGGTAAACAGGGTGAGTTGTACATAGAGAGCAGGTGGGGTTCATGCTTCCTGTAAACATGGCAATGCTAGTTTGTAGCACTTAGCTTTGTTGGGCAGATGTAGGCAGCAGGCAGGCAGTGTCTTCTACATACCTGTTTGGTCTGCTCTGAAGCCCATAAGATTCTTTCTTTAATCTTGACATTCAGTAAATTTTCTTCTCTTATTTTTCTTTTCCCTTTTTTCTTTTCCTTTTTTTTTCTTTTCTTGCTTTTTAGGGCTGCACCCACAACACGGTTCCCAGGCTAGGGGTCGAATTGGAGCTACAGCTGCTGGCCTACACCACAGCCGCAGCAACACTGGATCTGAGCTGTGCCTGCAAACTACACCACAGCTCATGGCAACGCTGGATCCTTAACCCACTGAGCGAGGCCAGGGATCGAACCTACAACCTCATGGTTCCTAGTGGGATTTGTTTCCACTGTGCCATGACAGGAACTCCTTCTCTTGTTTTTTTCTAAAGATGGGATGTGCTTTCTCATTAGGAAGACAAAGCTTTTTCATTTTAAACAATAGGCCTTCTTGTTTTACATCTTTGTATGTATATTTTTTCCATTTTGTCCTTTTCTCATCTCTAAGAACTCTACATATGTTTCCTCTCTTTACCTGTGCTCTCTTCTTCGTAAACTCCTAAGTCCAGTTATGGGTTTCAAGACAGCCGTGATCTTAGTAGCCATCATCATTTTCTTCTCCATCACTCCTGCCATGAAAATTTACCAAGCACTTCCTATGGGCCAGGCACAGCGCTGATCACTATATATGCTCTATATGCTTTAGCTTATTTCACCTTCATAAAAACTCCACAAGTTCCATTATGACCCCCAATTTAAAGATAAGGAAAGCAGAGACAGTTACCTACTCAAGGATACAGAGCTAATAAGTGACACATATGGCCTTCAAATCTTGTTTCCCTGACCCCAGAGTCTGAGATTTAACTCTGACAGCCCGCTGCTCTCATGGGTGCTATTTCATTATATTTGATTTGTGCCCCCTGAAGCTTTACACAGTAAGGAAAGGCTGAAGTCACTCCATCCAGTTCCTATTAATTAAATCATTCATTTGGCACCTTTACTGGACACCTAGTATGTGTTGACTATTATGCCAGGTGTCAGAAATCCAAGAAAAACATATAAAATAGGATCACTGCCTTCAAGCTAACTTTAGTCTGGCAGGGTGAAGAAAAGAAGACAGATGTATAAACAGATAAACTGCCATCTTCCTTAGCCAGTGCCACAAGAAAAGAGTGAACTAATTCCCAAGGGATCAGAATCTAGAGAGATGTTGCTGGATGCCTGAAAGGACGAGGAGGACGTACTCAAATGAGAGAGTAAGTGTCAGGAGAGAGGGCACAGCCCAGGCAGAAACAGGGACACTTGTGCTGCTGAGCTGAGACAGAGCATATTCTTATGGTCAAGGGATAATGAAAATTTTGAGGCGGCAGGAGCATAGGGTATACGGACTAACATAAAAGAACTGTGACTGGAGAGGCAACTTATAGTCGAATGACAGCCATTCTGTTCTAAATGATCGCTTTAGCCCTAGAAAAGGGAGTTTAAAAGTTCTTAGGTGGCTCGGCAGGGAGGGTCGGAGGGCTGGACTGAGGGTTTGGGATGTGCCTATGGTATATGTTCCGTAGGCACACTGTGGTATATGGAATGGATGGCCAATGGGGACCTGCCATTAGCACAGGGAACTCTACGCAGTATTCCGTAGTAAGCTCTGTGGGAAAAGAATCTGAAAAAGAATGGATGTGTGTATATGTATAACTGAATCACGGTGCTATACAGCAGAAATGATCACAGTCTTGTAAATTAACTACACTTCAATAGAACTTTAAAAAATTTTAAGAAATAAAAAAAATGCGAGTTCCTTTCGTGTCTCAGTGGTTAACAAACCTGACCAGGATCCATGAGGTTGCGGGTTCGATCCCCGGCTTTGCTCAGTGGATTAAGAATCTGGGGTTGCCGTGAGCTATGGTATAGGTCGCAGATGAGGTTCAGATCTGGCCTTGCTGTGGCTGTGGTGGAGGCCGGCGGCTAGAGCTCTGATTTGACCCCTAGCCTGGGAACCTCCATATGCTGCAGGTGTGGCCCTAAAAAGATAAAAAATAAAAATAAATGAAAAAAAATGTTCTTGGGAGGCTTGTATATACTCAGATCAAATCATCTACATATCACCCTATATCTTATGTCAGTAATGAGTTTCCTTCTGTCTCTACTCTTGGTTTCCTACATCTAACCTGGATGAGAACTGGGGGTGATATCCCCTCTCTCCGAAAGAAACCAACATCCATTAACATTTTTCCAGTAGCACGTGAGCAACACAGAGAACAGAGAGGACAGAGAAATCTAAAGAAATAGTTCTTTTCTGAGAACACAGCGGGGTTTTGTTTTGGTTTTCATCTGAGAGCCAGCGTGCTGGCAGCACCTTCTCCTCCAGGAGGAACTGCGACGAGGGGTTGCTCCAGGGTGGGCTGGCAGGAAGGTTAAGTATGTTGACCCAGTTGACTGCAGTGTTTTCTGGATACTAGAGTCCATGGACCCGTACTCCCCGCTTCCAAAACCTACACAAACAACCTGGCTTTGGGATTCAGAAAAAAAATAATAATGAAAGTTTTTAGGATTGATACACATGTACCCATAGAAAACTGTAGTTCTCTGCATTTAAGAAAACTCATTTTGGAGTTCCCATCGTGGCGCGGTGGTTAACAAATCTGACTAGGAACCATGAGGTTGCAGGTTCAATCCCTGGCCTTGCTTAGTGGGTTAACGATCTGGCATTGCTGTGGCTGTGGTGTAGGCCGGCCCCTGTAGCTCCGATTCAACCCCTAGCCTGGGAACCTCCATATGCCGTGGGTGTGGCCCTACAAAAGCAAAAAAAAAAAAAAAAAAAAAAAAAAAAGAAAAATCATTTTAAGGGTACAGTTGGTGTACTTTTTCCAAAATAGTAAATCCAGTTTAGGAAGCAATACTTTGATAACTTAATGAGAGTGTGTGTGTGTGTGTGTGTGTGTGTGTGTGTGTTTTAACTGAAACAGCTGGCAAATGATTAACATGGCCAGCTTATAGGCAACTTTCCAGTGTCAGTGAAAAGACCGAGTTGGATGGAGATCAATGAAGTCATCAGAAGGGGCCATAAGTTTGGGAAGAGGAGAGCTGCTGGAAAAAAAACAGAGGAAAGTGCTTACCAGGGACAACGCATCCATTAGTCATAGGAGGCAAAGTGCCTGGCGCACACGATGGTTTTAGAAGCTCTCAAAAATGATTTAATTTTTATTTTGTTCAAAATCAAAAGGAAAAAATAAGTATATTACAATGAACCCAGCTTGGATTATATTCATCTTTATACTAATGCAGTTGTAAAATATAATTGTTAAGATTTTTTTTTTTTTTTTTAACAGAGGACAGAACCCATGAAGGCAAAATGCTAAGCTGCCATCAGAGTCTTAACGTGGAGCTGGCAGTTACTAATATGTTGGCTCAAAGTCCCAAGAAAACCTAACCCTAATGTCTTCTGTTACATTAACACCGATCACACTTACATTTCACTGGCTGGGTGGGCCCCATCCACAGAGCCACGGAATCTTAGCACATGGATCAAAGTTTCCCAGCCTTCTCTGGAGAGGCCTTCTACTTGCTCAGGAACAAGGCTAGACCCTTTTGTGCTGCTCTTCATTAATTTCCACCACCAAGAAGCCATCCAGGAGCTGCCCCACCAATGTAACTTTGACTGGCACCTATTCCAGTTTTTCTGTTTAGTTCCTGTTACCAAAACCTCAGCCCTTCTGGTGCCCAGCAGCATCTTAGCCCCTTTCATCTTAATCCAGGGTAAAGCTGTGATGCATCTATCCAGGATGGGGAGACTCCTGGGTCCATAAATCCTTTAGGCTGTTTCTACTGGGAAATAGTAACCTCTAAAGAAGTTTAAGGAAGTAAGATCTACCTGCACCCTCACAATCTATCAGGTTGTAGGGAAAGCAACCGCAGGCCAAGTTCTTCCACCCATACAGATGTTTGTTACACACATATTCATTAGTGTTCAGCGAAGAGTTGATACGTCTCTGTTAGCTCAATGAGATTCTTGCTCTGTACCCTTCAGGTGATCCAACACACGCTGCAGAAATGTTCACGAGTGGTAGAGACTTATGAAGCAGGGGTCTATGCCTTCTAATTGGCATCAAACAGAAACCCCCTACACCAACAGCTGGACAAAGGATTATTCAAGAATCAAGAGAGGGAGTTCCCATGGTGTTGCAGTGGGTTAAGAATATAATTGCAGTGGTTCGGGTTGCTGCAGAGACGTGGGTTCAATCCCCAGCCCAGCACAATGGGTTAAAGGAACCTGCATTGCCGCAGCTGTGGTGTAGGTCAGCAGCTGTGGCTAGGATTCAGTCCCTGGCCAAAGAACTTCCATATGCCACAGGAGCAGCCCAAAAAGGGGGAAAAAACGGGCAGAAGATGTAAATAGACATTTCCCCAAAGAAAACTTACAGATGGCCAAAAAGCACATGAAAAGATACTCAAAATTGCTATTAGAGAAATATAAATCAAAACTACAATGAAGTATCACCTCACACCAGTCAGAATGGCCATCAGTAAAAAGTCTGCAAACTATAAATACTAGAGAGGGTGGGAAGAAAAGGGAACGTTCCTACACTGTTGGTAAGAATGTAAACTGGTACAATCATTTTGGAAAACAGTATGAAAGTTCCTTAAAAGACTAAAACTAGAACTACCATATGATCCAGCAATCCAATTCCTTGGCATACACCCAGAGAAGAGCATAATTCAAAAAAAAAAAAAAAAAGCATGAACTCCAATGTTCACTGCAGCACTATTTACAATAGCCAAGACATGGAAGCAACCTAAATGTCCATCAACAGATGAATGGGTAAAGATGATGAAGTAATTATATATACAATGGAATATTACTCAGCCATAAAAAAGAATGAAATAATGCCATTTTCAACAACATGTATGGACCTAGAGATCATCATATTCAGTGAAGTAGGTCAAACAGAGAAAGGCAAATATTCTATGGTATCACTTACATGTGGAATCTTAAAAAATGATACAAATGAACCTATTTATAAAACATAAACAGACTCACAGACTTAGAAAACAAACTTATGATTACCAAAGGGGAAAGACTTGGGTGGGGGGAAGGGATAAATCCGAAGTTTGGGGTTAACAGAAACACACTACTATATATAAAAAAGATAATCAACAAGGATCTACTATATAGAATAGGGAATCATACTCAATATTTTCTAATAATCAATATGGAAAAGGAATCTGAGAAAGAATGGATATATGTGCACGTATAATAGAATCACTTTGCTGTACACTTGAAACTAACACAGAATTATAAACCAACTATACTCCAAAATAAGATAAAAATTAAATTAAATTTAAAAAAACAGATGAATGCTCACAGTGATAGGAATTTTTTTAAAAAATAAAGAAAAAGAAATGGAAGGCATGATCTACATAAAGCTGACTTCAATTTAAAAGTTATAATTTTATACCCTTGAATTTTGTGGACTGATGTGACAATGAGGTTCTACCTGTTACAAAGCAACTGCATATTTATACATGTAGAACCCACACTAGCTCAAGCTCCCTAAAAGTCAGAGTCAGGCATGAAGCACTGGCTCATGGATCACGGCTGACACGAGTCCTGCCAGCCACTTGGGAGGAAATGCAGCCTTCAAATGTGAAGCTGGGACTTCAGCTTCAGAAATGCTGCATGAGGAGGTGTTTACAGAGATATCCCACTCTGATAGCCAGAATATAGAAACAGCTCATGCCAGTATGAAATGGAAAATGCAGCTGGTAGCTGTGCTAGGATCTGAAATTTATGTTTCTCGTATTTTTTCTGGCTTATTCACCATCAGTTATCTTTTAGTATGTTTGGCAAGATATTTTTAAAAATTCCAGCCATACTAAGGGAAGTCAAAACAATTGTTTCTGTCTGCTTGAGAGATTTAGAAGGAAATGTACCAGTTTGTGGCTGGCAGCAGGAATGCAGAGCTTTTCCAAGGGGAAAGTGAAACTCAGAGGCACAGATGGGTCCCTCCTATCTGCCAAATCTTTCCCAGGGAGATTCCTTTTGCTCTACCTTAAAATTTACAAAAGCAGTTTGTTTTCACTGTAGAAATATTTGAAAGTACAAACAACATGTTTTAAAAAATGAAATCACTCGTAACTTCTTCACTCAGTAATTACCACCGTCGACATTTTAATGTACAGATCTGTTTCTATACATTTCATATACATCAATGGGTAGTTCAAAACTGGGATCATACTGTATCTACTTTTTATAATCTACTTTTACTTAACTCATTATCTTGTAGACCTCTTTTCGTATCTGTCTACCCCAGTGGTTCTCAAACTTGAGCGTGCACTTGAAGAGCTCCATACAATAGAATTTGTTTGGTCTTTACCCACCCAGTCACCCAGTCTCTGCTTCAGTAGTCGAGGGTAGAGGGTAGGGGCAAGAATTTGCATTTCTAACCAGTCAATACTGATGCTACTGATCTGGGGAGTGCATTTTGAAAACTGTGGTCTACACCATCACATTAATGACTGTTGGATATTTCATCACCTAGATGAATGAATTTATTTAGATGTTTCCCTTTGTTTGTTGTTTGTTTCTTTATGGCTGCACCCACAGTATGTGGAAGTTCCCTGGCCAGGGACTGAATCTGAGCCATAGCTGTAACCCACGCAGCAGCTGCCACAATGCGGGATCCTTTCACCCACTGTGCTAGGCTGAGGGTTGAACCCGTACCTCCACAGCAAGCCGAACTGCTGCAGTCAGGTTCTTAACCCAGTGCACTACAGTGAGAACTCCTCCCTTTATTTGAATATTTCAATTATTTGAAAGCCAAATGATGCTGGGAACATCATGATAACTAAGCTTGTGCTTTCTTTATATGAAAGACTAGTTTCTTATGATTCAAGAAAGGTAAAACACTGGAACAAATTCTCACCACCAGAAAGTGATAGAGAAAGAAAGATTAAAGGGCTCTTAGTCTAGGATTATTTAGTGCTCACCATGGAAGGTCAAATTGATTGGTGTTGCAGGCTGAATGGAACTGCAGCAAGACAGGGAAATCTCTCTGTAGAACTCTTTAGCTAATTTCATTCTATTTCTGACAGCTCAGCCACTAACAGGATATTGCTCCATGAGAGGAAATACTTTATTACTTAATGTTAAATGTGGCCTCAATGAGTTGATGAATAAAAATTTTTACACATCAGAAAAGAGAAGAAAGGATGAAAAGTGATTTTTGACAATAATTATAGAAAAATGAGTGCATATCAAAAAATTTAGATGACCTTCATGAGACCAAAAGATTTCTAATGCAGAAAAAAGGAAAAGTGACTCAGAGTGCATTGTCTTGAGACTTTTCAGATTTTGAACAAGTTTCAAACTCTATACCAAATCTAATGAACAGGAATTTAAGCACATCTCAAAGCTCGATTTCATAAACAGAAAATTGAGTACAAAGCAGCCTAACTAAAAAACAGAAGTTCTAACGGGATTTTACGGAAGTAAATAGTATAAAGTAGAAGTAGTATAAAGTAAAAGAAACTTAAATCTCAGTCATAAAGAAATGCAAATCAACACGATGTAAGTTCCTAGCGCACAACATAGTGATTTGCTGTTTCTATGTATTACAAAATGATCACCATCAGTCTATTGCCATCTGCCACCATACAAAAATATACTATTACTGACCATATTCTTCATGCTATTTACTATATTCTTCACGCTGTATATATCATTGCCATGACTCATTTTTTAATAAAAGTGTGTACCTCTTAATCTTTCTCACTTATTTGGCTCCTTCCCACATCCCGCCTCCCTCTGACAAACACCTGTTTATTCTCTGTATCTATGATTCTGCTATGTTTGTTATGTTTGTTTGTTTTGTTTGTTATATTCCACATATAAGTGAAATCATACAGTGTTTGTTTTTATCTGGCTTATTTCACTTAGCAGAATACCCTCTTGGTTCATCCCTGTTGTTACAAATGCAAAGATTTTATTCTTTTTTTATGGCTGAGTAATATTCCACTATGTGTATATGAGTGTGTGTGTATCATGTTTTCCTTTTATTTTGTATCCGTACAAGATGATGGATATTCACTAAACTTATTGTGGTAATCATTCCATGATGTATATAAGCCAAGTCAAACATACAGCCTTAAACTTATACAGTGCTATATGTCAATTATGTCTCAATAAAACTGGAAAAAAATTTTAACCATCACAATACAGAAAAAAAAGAGAGAGAAAGAAGATATTCAAATCAAGTCATCACTGTTTTTTCCCCTAGCAGATTAAGAACTATATTACAATTTAATGATACTCAGAGTTAGCTAGAATGTAGGAAAGAGCAACTTTCATATACTTTTGTTAAAAGGTTGTAACAGTATAAAGTTTTAGAAAACAATTTGGCAATGTCATCAACACCTAAAAAGTAGAGAGTATTGGAATTCCCCATGTGGTGCAGTGGGTTAAAGAATCCAGTGTTGCCACAGCTGTGGCACAGGTCACAGCTGTGGCTCAGATTCAGTTCCTGGCCCAGGAACTTCCATATGTCATGAGTGCAGCCAAAAAAATTGTTTTAATTTTAAAGTATATATTTTAAACCTATAATATTATTGCTAGGAATCATGTAGGTCTGTTTGAAACTGTTTTCTAAACTATATAAAGATATCCATTGAAGCATTATCTATTATAGGAAAAGACGAAACAACCTCAATGTCCTTTAACTAGAATGTCTCTTTAAATAAATTATAATTCCTCTACTTGAAAACAAATATACAAGTTTACCAATAAGTGAAAGGAACAAGGTGCAGAATACTTTGTAGAGTATAATTCCTTTTGTAGAAGCAAATATAAGCAATATATGTTCACGTGGAAGTATATGTAAAAATTTTTTCTCAAATGGAAGCTCCAAATTTGTTCGCTGTCATTTTCTTTTCCAGGTGAGGAGATGAAGAAGTACCAAATTTGAACATGGGAGAGCAGAGGCCTGAATCACCGACACTCACTGGGGTGGGGGTGGGGGAGACTTCTTGGTTCAGGAGGGCATATCTGATGCAAATCTTTCCTTTTTTTTTGGTTGCGCCCAAGGCATGTGGCAGTTCCCAGCAATTGAACCCTTGCTGCAGTGGTGACCCCTGAGCCACTACAGTGACAGTGCTGGATCCTTAACCTGCTGCACTGCAGGAGAACTTCTTGATCCAAATCTTTTTTAATTCTTTTTTTAATTTTGCTTTTTTTAGGGTCATAGGGGAGGTATATGGAATTTCCCTGGCTAGGGGTCAAATCGTTGCTGCAGCTGCTGGCTTACACCATAGCCACAGCAATGCAGGATCTGAGCTGCATCTGCGACCTGCACCTTAGCTCACGGTAATGCCAGATCCATAACCCACTGAGTGAGGCCAGGGATCAAACCCGAATCCTTATGGATACTAGTTGGGTTCTTAGCCCACTGAGCCATGATAAGAACTCCAAGCAACAAAATGTTAACAGATAAATATTGGTGCTAAACAAGGAGCACCTGATGTGTCAAATATTTTCAGTAATTTTTCATTCATCTAAGATAAATATCCCTTGATTTACCATCTCTCCCTTGATTTGCATCATTAATTTAGCAAAAGGGTGTACCAGGATGAATCATGAATAATGGCCCCCAAAGATGTCCTGATCCTAATTCCCAGAACCCATGACTGTGTTATCTTCCAGGTAAATGATTCCGCATATGTGGTTAATAAAGGCCTTGGTGTGGGCGATTATCTCAGATTGTCCTGGGTGGGCTGGATGTGCTCACAGGGTCTTTAAGAGAGGGAGACAGGGAGTTCCCTTTGTGGCTCAGTGGTTAACGAATCCGACTATGAACGATGAGGTTGTGGGTTCGATCCCTGGCCTTGCTCAGTGGGTTAAGGATCCGGCGTTGCCGTGAGCTGTGGTGTAGGTTGCAGACGCGGCTCGGATCCCGCGTTGCTGTGGCTGTGGCGAAGGCCGGCAGCTACAGCTCCTGTCAGACCCCTAGCCTGGGAACCTCCATATGCCGTGGGTGCGGCTCTACATAAAGGCAAAAAGACCAAAAAAAAAAAAAAGGGGAGACAGGAGCAGTCAGAGAGAAGCAGATCTGAGGATGCTACTCCGCTGGCTTTAAAAATGGCCAGGAGCCAAAGCGTGAGAGCCATACAGCCCAGGCAGAAAAGGGAAGGAAACAAATTGTCCCCTAGAGACACCGGCGGAAACAGCCCCGCAGACACCTTGACTTTAACTCAGAGGAACAGATTTCAAATTTCTGGCTTCTAGAACCATAGGAAGTAGACCTGTGTTATTTTAAGATGCTAAGTTTGTGGTAATGTGTTACAACCACAATACAATACCATACAATACAAAGGAGAAACCAATACAGAGAGGGAAATAGATGAGACTCAGATATTCTTCCTCTTTTGAAATCTTTAGTTTGCTTTTTATCAAGATGCAGAAGAGGCTTTTGCTAGAGTCACTTTTTATGTCCAAGGTGATCTCCATATCAACAGAGGTATTATTCCTTTCTGCTTAAATAGTGCAGGCATTTTAGGGAAGAAGAAACCAAGCTCTCAGACTAACATACCTTATTTTAAATTAACGCTATCCATTTTTCCAATTATAAAATTGATACATGATCCCTGCGTAAAGTAGATAGAGAAACCAAAACTCTCCTTTAACAGCTCAGCATCAAAACTGTCCCAGGGCTGCTCTGAGCAATGTTTGGCTAAGAATTCTCACGTCGTTACCTTGGCTGATAGACTCGTGTGGAAACTGGACTAAGCACTTTTATTTAGTTTCCAACATGTCACTATTCATAGTATAGTATTTACTAGTTGGCAAACAAAGAAAAGAAGGTAGGGTGGCTTCCTCCTTCCCACGCCTCTCTTGCATTTGGCGTGAGGACAGGTCAGCTGGGAGACCCACGTTCCCGGGATTTGTTACATTCAGCCTGTGTCCCCTGAGCATCCATGTTCTTCAATGATCACCGCCTCCTCCCTCTCTCTCTCTCTTTCTCTCCCTCTCTCTCTCTCTCCCTCTTTCTCCCTTTTCCATGCTGGAGATGGAACAGGCTTGAGTGCGCTATGAGGAAAGGTTGGGGGCTAAGTGGCTCAAAACACAGAATCCTCCATCCCAAAGCAGGCAGGCAAAGGCATGTTATTGGAGCCAAGGCTGTGTCCTGTTGAGAAGGCTGACGTGGGTGACTTGGTCCTGTGGAATTTTCTCTCTGCTGCATTCCTTCTAGGATGAGACAAAAGGCTCATGCTCTCGGGCAATCATTAAGATCGTCATAAGGGCTGGGAGTAAAAAGATCCCAACTCTAAAACAGGGGTGCAGAAGCTCTTCCCATAGTGCCGCATGGAGTTTTGTAACTGGGAAAGAGCTTGCAAGACTGCATGGTGTATGTCTGTTCATTTGTGACCAGTGAGAGACAAGTTTGTGTTCACAAGTTCCCTGGGTATTTACAGAGACCACGATTTATCCAACGCTAACCTAAGATCCTGAAAAGAAACCCTGGGAGGATGGCATAGCTCTTGCCCTTTCTGTCCAGAATCCTTTCCTTTAAGAGATCCACCCCTCGGAACATAGGTGTAGACACGGAGCCCAGGATGGGCCAGTCCTAGTACCCTAGCCACTGTGACGTGACTGGTCCAGGAAGGGGCATGAGACACAAGTCCAACCAATCAGGAACCTTCTCTAGGATGTTGCTGTAGAAGCTGAAGAAGAGTCTCTCCTTTCTCGTGTGTCAGGAGCTATGAGATTGTGACGTGGAAATGGCCAGGAGCCACGTTCCCAGCCAAGTAAGGGAACACAGAGACAGAAAGTTCCAGAGAAAGCCTTGAGAGCTGAAGATCCCTGGTACATGTCATGAGCCACTCTTGGTTTCATGAATGCATGAGACCAGCTTCACCCTTCTTGATGTTTGGTGATGGAGCTTTCTTCATCCTTCACTGTTGGAGTTAATTCACTTTGCATTTCTATCACTTGGAATGAAAAGGAAACTGACAAAATAGCGATTTAATGGAAAAATAAGACATGGGCACCGCCCTCAGAGAACTCAGGATTCAGATGGAAAGACAGGGACAATTACAGAAGAAAATACAAGTTAACCTTAATGTATAATGCTTAAGCATTATGCTGTACCTACTTCTCATATACCTGTACAGTGAAAAACTCTACTGTCAAATGTTTGATGCGTATGCTACAGTAGACAGCTGAGTGGTTTAGAACAATGCGCATTACTCAGTTCCCCTCAGGACTCAGAAGTTTCTGGCCCTTGTTTTGAACAATTTCACTTTCCAAAAGATGGTGGAGTGGGAAGCACACAGACTTCAGAGCCAGATGTGAGACAGAATCTGAGCTTGCCACCACCCAGCTACCTGATTATGTTGGTTTGGAAGCCTTCATCTGGCAATATCTCCCTGATTTAGGCTCAGATCCTGCGTTGCTGTGGCTGTGGCGAAGGCCGGCGGCTACAGCTCCTGTTAGACCCCTAGCCTGGGAACCCCCACATGCCGCGAGTGCGGCCCTAAAATGACAAAAAAGGCAAAAATAAGTTCCTAAAAGAGTACAGAAGTTTATTTTCCTATCTGACAAGTCTAGAGGTGGGGTAACATTGAGGCTAGTTAATTTACAATCCGGTTGTCCAGCCTTTCCACTTTGCCACTTCCGGTCACAAGGGGACTGTCGTCATTCCAGGCATTATACCCAGGAAACATCAAATACAGAGATTCTGCCTATTTCAATGCCCCTTAGGAATTCTAAATCTTCCATATGATGTTACCTTGTTGTAAGAGACATTTACAAGAGAAATAAATGGGCCCCCTCAGATGGATGTGAAGCCCTTAGACGTTTCAGGCAGCTGGAGTTCCACTGTGGCTCAGCGGTAACGAACCCAGCTAGTATCCATGAGAACACGGGTTCGATCCCTGGCTTCGCTCAGTGGGTTAATGATCCAGCATTGCTGTGAGCTATGGTGTAGGTCGCAGACGTGGCTCAGATCTGGCATTGCTGTGGCTTTGGTGTGGGCCGGCAATTGCAGCTCCAATGCAACCCCTAGCCTGGGAACTTCCATATGCCGAGGGTGAGGCCCTAAAAAGACCTAAAAATATATATATATAGATACCATCAATCCTTATTATTCCTGGATTCTGTCTTTGTATATTCAAATACTCACTAAAAATGTATTCCTGATCCCAAAATCATGATTTATAGCATTTTAACACTCACTCACTGACATGTACAGAGAGACAAAAAAATCTCAGTCATTCAACATGCACATTCCTAGTTGAGGTGGAAAAAGGAGAGGCTCTGCCTTCTCATTTCAACTTTCACACTGTAAATAAATGACATTTTTGTAGACTAGTGTCATGCTTCTGCATTTTTGTGCTTTTTGTTCACTACTATCTCCCCCCTACTCCCCCCACCCCCCCCCCCCAGCAATGCTGAAGTGCCTTTTAGCTTTACTAATTGCCAGAAGGCTGGGATGTGCCTTACAAAGACCATACAGGTCAGAGAAGCTTAGTTCAGGCACAAGTTACAATGCTGTTGGCTGTGAGCTCAATGCTAATGAATCAGCATCCAGGAAAGGAAGAGAAAATGTGCTGATCTCTGTGTGAGGCCACTAGGGAAAGTGTTAAAACAACACCTGGAGGGCACAATGAAACTATGGAAAAGATGGAAATGTAGCTAAATACATGGATTCGTGAGAGAAAGACAGCTTTGGAAAAAAAAAAAAAGGCAAGATGTATAGAATTATTGTGAGGATAAAAACCAAAAAAATTGCGGTCACATTATCCAGAGTCAAAAATTGCTAACACCTAGGAGTTCCCACTGTGGTGCAGTGAGTTAAGGATTCAGCATTGCTGTAGCTGTGGCATAGGTTGCAGCTGCAGATCAGATTTGATCCCTGGACTGGGAACTTCTATATGCCACAGGTGTGGCAGAAAAAGAAAAAAAAAGAACCAACTGTATTAAAAAAAAAAAAAAGGAAACACTAAAACCTACATGAAATAAATAAGCCTCAAAGATATATTGTACAACAGAGAAAACAGAGTCAATATAATAACTATAAATGCAGTATAACCTTTAAAAATTGTGAATCACTATGTTGCACACCTGAAACTTGTATAATAGGGTACATCAGCTATACCTCAACTAAAAAAATAGACTAAAAATTCACTAATTAGATGATCTCATTTAAAAAAAAATGCTAAACGTTTTTCTGCTAGTGCTGGCAGCCTCACACAGTGCAAAGAACATAAGGCATGAGATACATAAAACTTGTAGGAGAATTTAGTTCTACAGATGAGGAGACTTCGAAACAATTTTTTTGTCTTTTCAGGGCTGCACCCATGGCATGTAGAGATCCCCAGGCTAGGGGTCAAATTGGACCTGTAGCCGTTGGCTGACGCCACAGCCACAGCAACATGAGATCTGAGCCGCATCTTTGACCTACACCATAGTTCATGGCACCGCCGGATCCTTAACCCACTGAGGAAGGCCAGGGATGAAACCTGCATCCTCATGGATGCTAGGCAGATTCATTTCCGCTGAGCCACAACCGGAACTCCTTGAAACAATTTTTTAAATATCTGCTAAGTGTTTTACAGGAAAAGGGCTATATGGAAGAATAGATATTAAATGCTGATAAGACTGGCTTGTTTTACAAGGAAGTTGGCAGACAAACCTATATAACACAATGGGATCTCAGTTAACAAAAATGTGAGCAGAGGTTTCTGGGAGCCTAACTCTGTATTTCCCCCCAAGAGAGATAGTTCAGTATCCACTAATTTAGTGTTTGCAGTGACTTTATAGAACATAGCTACCAAACTAGAACCAGTTGTACCTGGTCCACCCTCAAAGATTTTGAAACATAAGGTGGGGCTCAGACATGTGCATTTTTACCAACCCTTTATTTGATTGCGAAGCAGTCTAGTGTTTGAGAGTTATTGCTATAACTAGTTTCCTCATACTTCTGAAATTCTATCATATTTTTCAGAGTATCTTTTTTTTGTTTGTTTGAGTTATTAGACTCTGTTGACTACTTGACCTGCCTTCACACAAGGATTGCTTTTATTATTTATTTATTTATTTATTTATTTATTATCTCTTTGCTTTTTAGGGTCACACCCGTGGCATACGGAAGTTCCCAGGCTAGGGTTCGAATTGGAGCTACAGCTTCTGGCCTACACCACAGCCACAGCAACTTGGAATCCAAGTCTTTCTGTGACCTACTCACAACTCACAGCAACGCTGGATCCTTCACCCACGGAGTGAGGCCAGGGATCGAACCTGAGTCCTTATGGATACTAGTCGGGTTCGTTTCCACTGTGCCACAATGGGGATTCCAGACTGCATTTACCTCCCATGAGTGGCTAGAAAGGAGGTAGCATGAGTGACCGAGTCAATGATTTTTCACATAGTAGACACTCCTCTACTGAGACAGAAATTGAATTCCTCCTATAAATCAGTGGTTCTCAAGCAACAGAGATCATGCCGCCCAGGGGAACACTTGGCCCAGGGTATCTTGGCTGCCACACTTCGGGAGAGTAGCTGCTCCTGGCATCTAGCGTGTCGGAGCCAGGAATGCTACTAAACATCCTACGGGGCACAGAGAAGACTCCGCCCCATAACAAAGAGATTTTTTTTTCCCTTTAAGTGAGGTTAATCACGATTCAGCAAATTAAATGTCCTCATTCATTAGGCACATATTTAGTGAGAACTCACTGTATATCATGCTCTATGATAGGCATGCAAATATAATACTGAAGACCCAAAATGTCAACGGTGCCTATGTTGGGGCGAAGCTGCTTACACAGATGTCACAATCACAATCAATTTCTCATCCTCGGACACTGCACTCCTGCCAGATTCTACTGTTGAAATGACCCAGCAGTACTGGATTATGAGTCCTGTCCCTCCCCACGCAGTAGCAGTGTGGAAAAGATCCCCAGAGAGGCCTTTTCCTTTTTTTTTTTGTCTTTTTGCCTTTATCTAGAGCTGCACCCGCGGCATATGGAGGTTCCCAGGCTAGGGGTCTAACAGGAGCTGTAGCTGCCGGCCTACGCCACAGCCACAGCAACGCGGGATCCGAGCCGCGTCTGCAATCTACACCACAACTCACGGCAACGCCGGATCCTTAACCCACTGAGCAAGGCCAGGGATCGAACCTGCAACCTCATGGTTCTTAGTTGGATTTGTTAACCACTGAGCCACGAAGGGAACTCCAGAGAGGCCTTTTCTCTCTCTTGTCCCACTGGCTTGTTGTTACTCATCCTAGGCCAAGAATACATACACTTTTTTCTCCCTAACTTTTTGGACGCACATCTGCCCTAATTTCATTACCCCCTCTGTTTCCTCCTTTGTATCTCACACAAAGTGTACTCCAGCTTCATAGGAAACAGGTGCGCTCTGATCCCCTTTGTGGAGTTTCTATAAAGGGCTTGGGGAAAAAATGCATCCAGGGGCCTGATAGCATGAACTGTGGGCCTCCACCTCCCTCCTCTTCCTCTAGGGAACCAAGGGAACCTCGACCTACCGGGGACCCCAATTCTGTGATCCGACCTGCTCTCCAGTGACTGTCAGCCACGTGCTCAGGCAGTGATGCAAGAACGCTAGATTCCTAAAGATCAAATTTCCTGAACAGAAATGTGTGTGGGCAGGGAAAAACATGGCAGAATACTTGAATTCAGGGGCAGCATATCATTTTCAGTAAGGTTTTGTTTCACAGTAAAAATAAAGACAGGTTGAACTAAGTGAAGGTTTGATGTTGTGAGTAAATCCATAAACTTTTTCCCCCTTCAACTGTTGTGGTTTCTATTTGAGAGGAGAAACTATATCTGAAAGGAGATTTTTTTTTCCCCTTAAGTGAGGTTAATCAAGATTCAGCAAATTAAATGCCCTCATTCATTAAGCACATATTTAGTGAGAATTCACTGTATATCGCGCTCTATGCTAGGCCTGCAAATATAATACTGAAGACGCACTGCTCCTGCCCTCAAGGAGCAGTGCCAGCTGTTACGTTAACATTTTACCCGCATTGTTATGTTAAAAATACAGTCACAGACTGAGAGAAAATATCTGCAAAATACCTGTCTGATAAATGAATGTCATCCCAAATATACCAAGCAAAAATCCTTAAGAGTTGACAACAAGAAAATCAACAATCTGATTTTTAAAACAAGCAAAAGACCCGAATAGACACCTCACCAAAAAGATGTACAGATGGCAAATGAGACTATGAAAAGCTACTCCACATCATAAGTCATTATGGAATTGCAAATTTTATACGATGAAAAACTACTACGTACCTGGGAGGATGGCCAAAATCCAGGGCACTGATAACACCAAACGCAGGTGAAGATGTGGAGCAACGGGAACTCTCAAGTCATTGCTGGTGGGAATGCAAAAGGGTATAGCCACTTCAGAAAATAGCTTGGAGGTTTCTTGCAAAATTAAATATACTCTTACCAGGCAATCCAGCAATCATGCTCCTTGGTATTTATCCAAAAGAGCTAAAAACATACCCACGCAAAACCCTGAAGAGAGATGTTTATAGCCGTTTCATTCAGAATTAACAAAACTCGGCAACAACCAAAATGTCCTTCAGTAGGTGAATGGATAAGTCAACTGTGGAATATTATCCAATGTTAAAAAGAATTATCAAGCCCAAAAAGATGGTCAAGCTATAAAGAGATATTAAATGAGTATTACTAAATGAAAGAAACCAATCTGAAAAGGCTACATACTGTATGATTCCAACTATAAGACATATTGGAAAAGGCAAAACTACGGAGACAGTAAAAAGATCAATGGCTGCCAAGAGTTGGGGGGTGGGATGGGGAGGAGGTAGGGATGGACAGGTAGAGCACAGATGATTTTTAGAGCAGTGAAACTATTCTGTATGATAATCAAATGATGGACACATGTCATTAGACACTTACCTGAACTCATAGAATGTACACCACCAAAAGGAACCCTAATGCAAACTATGGATTTTGGGTGATAATGATGTGTCAAGATTGGTTCATTTAGTGTAACCAATGAACCACTCTGGATAGTAGGGAAGGCTGTGTTGTGGGCAAAGGGGCAGGGGATATGCAAAACTGTATACTTTTCATTCAGTCTTACTGTGAGCCTAAAACTGCTCTAAGAAATAGTCTAGAGAGTTCTCTCGTGGCACAGGGGGGTTAAGGATCTGGCATTGTCACTGCAGTGGCATGGGTTGCTGTTGTGGTAGGAATTCAGTCTCTGGCCTGGGAACTTCTAAATGCCATGGGCGTGGCCAAAAAAAGAAAAGAAAGAAAAAGTGTTTTTTTAAGAAAGTATACCCAACTACACATACTGGTGTATCAGGAAGTTCAATAGCTTATTTTGATAGTGGCAGTAAACTCTGCACAAGGCACTATGGAAGCCAGAGATCAGAGTGGTCATTTATATAAGCCAGAAGGGAAACAGTGGTGGTCAGGAAAGACCCTGGTGGAGGAAAGGACGCCTGAATGTTAACAGTGAGGACATTCTGCTCTGAAAGCCTGGAGAAGTGTGTTCTAGCAGAGTGTACTGTGTGAATGAGGACCTTTCCTGAGGCAAGTGCTTAAAAAAACAAAGCTCAGTCTCTCTTAAGCAATGAAAGGAATTGCTCATAAGGAAGTGAGAAGCAAATTCATCTGCACCCACCCAGTCTTCATCAACACAGCTTTACTATTTCAGATAGCTCTGGCCCTGGAAGATCAAAGTTGCAAATAACTTCATTTTTCACTCCGGGAATATCCTCTAAGGCCCATGAATTTTTCAATGAATAAAAAGCATCAAATGACATTTTATGCCATAAAACTGAACCCTTTGCCTCAAAATCCTCATCTTTGCTATTTCCTCTACCCTAACACTATTTTATCCACGATAAATCAGAATTCAAAAGCTCAGAAATAGCCTGACTTGTCCTTCTTCCCTTTGAGATGCTACCAGGAGTCTGGAGATGGTGGTCTCCATTACTGCTGTCAGCCATGGGCTTTGCTGTTCTATGACAGCAGATTGTTTGGGGGACATTTTCAGGAAGCCAGCATTCAGGAACAGGCAGCTTGGAAACAACCTAAATGTCCATCGACGGATGAACATATGAAGAAGATGTGGCACATATACACAACGGAATACTACTCAGCCATAAAAAAGAACAAAATAATGCCATTTGCAGCAACATGGATGGAACTAGAGACTCTCATACTAAGTGAAGTAAGCCAGAAAGAGAAAGACAAATACAATATGATATCATTGTATCTGGAATCTATGGCACAAAATGAACCTTTCTACAGAAAAGAAGCAAACTTATAGACTTAGAGAACCGACCTGTGGTTGCCAAGGGGGAGAGAGAGGGAGTAGGATGGACTGGGAGTTTTGGAGTTAGTAGATGTAAACTACTGCATTTGGAGTGCATAAGCAATGACATCCTGCTGGAGAGCACATCTAGTCACTTGTGATAGAACATGATGGAGGATAACGAGAGAAAAAAAGAATGAATGGATCACTTTGCTGTACAGCAGAAATTGATAGAACAATGTAAATCAACTATAATAGAAAAAATAAAAAACTAAAAAAAGGGGGAAAAAAACGATGAAGAACAGGTAGCCTGGCACAGGGAAATGCTGCAGGTGACAGATGAGGAGGGACGGAGCAGGGCTTGATGACGAGAGAGGAGTGTTTGAGCAGAAGCACTGTGAAGAAGAGAAACCTTAGGTTGGCTGTGGGGAGAGAGGAAACTCCAGGACGAGCACTTGAGTAGCTGGGAAGGTCATAAAAGGGTTTTCCAACGTAGAACCTGCAAGGTTTGGTGCGTGTGATTCAGTACATGCCGTGACATGTCGCAACTGGAACCAGATTTATCAGGTTTGTTATCATTTCAACCCACCCACAGCTCTGCCCTCTCAGAGGTGGGAGGGCCTGGGTACAAACAGTCTGGGTGAGGCTTCTCAGGTTCTATAAGCTGATGGCATCTCCACACCCTGCTCGGTTATAATTCTCTCCTCAAACAGAAACTCGCCCGCACGTGACTGGGCCTACTGGGGCGTCCCCTGTTCTTTCTTTCTTTTTTTGCCGCACCCGCAGCATGTGGAAGTTCCCAGGCCAGGGATCTAACCCGAGCCACAGCAGTAGCCAGAGCTGCAGCAGTGACAACTGCCAGATCCTTAACCCACTGAACCACCAGGGAACCCCGCTCACCCCACCCCCCAACCCCGCTGTTCTTTCTTGTGCCTGGACACAGGCTAATTTCTGAATTACTAATGCCCAAAAAGCAAAAAACCCAGGCTCAAAGCATTGACAGCGATTTTCCTGAAGATTTGGGGAGAACGGTGACCAGTTCATCCTGGTGTTGGCACTCAAGGTCCAGCATCCCAGAAACCACCTCCTCAGTGCTGGACGGATTATATGGTGGGTCCCCTAAATCTAGGAGAAGGTTGAGACTCCCTTCACAATCTCCCCTCACCTCCCAACTCTTCTCCATGGTCCGCAGGCCCACCCACAAACAGCCCCAAACAGCCCTTTCTGGTCTTTCCAGCTGGAACCTCCTCTCCTCACATTCCTTAGCAAAATCCATCATTTGCACAGCTCCTTCAGCAATAAAAACCAAACAGGGTCTGGTCAGACAAAAGTGGTTCCTCACATTTCCAGAACCACCCTTCTATGGACATGTGAAGGTATATTCATTAGATAAGTTACAGAAACAATGCTCGACCACAGGAAAGTACACTTTAACGGAGCCTGTCTCTGAAAACTGGAGGTTGGCACTTGTCATCTATTTTATGCTCATTTCCCTGTCAAACCTCAAGTGCATTCAAAGTGTTAAGACTACTGGCATTTGTTGAAAACACTCCCCTCTGTGGCTTTAAGACTCCTCTCTCCTGCATTCCCTCTACCTTTAAGACTGTTATGGGAGTTCCCATCGTAGCTCAGCAGTAACGAACCCGACTAGTATCCAGGAGGAGGCGGGTTCGATCCCTGGCCTTGGTCAGTGGGTTAAGGATCCGGCATTGCCACAGCTATGGTGTAGGAGGCAGATGCAGCTCAGATCTGGCATTGCTGTGGCTGTGGTGTAGTCCCATAGCTGCAGCTCCAATTTGACCCCTGGCCTGGGAATTTCTATATGCTACACCTGTGGCCTAAAAAGCAAAAAAAAAAAAAAAAAGAGGAGGATTTCTGACCTCCTCTCCTTTTCAGTTCACTCATCATATCTCATATCGATGTTCACAGTTCCACGAGTACTTCCCCTGCTCTTTTGTCTCCTCTCCCTGCACACACTCTTTAGGGATGATTTCTGCAAGATTCAAAGACTAATTCCTTTTGTTTCCACCCTTTTTATTTCTCAATGCATTTGTTTGTTTAAAGGAAGTGCTAAAAAGACAAAATAAAATAAGTCTTGCACTCAAAGTAGGACAGGGTCTGGGGAAGGAGATGGAATAGTTGAGATGGTAGAAAGGAGGTGAACAGATCAGAGAAAAACTTTTTTTTTTGGTCTTTTTAGGGCCACACCCACGGCACGTGGCGGTTCCCAGGCTTGTTATCATTTCTAGCCACCCACAGCTACACCTGCCAGCCTACACCACAGCCACAGCAACTCCGGATCTGAGACTAGGGATTGAACCTGCAACCTCACGGCTCCTAGTCAGATTCATTTCCGCCAAGCCACGATGGAAACTCTGAGAAAAACATTCTTAAGATATGCCATTTGTTACCGATTCCTGTACTTCTTTGCTCCCTTTGTAAATTGGGCCTGTCGAAGCACCTGCTACCAAGGCTGTTGGGAAGAGAAAGGAGGTACTAAATGCAACGTGCTTAGAACATGCAGTCAGAAAACGTTCATCAAATTCTAGCTGTTATTATTATTATTATTACCTCAGTGGGCTTGAAGGAACATACTTGAAAGGGCATTTTTCTTTGGAAAGAGAAGTAGAGAAAGCTTCCCCAAGAGAAAACACGTCTCCTTTGAATCAAGTTATAAGAAGAAACTCTGATTGGCCCAGGAAGAGTTGACTAATAAGTCTGACAACAAAGCATGTAAATTAAAAATACGCAGTAAGTAACATATAAGCTAATGATTAGCCCACAGAAGGAAATCCCATTAAAAAAAAAAGTTTTTGTTGCTTGTTTTTTCAAAGAAAGCATTAGTTTCTTAGCTAACCTTTTTTTTTTCATTTATAATGATTTTTATTTTTTCCATTATAGCTGGTTTACAGTGTTCTGTCAATTCTCTGCTGTACAGCAAGGTGACCCAGTCACACATACATGTATACATTCTTTTTTCTCACATTCTCATGCTCCATCATAAGTTACTAGACATGGTTCCCAATGCTATACAGCAGGATCTCATTGCTTATCCATTCCAAAGGCAATAGTTTGCATCTATTAAATCAAGATTCCCAGTCCATCCCACTCCCTCCCCCCTGATCTTAAAGGTAGCGGAGTCTTCCCATGAAATGCACAAAAATCTGGAGTTGAACCAGTTTCTCCTCCTACACGAAAATTGCTCATCCAAGTGACTCCCACATTACCCGTCTGAGTATCTTCCTGTCCTTCTCCTGCAGGAGAACATCTGTTTTGCGTTGGCATGCAGCTGAAAGAACCAGACCATCCGTACCTACTAAGCACTTAACATTTATCTGACTGAAGAAAACAAAGTTCCATAGATTGCAAGGAGCTAGAGGCAAAAGAAGCTGCTGCCAGTCTGAGCAGCCAGGGATCTTGAAGCTGGTTGACTGTACCCTTTGGGACCGGTTCAGTGATTCTTGTGGCCAGTGGTGCCAAAAGTTCTCTCCACCCAGGGTATACAACTGGAGTACTTTAGAGGCTTACCCAGAGTGTAAGGCCCCAGGGACACGCTGCTGCAAAGCACCCGAGGAAAATTTTAAATGCTGTGGATAAAACAGGGGTGCTCCAGGAAAGCAAGGCTCCTTTCCCCAAAACCCACCAAGTAGAGGCTGGGGGTAAGGAATCTTAAGACTCACCTAGGGCAAACAGTATGCGGAAAAAGCTCCAAATAAATATTTGGCAAGCAACAATTTTATAGAGCTGGAGGGAAGAGTTTTCAAAATATCAGGATGTGATATTTCAGGGAAATTCTGAATGTTCCTTCCTGCTCGGAATCTTTTATTTTTTTTTTTAACATAATTGAGATCACATTATATGTAGGGTTCCAGCTGTTTACTCCATTGAACCTACAGTGATTTTTTTCCATGGCACTTGGTGTACTCTAAGAGTATTCCATGATATGCCATCATATATTTTTTAAGTCCATAACTATTCCTTTCTCACTGGAGATTTATGTATTTTGACATTTCACTATAAATAAGGACATGACAAACACTGGATTTAAATGTGGATCCATTATTACTAACCTAGGGTATTTTCCAAGAACTGAATTGCTGATCAAAGAATTTGAATGTTTTCAGACTCTTCATGTTAGGTTTTAACATTCCTGCTGCAGTATGAACATGCGCTCCTCAAGTCTCATAAAAAATAAAAAAAATTTTAAAAACCCACAAAAAACTCTAATTTGGTGTATAAAAATTGTTTCAATTTGAAGTTTTATTTAATTTCAAGTTTGCACATTAGCCCTTTGCATTTCCCTTATTTTACCTGCCGTGAATTGTTAAATCTTTTGTTCATTTTACTCTGGGCATCTTAATGCTTTTAAAAAATAAATATCTCAGTACAAAAGGGTTGAAAGGTAATAGAGAGTAACCACTAAAGAGTAGAGCTTCTTTTGGGAGTGATGAAAATCCCCTAAAGAACTGAATTAATTGTGATGTTATACCAAAACCCACTGAATTGTAAACTTTAAACTGGTGAATTACATGAAGCATTACTTACCTCAATACAACTATTTTGTAAAAAGAAAAAAGTTCAGCATAATTTCCATACTTCCCTCTTTCAAAATTTGTTGGCAAATTGTCCGATTCTGATCACATTTTGCTTTCTTATATTCAGGAAATACATTTTTAGTTAAATTCATTTATCTGTTTCTTTTTTGGCCGCCCCACAGCATATGGAGTTCCTGGGCCAGGGATCAGATATGAGACTCATTTGTGACCTAAGCCACGGCTTTTTCATCTACCTTGCTAGGCCTGTGATCGAACCTGGATCCTGGTTCTGCAGAGATGCTGCCAATTTTGTTGTGCCACAGCGGGAACTCCTCTAGTATCTGTTTCTTAATGAATCCTTTCATTTGGAAAATTCCAACACATGCAAAGACAGTCACTGACATGTTCTTCTAGTTTATTTTCATTCTTAATCCATCTGGATTTTGGTGCACATTACAAAGCTATATAGTTTAATGTTTTCCAAACAAGTACTTACTAAATAAGTTTACCCTTCCTTGCCTCATTATGTACTGACAGTTCCTTTACAACATTTTTACATGTACTGGCATCTATTCTAAGCTATTACTGTTATCAGTCTGAGAGTTCAAATACAAACTTTTAGTACTCTCAACATTTTTTATCTTTAAAATATGGCTTCATATCTAGTATTATACAACTCCTTTAACCTCCTCTTTCAAAGCATTCCTAGCTGTTCTAGCATGTTTTTTTCTTTCAGATAAAATCCAGAACAATGTCAACACATTGAGAATATGACTGGGTTTACAGGTGACCAATAGATTGATCTGGGAATATGGGACATGTTTAAAATATCAGCTAGGAACACAATGATTTTTTGTTTTTAATCTATAGAAGTCTTTTATTCATATAGGCCCAACACATTTCTTAACTCTGTCTACACATTTTAGAGAACTTCTTGCCATGATGAAAGGTAACCTACTCCCCTTATATCTTATTTTTTTTTTTGCTTGAACATGGGAAAACCAATTTTTGCATATCTGGAAGTGTGCTAATTTCTAAGTAATTTGAAGATAAAATTCCTTGACTTTCAACTTGAACAATCCTATCCTTGGCATGAATGAAAATAGTCTTTTCTATCCCAGTATTGTGACTCATTTCCAGTTTGCATCTTATTACACAGAAAAATATTAAATCAATATTCTGATAACAGGCTCCAAAAACTTTAAGCATATACTAAATCTTCAATGAGCAGGCTTATAAAGGATATGTAAAGCTCTCGAGCTTTCTAGAAAGATCTGAGGTTAATCGATTTTGCCACTTTGTAGAATCCATTTCATCTAAAATGGGGTTAAAGAGCACCTGGAAGAGTTTACCAGATCAGGTGAACAGGCACTCAATACTTGGGGTGGGGAAGGAGGGGGAACTTCCCTATTCAAATAGCAGCAAGGAACAAATCCTATTAGTATTTGTGGCCACTGACATTTAAGCTGAAGCTAGTAATGCCCAAAAAGCAATACTGGCTATTAAATTCCATTCTTCTGACATCCCCTGTCCAAGACTTTTCTGCATAACCTGTTCTGCCATTGCCATATTCTTTTTTCTCAGACATTTCTGCCTCAAGAATTAATCTTATGCTTGAACCACCATTCAAAAACACCTGTTGGTTACAATGATCACATCCAACTACTAAATTTAATACCGGGGTGCTGGTAGCTAACAAATAAGAATAGCTTGTGGAGACAAAGCATTGGCTTCTGAATAGCTGACTTTAATGGTGTTATGACTCATTCCAAATACATTCAGTCATGCTCATATTCAAGAGAGCAAAACTATAGTAACCACACTTGCCATGAAAGTGCTGCATTTACTCATTTCTGTTTACCATAATGAGAAATGATTTTTATTTTTTTAAACCAAAAAAAAAAAAAAGTCCAGTTCATTTGACTCTACAGATGAAAGGAAGTAAAACATGGCTTCTCTCCCCCTTCCCCAAATGACTAGAAAAGAAAATCCACTTGTGTTAAGTGAATTGCACTTGCTGAATGACACAAACACATGTTTAGAAACAATAGTGTTCCACATTTTCAAGGCTGAGTGGCTATTTACCATGATTTGGTATGGCCCTAAGTAACTCCGCCTATAAAAAAAGAATCACCTTTCTTAACGCTTGTCCTTAATAAATAATGTGAATCCTAATCAGTGCTTCATTAACTAGAATTCTTCCATCACAAAATCAGTTTCTGTATGTTTAACGATTTATCAGGGAAGATGATTTCTAATAATTCCCAATAAAAGACCTTAAATGACAGTAGAACGAAATTAATGTTTAATAACTGACATACAGGAAGCAATTTAAATAATTTATCTTTCCCAAAGAATTTGTGACTTTTTTTTTTCTTTTTACAGCCACCCCTGTGGCATATGGAAACTCCCTGGCTAGGGGTGGAATGTGAGCTGCAGCTGCCAGCCTATACCACAGCAACACTGGATCTGAACCGCATCTGCAACCTATGCTGCAGCTCACAACAATGCCAGATCCTTAACCCACTGAGTGCGGCCATGGTTGGAATCTGCATCCTCAGACACTATGTTAGGTTCTTAACATAATGAGTCACAATGGATATTGCAGAACTTATGATATTTTTGCTTTTCCTGAATGTAATATGGGTTTCCTTTAGAAACCGACTTCTTGTTTCTTCAAAATGCTTGTCCCACAAGTGTCATTACATTTATTTTTAAGTTATGCTGAAAGAATAAAATTAAGAGTCCTAATGGCCATATAATACCTGTAATAACTATTAGCAATAGGGTAACATTCCAACACATTTCAATAAGTGCCATTCTAGAAAGATGAGGTACCACAGCTACATAAAAGATGCTGAGTCCAGTTTTAGTGTGGGGTTTGATGAACTGGATTCTAAGATCTTATTTTTAGGAGGTCCCACTGTGGCACAGTGGTTAATGATCCAGCTTGTCTGTGTACGGGCAGCTGTGACACAGGCCACAGCTCCCGCTTGGATTCAGTCCCTGGCCTGGAAAATTCCATATGCCTCAGGTACAACCAAAACAGAAAAAAAAATAAGGTTATATGGTGTCCACTGTACTATTAACTTTCCTGCAAATGTGCAAATATTCAACATAAAAAATGAAACAATGTTTACAGTATAATATTTAAGACACCATGAATAAGGTAGGAAAAAAAAAACATACAAGACAGAGACCCAAAGTATGTCACTGAAAATCACTTGTTTTAGAGTTTAAGAAAAAAAAAAAAGCCTAACTTAACAGGTAAAATCTCTATTCTAAAACAGAGCAGGGGATGGAGTTCCCTTGTGGCTCAGTAGGTTAAAGAGCTGGCATTATCCCTGGAGCAGCTTGGGTTGCTGCTGTGGCACTGGTTCAGTCCTAGGCCTGGGAACTTCCACATGCCATGGGTGCAACAACAACAAAAAAAATAAATAAAAAATTAAAATAAAAAAAAATAGAGCAGGGGAGTTCCTTTCGTGGCTCAGTGGTTAACGAATCCGACTAAGAACCCTGAGGTTGCGGGTTCGATCCCTGGCCTTGCTCAGTGGGTTAAGGATCCGGCGTTGCCGTGAGCTGTGGTGTACGTTGCAGTTGCGGCTCGGATCCCGCATTGCTGTGGTTGTGGTGAAGGCCGGCAGCTGCAGTTCCTGTTAGACCCCTAGCCTGGGAACCTCCATATGCCGCGGGTGCGGCTCCAGATAAAGGCAAAAAGACAAAAAAAAAAAAAAAAAAATAGAGCAGAGGAGAAACATGTGACATGTATTAAAAGAACAAATTGGTTTAGTAGCCACCATAGACTTAACACTATGCATATAATGCTCAATTCATCTCTTGAATTTTCAAAGCAAGTATGTTTTTCTTGGTCCAACATTGACTGCCATGTTAAATCATACAAACCATAGCAAGCCACTGACTTGCACATTTACAAATGATAAAGTTTCCAAAAATGTGAAACTATCAGGAGAGCCAGTATAACAAACCTCTCCATAAAATAAAAATATCTCCAAACTCTGGTGAATAAAAAATATTTTCTCAGTTGTATGTCTGAAAACTGGCTGATCTTATGAATTTTCTCTATACCATTTAAGTTGACTAAGTTTTAAGAATAAAACACATGGACGTGATTCCTGTTCAAGGTCTCAGCTAAATGATAAAGCTTCCCATTTCCTATTAGATCTTTGGCTAAATGGCATCAGCTTAGCAAAAGAGCAAGCTGAGGTTTATTTTTAAATCTTCGTTTACTTTGAGATATGAGATAGCACAACTGCAACCTCAAATCATCTGTCTTTTGGTGAAAAGTAGAGTAAATACCACATGCTGAGAAATGTATCAATACTGAATCAGTCTGCTCCAAACCTAATGGTCCCTTTAGGATTCCCAGGCACAGCTTTCCCCTCCTAGAAAGTTCTGAGATTTAAGGAAACTTTCAGTGCAAGAGCTAGGGAACCACTGATGGGCAGGTAACAGGAAGAAGCAAGGACAGAGGAAGCAAGTTCCTTTCAGAGAGGGACACAGGTGACAACAGGAGGCAAGAGCCTGGGAAGATCCAAAGAACAACAGTCCTCATTTCTGGGGATAGTACCGGCTACTGGTTTTCAACACTCATGAGAGGCCTCAGAAATTGCCCTCATATGACTCCTCCTCCCCCCTGCCATACCTACACTTCACCACATCTTAGTTCTCTGCACTAATTTCTGCCAATCAGATCACATTAAAAGAACCGAGACTATAATACTATAAATATGGGGCACCATGAAAACAAGTTCATATATAGCTTGATAGCAGGGTCTGGGGAGACTGGAAGAGGAAGACGAGAGAGACAAATATTTGAAAAACTTGATGGCTACTCTGTAGACACTATAATAAACAAAGATACCTTAACTTTTTAAATAACTTAAGATGATTCAGATGACTCATAGACTCAACTAAACTAGGAACCGTCTCTCCTTTTTGCTTTTAAAAATACACGTACATTGTTAAAAGTGAAAATGAGAAACATTCACATTCACTCAAGCCCATTTTTTCAAGTTCCCTGAGATAGCATATACAGATACAGGACACAGAGCAATGTTACAGCAGAAAGTAAATCACTTGCAAAGATCATTAAAAGTCAAACTTCTCTTTCAAGAGACATAATCTACAAGATAAATTACATCCTTACTATTGGTTGTTTGCTAAAAATTTATTGAAATCAGGAAAACCATAATATTGAAAGCTCTCCAAGTAATTTTGGCACAGGTCAAATCTCAGGGTTTTGTTAAGTCCCTGAGCATTTTTAACAGGCTAGAGGGCATTTAGCCTCTTCTCCAGCCACTTGGGGCACTTCTACAACGCCTTGCAACCTGCCCTGGGCACCCGTTAGTTCTAAGGCTTAAAGCTACTACCTTTCCAACACACTGTGCTCTGCAGAAACTCTGTAGCTTCCCTAGCGTGGAGAGTTCGATTCTGTAAGCAGAGGAATCAAATGGGGTACATCTCATGCAGCCTTCTGGTTATTTCTAAAATCACGTACAACGGTCAGTGTTTTAACGCTTCCAGTGCTTTATGCCTCAGATGCTCGTCCAAACACTGGATGGCAAAGAGGTCAATGTCTGTGTCAAACTTGTTGGCAAACAAGTGGTGCGTGCGCAGCAGCCAGTTCAAGTCACCGGCTCCGAAAATGCACACGGAGCGCACGTGGACGCCGTTGCACGGCGGGTAGGGGGCGCCCTTGGAAACGTCGCCTTCAAAGTACTGCCACTTGACAAACCTAGCAATCGACTGCATGTCAGACATGTCGTACTTGTGGCTTAAGGACAGTGAGCCTGGGACTTCGGGGATCCTCTGAATAGTGGCCCAGAGATACTCGTCCGGGCTGTATGTGTCTTTTGCCCACTCCATAAACTTCTGGATTTTTTCATTCTCCAGCACATACTCCACATAACTCCTACTGACCACAAAATAGGCACTGCCAGAAAACAGCGGGGTCTCAAGAGGAGGATGTATTTTGTCAGTCCCCATGTTTGTCAGCTTTCCATTCACAACTGTGTAATGCTTTTTCCACCGTTCTTTTTTGTTGGATGGCATTCTTTCAGTTTCAAGGTTGTTCCCACCCATTAGCAGCTTGAGCATCCTGACAATTTCCAGGTTGGTTTTAATAGGAAAATCCATACCGCAGAGATTTATCAAGTACCTCCAGTCTGCATTCATCTGGTAGAGGTCCTGCATGCAGTTGAGGTCAGCCTGAACCCGGCTCCATGACGCATACACCACACTCTCCAGCTGACTGGCCACAAAGACATTACTGAAGCAGGATGCAATGCCAATCACTGCAGCCAGAAAGGATTCCTCTGATTTTTTGTCCACGTGAATGCAATAGAAATTCTGAGGCGTATAGATGGCCCTCAGGAGTCTGTCAAGCATTTCAATTTTGTGATGAACCACTATAGAATATGCTATTGGAAATTCTGCCTCTTCTTTACTAAGCGGTTCTGTAATATATTTGCGCCTCTTGATGAAAGAAGGGCAATCACTGGTCATGTTTACGTAGTCATAGGCTGTCCATCGAGGGCGCTTTCTAAATTTCACTGTTAGCATCTCAAGCTTTACCTTTTGGATTTCATCTACATCACCCCGTAAAACTTTGGTGCAATTAATGCTACTACTAGGATTCTCTTCAACCAGCTCCAAATGTCCAACATCTACAAATTCAAGCTTTTGATGAATTTTCAAAACAGAGAAGGCGACTAAGGAAAAAATAAAAAATAAGAAGTAGTATTTAGTGGGATAAGAAAAAAGTCTCCTCTTCCAGAACTTCCTCAGCATTTCAACATCAATCAGGTGCTTGGCTTTATCAAGGGGTGTCTTCCAGGCTTCAAGAAGTAATGATTTCCCCTCTGTCGTGTCCTGGAGATTTGTCAGTTTGCATTTATCAGAAGTGTAAAGGCATCTTGAAATGGAGGATAGCACTAAAATAAAAATAGAAAGGACATATACATGTATAAATACAGTCTTTTGTGACATCTTCCTAAGTTCAAAAACTGTCCTCTTTGCTATAAGGTAAGACATATAAGGCAAAAAAATAAAAAATAAAAGTGGATCAGAGGAAAGGAATCAGTGTTAGAGGAAAGCCACAGTCTCTAGTATTAATGTCAAATTGTTTAGTGTAAAGATATGCTAGAATATCCTACAATCAACATTTTACCTGTCAGGTATAGTGAGGTACAAAACACAGCTGAAGACCTAGGCTATCATTATTGAATTTTCCACAGCTGGTGACACTGTGATGCTGTGTCAGTGCTAATTCACACTCCTTGCCTTGAAATCATTACTAATCTGGGTTCCTTCCAACACCTCCATTAATGTCCATCAGTTTGAGTCAGCAGCCCCAAACATTTGAAGAGATCGGATCCATTATGCTCTTTGCCAGTTTAGGATTGGGGATGCACTTAAGGAGATGTTCAGAAATGGCTGTGGCTTCTAAGAATCTCTGAAGGAAAAGCGGGTCAACTGGATTTTCGAACTGGACCAGAAAGGCTCTGGTGAAATCAGGTCAGATTTGGGACTGCTCTGGGTTGACCACACTTTGTTCAGTTCCATACTGGGCACCACAGGAAGAGAAGAAATACACAATCCAAAATACAGAAACAGCCTTGCACTTCCTACATTGGTTATAATTAGGCTTTGCTGCAAGATAGCACTGGTATACAAATGGTAATTTATGAAAGACCCTTTGTTTACATTTAGATTTCAGGAACCCAAGACACATTTATTATGTAAAATGCTCACAAATACACAAATATTATTTTGCTTTCAAAAGTCAATTTTATTACTTAGCAATCGGTTCTAACAAAGTTATATACTATCAATTGTCTCAAAACCAGATTTACAGAGATTTGAAAAGCTTTTCACACCAGAATTAGCACTAGAGATTTTAAATATTTAATTAGCAAGTACACTGTGGATATTAATAATACAAATAAAAATAAATGACCATCAGTAGTATAGATTAATATTACAGAAAATACTTAAGACTTTTTACCATTTTAAAATCAAGTCTGGGTCGTTTAATTATCTGGTTCTAGGTAACATCCTGTGCTTTTGTAGAATGCTTCTCATGTAGTCAGGTTTTGTAAATGTACCAGGCATCCAGAAATGCTGTTATATCCCAGGAGTCTTTAAAAAAAAAAAAAAACGGGAAACAAAAAGAAAAATGTGTGAAGGGATCTATGTGCACACATAAGTATCCACATACACTAAGAAGCATACCGACAAACTAATTTCACATTTTCATTTTTTTGTTTAAAATGATGGCTGGTCATATTTTTTTTCCTCAAAATGATGGCCGGTTTATTGCTCCCTTTTAAAATTTCCTTCTCTCTAGTCTTTTTATTTTAATTCTATATTTGTGTACTGCTAAACGTTTGAGGATATCCTGCAATAAGGTTGATATTTTTCAAAGAAAACTCTTAGGAGTTCCCTGGTGGCTCAGAGGGTTAAGAATCCAAAGTTGTCACTGCTGTGGCTGTGGTTACTGCTGTGGCGTGAATCTGATCCCTGGCTTGTGAAAATTCCTCATGCTGTGGGTGTGGTTAAAAAAAAAAGAAAAGAAAAAGAAAACTCCAACAGCATTTCCCAAAGTGTGTACCAAGGAACAGTTTAAAGGTGCTACATGGAGTTCCCATCGCGGCTCAGTGGTGAACGAATCCGACTAAGAACCATGAGGTTGCAGGTTCGATCCCTGGCCTTGCTCAGTGGGTTAAGGATCCGGCGTTGCCGTGAGCTGTGGTGTAGGTTGCAAACGCGGCTCGGATCCCGCGTTGCTGTGGCTGTGGCGAAGGCCGGCAGCTACAGCTCCTGTTAGACCCCTAGCCTGGGAACCTCCATGTGCCACGGGTGCGGCCCTAGATAAGGCAAAAAAAGACACACACACACACAAAAAAAGGTGCTACACAACTGAAAAATCCAACAGGCCCTATACTGCTGTAAAGATTCCTAATACTCACTGGCCAATTAAAAACAATCATGCAATTGAATTAGTTGGTATCTCATTTTCTTCCAGCTAACCTGTCTACCACCCCACTCCAAATTTCTACTGGAAAGCAGCCATTGGGAAGATTCTGCTAAAATACTCAAGCATCCCTTGGAATTCCCATCGTGGCGCAGCAGAAACTAATCTGACTAGTATTCGTGAGGATATGGGTATGATCCCCGGCCTCGCTCAGTGGGATGGGATATGGAGTTGCTGTGAGCTGTGGTGTAGGTCTCAGACACACATCAGATCCCAGGTTGCTGTAGCTGTGGCATAGGCTGGAAGCTGTAGCTCCTATGCAACCTCTAGCCTGTGAACTTCTATATCCCTGAGTGCAGCACTGAAAAGCAAAAACAAAAACAAAACCCCAAAAACCTATCAGATCCATAAACATTATTCCTTTATGTAATATCTGCTTAAGGCACTTAAATAAATCTGTCTAAATGCTAAATTCTAGGCTAACTGAAGAGCGACTTATGAAACAAAGAATACAGAGTTAGAAAATTAACCCAGGCAGGTCACTAAACAAATAACAACAAACTCTGGGCATGGCAGGGGCAGAGTTCTGATTTCTAGAGTTGATACGTTATAAATAGTTCATTATCAACAACAAAAAATTACAAGGCATGCAGAGAAACATGAAATCTGGTCCATACATAGGAAAAGGGTCATCAATAAAAACTGTCCCTGAGGAAGCCCAAGTATTGGACTTAACACGAAGACTTTCAGTCAGCTATTATAGGTATGTTCAAAGAACTAAAGAACTGGGAGTTCCCACTGTAGCTCAGCAAGTTAAGGATCTGACATCTCTCTGGGGTTGTGGGCTCCATCCCTGGCCTCACTCGAGTAAAGGATCCAGTGTTATTGCAAGTTGTGGCATAGGTCACAGATGCACCCCAGATCCAGATCTGGTGTTGCTGTGACTGTGGTGTAGGCCTCAAGGCAAGCTCCATTTCAACCCCTAGCCCAGGAACTTCCATATGCAGCAGGTGTAGCCATAAAAAAGAGAAACTTAAAAAAAAAAAAAAAAAAAGAAGAGCTTAAGAACTAAATGAAACTATGAGAACAATATTTAACCAAATTGATAATTTCAATAAAGAAACAGAAATTATTTATAAAAAAGAAATAAAAACTGATTGTATTGAAAGTGAATTGAAAAACTGACTAGAGGTGCTCAACAGCAGGTCTGAACTGAAAAAACTAGAACATCAGTGGAACTGAGGACAGGTCAAGTAAAAGTATCCAGACTGAGGTACAAAAGGGAAAAAGAATTAAGAAAGATGAACAGAGCTTCAGAGACCTGTGGGAAACTATTAAGCATATAAACAAATGCATAATGAGGGTGTCATAAAGAAAGCTGGGGGGCGGGGCATGAGGGGAGAGTAAGGCAGTTCTGCATTCGTGAACATGGGAGCATGGAGAAAATAAATCTTAACAATGGCAGAAAACTTCCCAAATTTTACTTTTATTGAAGTATACTTGATTTACAATATTAGTTTCAGGTGTACAACATAGTGATTCAATGTTTTTATACATTATACTCCACTTAAAGTAATTACCAAATGACTATATCTCCCTGTGCTGTACAATATATCCATGTTGCTTATTTTATATTTAGTAGTTAACATCTCTTAATCCCCTACTCCTATTTTCCCTCTCCTCCCCTGCTCTCTCCCCACTGGTAACCTCTAGTACGTTCTCTGTGAGTTTGTTTTGTTATATATATTTGTTTGATTTTCTAGATTCAACATATAACTGATAACAGAGTATTTGTCTTTCTCTGACTTATTTCATTAAGCATAATACTGTCTGGGTCCATCCATGTTGTTGCAAATGGCAGACTTTAATTATTTTTTATGGCTAATATCCCTCTGTGTGTACTGTGTGTATGATTATGTGTAATATCCTCTTTATCCATTCATCTGTTAATGGATAATTTAAGTTGCCTCCATATCTTGGCTACAGTAAATGATGCTGCTATGAACACTGGGGTGCACATATCATTTCGAATTAGCGTTTTTGTTTTCTTCTGATACATATCCAGCAGTGGAACAGCTAGATCATACAGTAGTTCTATTTTTAGTTTTTTGAAGAAATTCCATAATGTTTTCCATAGTGGCTGCACCAACAGTGTATGACGGTTCCTTTTCTCCACATCCTCATCAACAGTTGCTATTTGTTGACTTTCTGATGACATTTTGAAATATTTGAGGTGATATGTCAATGTGGTTTTGATCTGCAATTCTCTGATGACTAGAGATGTTGAGAATTTTTTCATATGGCTCCTGGCCATTTATATATCTTTGGGAAAATGTCTACTCACGTCTTTTGCCCATTTTTAAATTTTTTTATATTGAGTAAAATAAGCTGTTTACATATTTTAGATAATAACTTTTATTTCTCATATCATTTGCAAATATTTTCTCCCATTCAGTAGGCTTTTTGTTTTGTCCAATGCTTTCCTTTACTGTGCAAGGAGCTTTTAAGTTTAATTTGTTCCCATTATTTATTTTTGCTTTTATTTCTTTGGCCTTAGGAGACGATGCCAAAAAAAAAAATACTACCATAATTTATGTCAATGAGTGTTCTGCCTATCTTCTTTTCCAGGAGTTTTATGGTTTCGGGCCTTACATTTAGGCCTTTAAACTATTTTGAGTTTATTTTTGTATATGGTGTAAAGAAATGTTCTAGTAGCTGTCCAGCTTTCCCAACACCGCTTATTAAAGAGATTGTCTTTTTTCTATTGTGTATTTTCTTGCCTCCTCTGTTACAGGCGAAATGACCGTAAGTCCGTGGGTTTAAATTTCTGGGCTTTCCATTCTGTTCCACTGACCTATGTGTGTGTTTTTTGTGACTATACCACACTTCTTTGATTACTGTAGCTTTATGATATATTCTGAGGTCAGGGAGCATGATATCTCCATTTAAAAAAACTGAAAAATAACTAAAACTTCCCAAATTTGATTTAAAAAAAAAGAATCTGCACACTCAAGAGGCTCAGTAAGCCCAAGCATGCAAAATAGGACCACTACTTTGGCAGACAATTTGGCAGTTTCTTAAAAGCTAAACATAGGCCAACCAATCAACCTAGCCATCACAATCCTAGCCTTTTACCCAAATTGAACATGTATACACATAAAAACACGCATATGAATGTTTATGGTAGTTTTATTCAACTGTCAAAAACAAGAAGCAATCAAGACAATCAACAGGTGACTGGATAAGCAAATCGTAGTACATCCATAACATGCAATATTATTCAGTGATTAAAAAAAAAATGAACTACCAAGTCATGAAAAGACATAGACGTTTAAATGCATAGTGCTAAGTTAAAGTCAATCTGAAAAGGCTATATACTACGAGTCCCACTATATGATATCCTGGAAAAGGCAAAATTATAGAAACAGTAAAAGCGAAGTGTTTGCTAGGGGTACGGAGGAAAGAACAGATGATGAAGTACAGAACAAGGCATTTTTAGACGGTTGGAACTATTCTGTAGGGCACTATAATGGTAGTTAAAGGATGCATTTGTCAAAACCCAGAGAACTGTACAAAGACTGGCCGTTCTTAATTATAATTAATTAATAATGTGTCAATAGTGTTTTAATCAACCATAACAAATGTACCATGTTTGTGCAAGACACTAATAATACAGAAAACAGTGTGAGCAGGTTTATAGGAACTCTTCTCTCTAACTTTTCTGTAAACTTAAAACTGCTCTAAAAATAGTCTATTAAAATTGAAAAAAAAAATCAATCTACTCATTCAAGAAGTTCAGTAACTTCCAAGGATAATAAACTCAAAGAAATTCATATCTAGATATTTCTCAGTTAAACTGTCTAAAGACAACTTGAAAACGGCACGAGGAGTTCCGGTGATGACTCAGTGGTAACAAACCCAACTAGTATCCATGAGGATGCAGCTTCAATACCTAGCCTCACTCAGTGAGTTAAGGATCTGGCATTGCCGTGAGCTGTATTATAGCTCACGGATGCAGCTTGGATCCCACAGTGCTATGCCTGTGGTGTAGGCTTCAGCTACAGCTTCGATTGATCTGTAGCCTGGGAACTTTCATATGCCCCAAGTGCGGTTCTAGATGAGCAAAAAAAAAAAAAAAAAAAAAAAAAAAAAAAAAAAAAAAAAAAAAAAAAAAAAAAAAAAAAAAAAAAAAAAAAAAAAGGAAAGAAACAAAAAGAAAAAAGGAAGAAGAAAGAAAGAAAATGGCAAGAAAAAAATGATATATAAGGGGTCCCCAAAATTATTTACAGTTTCAGATCAAAAACACTGGACACCAGAAGGTCATGAAGAACATATTCAATGCACAGAAATAAAAAAGACTCAACCAAGAATCCTATAGTCAGCAAAATCATCATTCAAAAACAGATAACTGTTCGGCAGAAATTGACACAACACTGTAAATCAAATATACTTTAAGTTCAAAAAATTTTAAATGAGAAATTGACATTTCAAGATAAATGAAAACAGATAATTCATCACTGGCAGACCTGCCCCAAAGAAATACCAAGTGGAATCCTTCAAGATAAAATGAAATGATGCTAGATAGCAACTCAAATTCTAGTAAAGAAGTAAAACACAGCTATAAAAGTTGTTACCCAGGAAATGTTATTTTCTATGAACTAAATTGTGGGAATGAAATTAGAAATCAACAGTAAAAGAAATTTTGAGAAATTCACAAATATGTGGAAATTAAACTATACACTCCTAAATAACCAATGGCTCAAAGAAGAAATCACTAGGCAAATCAGAAAATACTTTGATAGGGAGTTCCCGTCGTGGCTCAGTGGTTTACAAGTCTGACTAGGAACCATGAGGTTGCGGGTTCGATCCCTGGCCTTACTCAGTGGGTTAAGGATCCGGCGTTGCCATGACATGTGGTGTAGGTTGCAGACGCACCTCGGATCCCACGTTGCTGTGGCTGTGGTGAAGGCCGGCAGCTACAGCTCCTGTTAGACCCCTACCCTGGGAACCTCCATATGCTGCGGGTGCGGCCCTAGATAAGGCAAAAAGACAAAAAAAAAAAAAGAAAGAGAGAAAAAGAAAATACTTTGATAGAAATTACATGAAAATAAAAATAAACTTATAGGATGTAGCAAAGGCTGTGTTCAAGAGAAATATGTGTCTGTAAACACCCACATTTTTAAAAGACCTTAGGTCAATAATATAATATTCTACTCCAACAAGGAAAAAAAGATATAAACTAAACCCAAAACAAGCAGCTAAAAAAGAAGAAGAAGAAATACCAGCAAATGAAATCCAGCAACATACAAAAAAGGATTATATGCCAGGACCACATGGGTTTTAGTTCAGGAATGCAAAGTTGGTTTAACAAACAAAAGTCAATGTAATACAGCCTAGAATTAAGGATCTGGCATTGTCACTGCAGTGGTCCAGGTCACTAGTGTGGCACAGATTCAACCCCTGACCTAGGAGCTTCCACAAGCTGCAGGCGTAGGAAAAAAAAAAAAAATGACAAATACTCCATGATTATCACAGTAGACACAGAAAAAAGCACTTTATAAAATCCAACACCAGTTCACAAAAAAACAGTAAAATAAACTAGGAATAATAAGGAATTTCCTCAACCTGATAAAGCTATCTATAAAAAATGTAGCTAACATCACACCTTAATGGTAAAAGGCTGGATTCTTCTCCCTATGATCAGGAATAAGACAAAGATATCCACTCTTATTACTTTATTAAATTGTACTGGAGGATCTAGGCAAGGCAATTAGGTGAGAAAAAAGAAAAGCTATAAGTTTGAAATGAAAGTAACACAATCCCTACTTGTAGGTGATAAAGTCTTTTATAGAAAATCGTATGGGATTCACACACACAAAAAATTTAGAAAAAGTGAATTCGACAAGTTTGCAAGATAAGATCACTATACAAAATGCAACTGTATTTCCATATAACCATAAACAATAAACGATCCAAAAATAAAATGAAGGAAATAATCCAATTTATAATAGCATCAAAAGGAATAAAATAACTCAAACAACTCAACCAAATAAAGTACAAAACCTGACTGTTGAAAACTACAATTCTTTGAAAAAAAATTTAAGATAATGAAAAGATATTCTATGTTCATAAATTAAAAGACAATACTGTACAGATGACAGTACACCCAATAATTAAACAATACATTTCCTACCAAATTTCAATTGTCTTTTTTAGCAAAAATTGACAATCCGATTCTAAAATTCATGTGGAAATACGGCAGACCCAGAAAAGCCAAAACAATTTTGAAAAAGAATAAAGCCAGTGCAGGAGTTTATTTACTAGGGAATCCAACCAGCACATGAGAAAAAGAATCATGTATATTAGGAATTCTCCCAAATGTTAAAAGGAGACAAACTATGCACAGGGAAAATGACACTGATGATAATATTCTTAGCGAAATAAGAAAAGATATTGCACTCAATCATTACGTGAGGCAAATTACATTGTCTGAAAACAGACAAAATTATACCATTCCATATGTTCTTCTGAAAGCTGATCTTCTCACTCCCCAATCAAGAGGTAGTCAATGTGTTCTTCCCCTTGAATTTAGGCTACCTTAGGTTTATACTGACCAGTGGAGTTTGGCAGAAGTGACACTATGTGACCACTAAGGCCAGTCATATAAAACCATGTAGCTTCTCCCTGGCTGTATTGGAAAATTTGCTCTCCAGAAGCTCCCTTTCAGAGAGAAAGCTCCCTTCTCATGCTATAAGAAGTCACACAGAGAGGCCACACACAGGTACCCAAGTCAACAGTCCCAGCCAAACCCAGTTTTCAATTCATCCCAGCCCACGAGCCAGCCATGTAGGTGAAGAAGCCACTAGATGACTCCAGCCCCTGGTCACTCAAGTCTTAACTGAATTCCTGACCCACAGAAGGTATGGGCGAAAAATAAAGTGGCAATGTTTTATGTTACTATGTTTGGGTGGGTTGCCTCAGCTATGCCGAGAACAAACAAGAAACCACATAAACTGAACACCTAGCAAATTAAAAAGCTCTTAAGAATTAATGACACAACAGCAAAAACTGAAACACGCAATAAAAGCATTGGAAAACAAAGTTGAGAAAAACTCTCAGGGAGTTAAGCAAACAGGCAAACCAACTGATGCAAATTGAGAGAAAAAATATAGTAATTCAGAGAACCAGACTAGAAGATCCGCCATCTGAACTGGACCTTCAGAAAAAGAAAACAGAAAAAAATGGAAGTCATCAATTAAATAATTCAAGACTATATCTCAAAACAAAGGAATGGTTTCCGGATTGAAAGCCCCTTGGGGAATTCCCATCGTGGCTCAGTGGTTAACAAATCCAGCTAGGAACCATGATGTTGTGGGTTCGATCCCTGGCCTCGCTCAGTGGGTTAAGGATCTGGCGTTGCTGCAAGCTGTGGTGTAGGTTGCAGACACGGCTCA
Organism: Catagonus wagneri; assembly: GCA_004024745.2. Lineage (NCBI taxonomy): Eukaryota > Metazoa > Chordata > Mammalia > Artiodactyla > Tayassuidae > Catagonus > Catagonus wagneri. The sequence continues at coordinate 3,663,086 of PVHT020000021.1, forward strand.
GATCACGAGTTGCTGTGGCTGTGGCGTAGGCCGGTGGCTACAGGTCCGATTAGACCCCTAGCCTGGGAACCTCCATATGCCTCGGGTGCGGCCCTAGAAAAGACAAAAAGACAAAAAAACAGAAAAAAAGAAGAAGAAAGCCCCTTGGAATACCAGCACAATGGGTAAAAACAGACCCACACCAAGACATTCTTATTAATCATGAAATGTCAGAACATGGGGAAAAGAGTATCACACAGATTTCTAGAGAGGGGAGAAAATAAAACACATGAAAAAGATTCAGAAGCAGAATGTCTTAATACTCCATAAAAACCAACCAAAGAAGCCAGATGATAATGGATCGATGCCTCCAAAGTGCTAAAGAAAATTCAATTCCAGGTGAGAATTCTTAGGACTAGAAGAACTGCTAAGTAAATTGGGGGTAAAATAGAAACATGTTAGATATCAGGAAAGGCAAGCTTTCAAAACAGCTGCCTTTATGCATCCTTCTTCTGGAAGCTACTAGAGGCTGAGCTCCATCAAAACTAAAGTATAGGAGTTCCCTTCTTGGCTCAGCGGTTAACGAATCCGACTAGGAACCAAGAGGTTGCGGGTTCGATCCTTGGCCTTGCTCAGTGGGTTAAGGATCCGGCGTTGTCATGAGCTGTGGTGTAGGTTGCAGACG
>PVHT020000021.1:3677040-3705725 GCA_004024745.2 Catagonus wagneri
GGATCTGAGCCTCGTCTGTGACCTTCACCACAGCTTTCATCAACACCAGATTCCCTAACCCACTGAGTGAGGCCAGGGAATGAAAATGCATCCTCATGGATATTAGTCAGGTTCTTAACCCACTGAGCCACAATAAGAACTCCTCAAAAACAGTTCTTAAGCAGAGACATCTTAACAGTGGCCCTGGTTTCTGTCCCACCCACTCATCGTGCAGCCCAGGGGTCCTGGGGTTTCTGAACAAACCTAATTTTTAATATTCTGGGGTTAAACACTTCCGAGCTCCCAGAGACTTTAGTTGTAAAATAGTAGATGCCCTGTTGCTTTTAGAGGAATTCCCAAAATTCCAGGTCATACCATGTGTCCGGATTTTCACCTTGCTAAATGTAATTGACAAAGTAAATATTCTCAATCTATATGGAAAAACACACACCTAAACATTAACAAGAATGTGAAGTGCTCTCTTAGCCCAATTCTCTTCAACTTTTAAAATCCAGCTCAAGCTCCTGCAAGTGGTCCCTTTTCTGAACCACAATGACTACCTCTTCTTTGAAATTTAGCATCACTCACTTTTGGAAGCCACGCAGCAAAAGAGTAGTGTGCAGTGAAACACAAGCCAGTATAAACCCTATCTATACTGCATTCTAATGAGTGGTTTCAGCAAATGACCTAATTTCTCTGAGCCTTAGTTTCCTTATCTGAAAAACAAAGCTAATAAGACTATATGGTTAGTGATGAGTTTTTAAAACATATATTATAGCAATTGACACAGTGATTAGTATGCAGTAGTTGCTCAATAAACAAGGGTTATTATCATCATGGCTCCCTAATTCCACGTAACCTCATCTCTAAACTGATCCAGGCACATGCTTGGTCAGCTCCTAGTAATCAGGGTCCGGTCTCAGGCTTTTTTCCCCCCCTTGCTACTCACACTGTTCCCTGGACTTTGTACAGGCTTATTCAACTGGTAAGGACTAAAAATAAATAAAGTCTAAATATTGCAAAATCCACTCCCTCCCACCCCCAAAAAGGTAGGGCAGTATCCTGGATGTGTTTTGTTACATGTGTCTTCTAACTCATAGTCTCTTCCAGATAAAGAAACTAAAGTACAGTACTTAAATGCTCCAAATTATAGTCTGTCATTGAGTGTAACGTGAATTCAAAGCACTCAGTGTTGGCTGTTACAGAACGAATATCTAAAAAGAAACCTCAAATGACTGGCCTCATGCTGGGTGGCTCTCACTCCATCTTCAGGTTTGACCTACCTTTCTTAACCTTTCTGCACTTCAGTCTCATCTGTGCACAAAAGCAGTTGAGTTAGGTTAGGGAACTCCCTACTCTTTTTTTTTCTTTTTAGGGCCACACCCACGGCATATGGAGTTTCCCAGGCTAGGGGTCTAATTGGAGCTACAGCTGCGGGCCTACACCGCAGCCATGGCAAAGCCAGATCTTTAACCTCATGGTTCCACTTCGCCACAATAGGAATTCCAGGGTCCCCTAGTCTTGAGTGATAAAGCTCTCTGCTGTTCCAAAGCAGATAGATGATGGACAGGGATGGGAAGGCTCAGCGCGGACTGGGCTGAGGGTCAAGAGAGCAGAGGATGATAGGGGAGTCCCACTGCAAGACAAATCCTAACCAAACTGTATTTCCACAAGTCTGAGAACTTTTTTTGATGGTATTTTTTCCTAAACACACTACTATATGTAAAAGAGACAACTAAGAAGCACATATTATATAGCAGAGGAAACCATACTCAATATTTTGTAATAACCTATAAGGGAAAGAATCTGAAAAAGAGCATATATATTCTTTTTTTTAAGAACATATATATGTGTATGTATAATGAATCATTTTGCTCTACACCAGAAACTAACACATTGTAAATCAACTATACGTCAATTAAAAATAAACAAATAAAAAATAAAATGCAAAGAAACAGCTGGGAATCTCATTATTTTCCTTCACCCACACACAAAAACATATCGATGGTGCTTTTATAATAAAAACTATTGCAGGATTAAGGAAACTGTTAATGTTAAGAATTAGCAAGCTCTTTTTATATACATTATCTCTTTCATTCTCAACCAATATGCAGTCACTTTTATTCTCACTTAACAGTTAAGGAAACTGAGGCTTTAGCTGCTCTGATAACCATCTGGTGGTCATCTGCTCCATTTTACCATCAGGAAAGAGGTGAGGCTCAACCCACAGCTACTTCCTCAGAGAGCAGAGGGAGCAGAACAGTCTCACTTTCTAGCCAAGAATAACACTGGATCCAGTTATTAATAGCTTCAAATTATACATCACCCCACCTCCTAACCTTTCAAGGAGCCCCAGAATCTTCCAATTCTTCCCATAAGTGTAAACATGACAAACTCTCCTCCCAAAGGCTTCAGACCAAAGACACATCAGAACAACCTTTTCAACCCTCCCAGACCCACTTGTGATCCGAACTCTGAAAGTTCCCTTTAAGAAGCTTCATAGGAGTTCTCGCGGTGGAGCAATGGGTTAAGCATTCAGCACTGTCACTGCAGCGGCTTGGGTGGCTCCTGTGGCAAAGGTTTGATCCATTGCCCCAGAATTTCCACAAGCCACAGATGCAGCCAAAAAAAAAAAAAAAAAAGCCTCATAAACCTGGGAGGCAACCCATATCTATCATTTTATTTTAATTATATTTGGATATATTGTTGAACTGAAATATTGCCAAAGTCAAGAATGAAAGAATTCTCCATGAAGACACAGAAAAAGTTCTTCAGATGAACTCGGTGTAGAGCAAAATGATTCATTATACATACACATATATATGTTCTTAAAAAAAAAAGAATATATATGCTCTTTTTCAGATTCTTTCCCTTATAGGTTATTACAAAATATTGAGTATGGTTTCCTCTGCTATACAATATGTGCTTCTTAGTTGTCTCTTTTATATATAGTAGTGTGTTTAGTTGATACATAATGAGTCTTTAATGAACATTAGCTTTTTTTTTTTTTTTGCTGTTCCCTTGGCATGTGGAAGTTCCCGGGCCAGAGACACACCCTGTGCCACAGCAGTGACCAAAGCCTCTCCAGCAAGCAAGCCGAATCCTTAACTGGCTACGCCACAGGGGAACTCCTAATATTAGCAATTTATTGACTATTATAGTTTATATTTCCTTATATGGACATTGTTCAAATCTTTTTTTTTTTTTGTCTTTTGTCATTTTAGGGCTGCACCCAAGGCATGTGGAGGTTCCCATGCTAGGGGTCTAATCAGAGCCACAACTGCTGGCCTACGCCACAGACACAGAAACGCGGGATCTGAGCCGCATCTGCCACCTACATCACAGCTCACGGCAACGCCAGATCCTTAACCCACTGAGCGAGGCCAGGGATCGAACCCACAACCTCATGGTTCCTAGTCGGATTCGTTTCTGCTGCGCCACGATGGGAACTCCTGTTCAAATCTTTAATTCATGTCTAAGCATAACTTTTTTCTGACAGCCCCCACCCCCAACACACACACCTAAGAAACTTTTTCAAGTTTATTAACAAACACCTGAATACATTTAATTCCACATGAGCAGCTATTATGAAAAACTATTTTGTTATTACAAAAACTATTACACAAAACCTATTTTAAGTCCTGGGGGGAAAATGCAATCACAAATCATGCATCTCCCTGACATCAAACAATTTAGATAAAGGTTATTTGCTGAGACTTCTGGGGTAAATTATAGGCTTAGTCAATATAGTAAACTATTTTGGAAACAATGCATCCATTGTAGAGCTGAAAGAAACTTGAGAGCCCAGAGCACATCTAGTCCTGCTAGAAACTCAGCTCTGGGGGCAGTTACTAGATCATGGGGGTGGGGTGGACTCTGAAGTCCAGTAAATTAAGAGAAATGAGGTCAAAAACGAAGTTAGACAAAGTGCTGTACTTCTGGCTTTCTTCCTCCTTATAGCCCTTAAGATAGCAATGGTTACTGTGACTATTTAGAGATGGGTACCAGGGACATGGTATTTAGCAAATTTTAGAGAAGCAACCAGACCATAAGGAAAAAAATCCACCCAGTCCCAAGTCCCATTCGCCTCTTGAACCCATGAAGAAGCTGGGACCCAGGAGGACAAATGACTTTCCTCAGGGTCAATAATGAGTAGAAGGTTGAGGCTTGACCCTGAACTTCACCCGGTTGGATATTCCTTTTCGCACTCTACCACTGTGCTCAATTTGGTGGGGGAGGTAGAAAGCAGAGGACAGGGAGGGCCGCCCACGGAAACGCAGATGGGGAATCTGATTCTTACGTGGTCACTGGTCATCAAACATTGCTTTTCTTTTTTTCCATCTCCTTTGAATATGTATCAAATTTCGAAACCAAAAAAGAAAAAAAAAAAGAAATCTCTGTATGAGTCAAACAAGAAATCTAGTGTACTTTTTTCTTACATTTACACTTTATTTTTAACCTCCCGAGCACAACCCCATGCCCCCCCCCCAAAAAAAATTAGTGTTAGCCAGCATGGTCAGTCTACCTTGTGAAGCTGATTTTTACCATGTTCCAACAGCACATCTACCATCAAATACTGGCCCCTTTCCTAATGGGTCCAACTTGGCACAGAGGACCATCTTCAAAACGGCCAGAAACATCAGTAGATGTTACAGAATCAAGCTTGGGTCCACGATCCCATGCACAGTAAAGCCAAGCTACTAACACTAGATTGTGGCGAAGGCAAGTGAAGCTTTTATTGTAAGGCACCAGACAAGGAATCCAAGGCAGCCAATGCTCAAAAAGCTCCAAATTCCTCAATGGTTTTAGGGAAGTGGGGGGCGGGTAATGGTCTATAAGGTGTATGACGTTCCTCTGATTGGTTGGTGATGAGGCAACAGACTGGTGGTCCAACCAGTCTGGGGTCCACAAGCTGATGCTCAGCCTGCAGTTACCACCATCCACCTGGATGGGGGCCTGTAGAAGACCTCACACATCCCTTCGGGAGGAACCAGGACCCTGCCCCGTAGCTGCACCATTGTATCTTGACTGCCTTTCCTCTCTGCCTTCCCTCACTCCTCTAATTAGTAACTATTTGTATCTGCCCTTTGGAACTCAGGAACCTCCAGGAGACTAAAATCTTTTTTCTATAAACAAGAAACAGGGGAGACACAAAGAGGCTTTATATTGGGAGGGCCCTGCTTGGTTTCAAGGATACCAAATGAAGTGTTTAAGGGCACTCATTTTGATCTGGGTAGGTGTTTGAAAATCTTTGATGTGTATAGCCATGCCTTCTATTTTTAGGTAACTCATAAGTTCTCTGATAAAAGGCAACCAACACAACATTGTTAGGCTGACTATATTGTTAGGTCGTACTTTTAAAATAATTCAGCATAGGAGTTCCTGTCGTGGTTCAGTGGTTAACAAATCCGACTAAGAAATGAGGTTGTGGGTTCGATCCCTGGCATCACTCAGTGGGTTAAGGATCCAGCGTTGCCGTGAGCTATGGTGTAGGTTGCAGACGCGGCTCGGATCTGGCATTGCTGTGGCTGTGGCGAAGGCCGGCAGCTACAGCTCCTGTTAGACCCCTAACCTGGGAACCTCCATATGCCGCGGGTGCAGCCCTAGATAAGGCAAAGACAAAAAATAAAAATAAAAAAATAAAATAAAATAATCAGCATAGATGATGCAAACATGTTCATTTTCAGCTATACCCTGGGGGCTGTGAAAATCAAGAGCCCCAAACAAGAACACATTCGTGGGTCAGCCGTATACTCGCTGTAGCTTCTACATGTGCTGCAGTTATTTTCACTGTCAACCAGAGGTTTTGTTAATTAGCAGAAGGAGTGTTAGAGCTGCATCTTCCTGGGTGAATTTAATGACTTCGAGTGACACGGCATGTAAGAAAAGAGTGAACGAAGATGGTATCAGAGTACACCATCTATGTGGGATATTCTGGAGGCACACTCTACACTTATATCAAAAGGACACACAAGCCTGGCAAGTCGAATAGCCTTGGGATGATGGTGCCCTGGGCACATTCCTGGGTCCAGCTGCTGATGCCAGAAAATTCATGGTTACCTGATGCCAACAGGATGGTCAGCTGAATCTGATGGTCAGTTGAATCCTGCCAGAATGTTGACACATATGCCTCAAGTAAACCTTTAGGGAGAGGCAATCACATCCCCAAAACAGGGCACAGTTAACCTAGACACTCGCTTTTTAACCCTCACCTGCCCGGAGAACTTTTGCCCTCAATCAACCTCTGCTTACCAAAAACACCCCATCTGGCTTGGATGGGTTCAAGGACAGCAACACTGACAAAGACCAGTGAATCAAAGAATGAGAAACCACAGGACTTAAGCATATACCTGTCCCAGAACAAAGGACTGATGACAAGATTTCTGGAAGTTCCATGACCTTTTTTGGTTTGTTCTTTAAAGTATCCAAAGTGGCTTGTTTAAAGGAAGTTTAATGTACACATTTCAAGGAAAACACAAGATTCACTACTTTCCAGATTTTGAGCACTTGTTTTAACTCTAATAGCAATCTTATTTTCCAGTGAATGAACTACAGGCACATATCATGGGGAAGAGGCAGTTTTAAAGTTTTAAGGAATGCAAGTTTCAGACTGTCATGTGTCTCCGTGTGGGGGTGGGGGTGGGGGTTGTGGAGAGTTTGACTTCAAGTTTCTAAAGATGAGCTTGCAAAATTTATAGTACAATTACTAAGAGTAAAAGCTTTGAGTAAGTACTTTCAATATATGTAACTTTCTTTAAAAATGACATGTACTGGAGGACTTCCCGTGTGGCTCACAACATAACTACTCGGCGTTGCTTCTACAGTGGCTGTGGCTCGACCCCTAGCTCGGGAACCTCCACATGCCGCAGGTGCATTTAATAAAAATATAATTCAATTAGAAAAAAAAAATGACATGTACTGGAGTTCCCATTGTGATTCAGTGGGTTAATTATCCAACTAGTATCCATAAGGATGTGGGTTCAATCCCTGGCCTTGCTCAGTGGGTTAAGGATCTGGCGCTGCCACAAGCTTCAGTATAGGTCACAGATGCATCTCGGATTTGGTGTTGCCATGGCTGTGGTGTAGGCTGGCAGCTGCAGCTTGATTTGACCCGTAGCCTGGAAACTTCCATATGCCACAGGTACAGTTGTAAAAAGAAAAAAAAAATTACATGTACTACTGTACATGCGTACTCTTAAATTAGAGGCATTACAAAACAAAAAGTGCAAAGAGGAAATAAAACCTATTAGTTTAATTACTTACAGCATAAAACTTGCTCACTACAAATTTGTTATTAATATTTGTGATGAAAGCAATAAATTAAGTAGGCTTCATTATTTTTGAAAACCCCAGTTAATTACTTTGCAATTGAACATCGGAATGACTGCTTCCAACCTCCATGTACTGTAACATTTTGCTTGAATGGCTCTCCGGGGCCTCAGGGATATGTGGAAAAACAGACCACTCTTAGCTCTGCTTTCTAATCTTGACAGTTTTCCATCTATCCACCAATTATACAAAGCTTCTGGGTGAAATCCGTCTGGTAATTTTCAATCAACTAACCTTGCAAATTAGTCAGCAGGTGTCATATTTTTATAAATCTAACCATGGAGTCAAAACGTGTTGATATTCTTCACCTAAAAGATTGTAATATAGAGACAATTCTGTTTCCAAGTTTTTAAAAGTTTCTTCTTTTAGGGGGAGAACTGGGGGGGAGGTGTTGCTGGTGGTTTTCTTTCTCTCTTTTTTTGGCTATGACTGCGGCATGTGGAAATTCCCATGCCAGGAATGGAACCTGTGCCACAGCAGTGACACAAGCCATTGCAGGGATAACACTGGATGGTGAATCCACTGAGCCACATGGGAACTCCGGGGCAGGGGGGATGAGTTTTGATACCTCACAAATCTACCATATTTCTTAGTCACATGTTCACATTATAATTCAAGCATTTCCAAATAGCTATTTCCAAATGACTCTGTAGCATAAATTTCCTTGGAAAAGCAGTCACCTTCCCTCCCCTTGTGACAATGTCATGTTTCTCCTGGCTTGTTGCTGCTCTCCAAAGTATCTGCACAGCACAATAGAAAAGCACGGCAAACCTGGAAACCCTGTCTTTTACTACATATTGACAACTGTAATATCCTCTTCTTGAATGGATCCTTTTACCATTAAATAGTATCATTCTTTGTCTTTCTTTATGGGTTTCATTTTAAAGTCAATTTTGTCTGATATGAGTATTGCAACTCCTGCCTCCCTGTAGAGCCGCACCCACGGCATAAGGAGGTTCCCAGGCTAGGGGTCCAATCGGAGCTGCAGCTACCAGCCTTCACCACAGCCACAGCAACGCAGGATCAGAGCTGCAGCTGTGACCTACACCACAGCTCACGGCAATACTAGATCCTTAACCCACTGAATGAGGCTAGGGATGGAATCTCATGGTTCCTAATCGGATTTGTTCCCACTGCACCATGACAAGAACTCCAGACCCTGTCTTTTATTACAGAGAGATGAAGACACCTGTAAACAAAAACATTCTCAGGTGGATGCCCACAGGAGAACCTGGGAAGCTGAGTGAGGCTAAGAGGGTCACGCTTTCTCCCCAGGGCGTTACAAAGGACTGTAAAGCTGTCCAACATCTGAGACCACCATTCTTTATTCTCTCTTTTCTTTCTTTTTTTTTTGTCTTTTTGCCTTATCTAGGGCCGCACCTGTGGCATATGGAGTTCCCAGGCTAGGGGTCTAACAGGAGCTGTAGCCACCGGCCTTAGCCACAGACACAGCCAACGTGGGATCCGAGCCGCGTCTGCAACCTACACCACAGCTCACGGCAACGCCGGATCCTTAACCCACTGAGCAAGGCCAGGGATCGAACCTGCAACCTCATGGTTCCTAGTCGGATTCGTTAACCACGGAGCCACGACGGGAACTCCCACCATTCTCTCCTATACCCCGACGTACATCCGAAAAGGCAACTGCCGTTTCAGCAACCCCGGCTGGAGGAAGACAGCTGAGAGAATCAAGTCTCAGGACACCTGCAACCTGGTCACGGCTGAGTCTCAATACACCCTGAGACTTGCCCTGATTTAAAGCCTTTGTGTTTCTAAAACTAAATAACTCAGGAGAGCCTTGCAATACTTCACAAGATGCTTAAGGGCCAGGTGAGGAGATCCCATCTGGGCCCAGAATCCCTGCCTCTGTCTTCTTAGGAAAATCCCACTCCCCGGATAGGATCCCTCACAGAGACGGCACCCTCGCAACAGAGACTTTAAATAATAAGGCAGCTTGATTTCTTAGCTGCCTTATTATTTCTTACCCCTGTACAGATAGGGTGGAGCTGTTTTTTACAACACTTCTGACAGCAAATGTGGGGAGTTTTTTTTCTACCAGACACCACCCAATTCTGACACCCCACCCTTCAACTCAATCACTGACTCGCCGGAGTTAGCCCAGGCCCCACAGCTTAAGGGCTCAGTTCCACAAGCCTGCACCTACTTCACAGTCAGCTGCAAATGGGGTGCTCAGGCCAATGACAAATTCAGGGGAAGTTCCCATGATCCCCCCGCACCCCAGGTTCAAGAACTTGCGGGCACAGCCAGGATTGCAGAAGATAACTTACGACTACCAGTTTATTAGAAAGCATATAACTTGGGAAGAGCCAAATGGAAGAGATACACCTGGCAAGGCGGGGTGGGGGGGAAGTGGGGGGTGCTGCTCCCTCTGACTTCTCCTGGCCGGCCACCCCTGCTGCACACCTTTTTTTGCCTTTTGTCATTTTTTAGGGCCGCGCCCGCGGCATGTGGAGGTCCAGGCTAGGGGTCTAATCGGAGCTGTAGCCACCGGCCTACGCCACAGCCACAGCAACACGGGATCCGAGCTGCATCTGCGACCTACACCACAGGTCACGGCAACACCAGATCATTAACCCACTGAGCAAGGCCAGGGATCGAACCCGCAACCTCATGGTTTCTAGTCGGATTCGTTAACCGCTGCGCCACGACGGGCACTCTCCTGCTGAGCACCTTGATGTGTTCATCTACCCAGAAGCTCTCCAAACAGCATCGCACTGTCGAAGTGATTTTATAGCCCAATCCCTGGGCTATAAATCCCAGAGCTACAGCTGCCGGCCTACACCACAGCCACAGCAACACCAGCCAGATCCGAGCTGAGAGCCTTAACCCACTGAATGTTTTTTTTTTTTTTTGTTACCATCCTATCCTACTCAGTTATTTATGCCACGGATCAAACCCTCAACCTCACGGTTCCTAGTCAGATTTGTTTCACTGAGCCATGACGGGAACTCCGCGATATATCTTTTCTAATTGGTCCACCCGAAAGGGAAGCCTTTTGCTGGTTTGCAGCAAGGCACCATATATGCCAGCAGGGCCTACCCCTCTGATCACAGCAGTGACAATGATCATTTTTAAAACCCAAATCTAATCATCTCGTCTCCCATTTAAAAGCTTTCAATGAGTTCCTACTACCTTTACATTAAAATCCAAAAAATGACCCAAGAGGCCTCACCCCAAAGCTTCATTCTTCCCTTCATCTCAACCATTTCAGCCTGGAACTGCAAATCCTAATTCACCAGACTACTTCCTGCTCATTCTTAAGGCCTTGTTTTATTTATTTATTTTTTTTTTAATTTTTGTCTTTTAGGGCCACACCCATGCATAAGGAAGTTCCGAGGCTAGGGGTTGAATCAGAGCTACAGCTGCCGGCCCACACCACAGCCACAGCCACAGCCACGCAGGATCCAAGCCTCATCTGTGACCTACACTACAGCTCACGGCAATGCTGGTTCCTTAACCCACTGATTGAGCTCAGGGATCAAACCCGCGTCCTCATGGATCCTACTCGGGTTACATTACTGCTGAGCCATGACAGGAACTCCCTATTTTTTTTTTTTAATATTTTCCTTTTCAGCTGCACACACAGCATATAAAGTTTCCAGGCCAGTGAGTGTGAGCTAGAGATGCAACCTACACTACAGCTACAGCAATGCCAGATCTTTAACCCACCGTACCAGGCTGAGATCGAACCAACATCTCCAGAGTCAAGCCAGGTCATTAACCCACTGCACCACAGCAGAGACTCCTTACGGACTCATTTTAAATATTTCTTTTTAAGGGGAACTACCAGGAGTAAATCCCCTCCACTAAACTAGGTTAGGTCCCCAGGTTAAATGGTCTCCAGACACCTGTGCTTTCCTAATTATGACTGCCTGTGTGACTATGTGTTTGTCTGAGCCCGTTCCTTAAGCCACTAGACTAAACAAAGGCAAGGACCCTTCATCGCGTTCACAGCTGCAGCCCCAGAGCTGACAATGGCTGGCATTTAACAGGCGCTCCGTAACAGCTGTTCATTGAATAAACAGGTCACTCCAGGTACCCAGGAACCTTGCAAACAATTCAGCTCCCTCTTTAGCAAAAGAAAATTTAATCATTAGGAGTTCCCGTTCTGGCACAGCAGAAACAAATCCAACTAGGAACCGTGAGGTTGTGGGTTCGATCCCTGGCCTCGCTCAGTGGGTTAAGGATCCAGCCTTGCCATGAGTTGTGGTGTAGGTCGCAAACACGGCTTGGAGCCTACATTGCTGTGGCTGTGGTGTAGGTGGGCGGCTACAGCTCCAATTAGACCCCCGGCCTGGGAACCTCCATATGCCGTGGGTGCAGCCATAAAAGGACAAAAAGAGAAAAAAAAAGAAAAAAAAGGAAAAAATAATCATGGGAGGAAGCTCTTAGTAAATTTGGTGTACTGATTATCAAATACATAGAGATTCCTGATTGGAAATATTAAAACAATCAATGAATCAGAACCTCTGGGTGCTTCATGGCAGCAGGAACAATTCTTTCTTTGTGCATTTGCTTTTTGGTGTTTGTTTTTTTCTTTTTAGGGCCGCATCCGCAGCATATGGAGGTTCCCAGGCTAGGGGCTGAATCGGAGCTACAGATGCCGGCCTATACTACAGCCACAGACAGACAGCAATGCTGGATCTGAGCCAAGTCTGGGACCTACACCAAAGTTCTTGGCAATGCGGGATCCCCAACCCATTGGGCAAGGCCAGGGATCAAACCTGCGTCCTCATGGATACTCACTGGTTTCTCTCACTGCTGAGTCATCACGGGAACTCCTGGATTTGCATTTGTGATCACGTGCTCTTCTGAGCTATCAACAGAGTTTTACCAGGGCTAGCTTCCCATGTGCAGTCACACAGGACCCTTCGTTTTGCTTACTGCTCAGCTGTCCCGTTGCCTTCTTGAAATTCTTCACAGTGTTTAAACAAAGGGTTCTACAAATTATGTAGCCACTCCTGAGTACTACAAATTAGTCTGATTTCTGGAGGGGGCCCAATGAATAGTCAACACCTAGCTAAGGAGGCATCTTTCACAACCAGGGCTATGTTTTCAGCCTCCCCAGCCAAGATCTAAAAAAGAAGATTCTGCTTACAGGATATTTTTCCTTCTGATAAGCTCTATTATATATTACTTAGAGTTCTCTTTCATAAAATTAGGCCTTCTCAGGCCACAGAAATAGCCAGTTGTCTTAGTCATTGCTGTTAGGTAAAACATTTTTAATTTCTTTTAAAATTAAATTCTGCTCTATGACTTACGTTAAGTCTTATTATTAAAATTTTGCTTAGAATTTTTTGTTTGGCGTTCTAATATTAGGGCTTGGGCCAATTTTCCCATATCAACAACCACAGTCCATTGATATTCCATCACCTTAAAAAAACTGAAAGACATCAAGCATACTAAAAAGAGAAAAATGAAAACTACAGTATGAGTTCCCTTGTGGCACAGCAGATTAAGGATCCAGCATTGTCACATCAGTGGCTTGGGTCGCTGCTGCAGCTCAGATTCAATCCCTGGCCTAGGAACTTCCACATGCCAGGGGTCAGCGTGGAGGGGAAGAACAAAACATCTAATGTAGAATTATTTCTTAGCCATCATTTGTGGGGGAGGGGCACGCCCAAGGCATGCAGAAGTTCTCAGGCCAGGGATCAAAACTGAGCCACAGCTGCAGCCAGAGCCAGAGCAGTGATAATACCACCAGATCCTTAACCTGCTGAGCCAAGAGGGAACTCCCTAACTTTCACATTTTAAACTTTAGAAATTTAACAACTGCATCAAAAACTTGAAATTTCTTTGATATAAAACCTGGCAGGATACACATGGTTGTTCACGAAGAACCCTGGTTTCTCCATCTTTGTTATAAAAATATTTTAAAGGTCAGATGTTTAAACTTTACAAATAGCTTCTTGAGCCATTAAAAGTTTAGAGTTAATTGTGTTTAGTATGGAGTTTAGCTAATAAATGTTTACAGCATTTTAAATGTTGGCTCATTTTTTTCTCAAGTGGGTGACTCTGTTGCCAGGGGACATCTGGCAATGTCTGGAGACATTTTTGGTTATTATAATTAGAGGGAGGGGACTGATAGTAGTATCTAGTGGGTCAAGTCAAGGACATCGCTATACACCTTACAATGCACAGGAAGTATCTAGCCAAAAATGTCAGAAGTGCCAAAGCTGAGAAACTCTGATCTAAACATACATGCATGTGCCACAGACAGCAAAGATATATGACAACTCTAAATCATTCCTCCTATGTCAAAGTCACTTGGTTAAGAATACAGACACGACCCAGGAGAAACACCAGAGTCATAAGAATCGTCATTTGGGAACTCCTTTTTTAAGGCTGAGAGTTAGGCATCTGACATCCTGTGCTATCCTGAGCTAGAACCATGAATAAACAATGACACTCCTTGGTTGGCCCTTAAAGACGATTTTACTCAATGCAGTTGAACAGAAGAAAACAGAAATTGTGACTCAGAAGAGATGATTTTTAATAGTAGTAATTTGTTTCCTACTACCTCATTTCATGAAAAATGGTCAGAATTTTTCATTCGCTTGAGAATGCAATCACCAGGTACAGCAATTTCTAAGAGATCTGAAAACCGGTGATGAAGGAACCCAATTTGATTTGATTTCTTGTGCTTAAAAAAAAAAAGAACCAGTATTTAAACTCAGGTTCTGCATTTTTTTGATAGATTTTTTCAGTTATTGGGTAGGGGAGCTCTGGCCCCACTGGGCCAAAAGTCCTGCACATTTATCAGGAAGGAATGGCCAATACCCAACCATACACTAGCAGGTCCCCTGCACGTCACCTGGGACCAACAAAGGTCCATTTAGCTCTCTCACGCACTACATGTTCAGTCCCTGTAAATTTGCAGATTTGATTTTGTAGATAGTTGATAGTTCTTAAGAAAAATGTGTGTGTGTGTGTGTTAAGCAACTAAAATGCAAGTGCAAAAGAAGCAACTAGCAACTGGAAGCAGTTCTCTAATTAATCAGGGATAAACTAATGAAGGATTCAATCCAGCACATGTTTAGCACCAAGGCTGAGAAGGTTCTTTCCAGGATCAGGCTGAAGGAAGGGCAGAAGAGCTGACAGGCACCTTCAAACCCTCATCATGAAATGAAAAAAAAAAAAAAACACCAATTTCTTTCATTTACCAATAAAACTCGGCAAAACTAAATTCACTGTATATTACATTGCTTTTAAACATAGAAGAGTTAGCCATTTCTAATAACTCAAAAGTTTCCCAGAACTACCATCTTGAAGGCCTGCAAAAAAAAATTAAGCAAGGGCAGATAGCCACAGTTTGCAGTTTCCTTCTTGCCACAGCTGAAATCTGTTACCAAATCCGCTGGCAGGGGGGCTTGTCTGGAACTGCCTGGGCTCCTAGCAGGTAATTTACACTGATCTTTAAAAAACATTCAGCCCTCCTCTTCCCCTTTATAAAACAAACCTGCCTTTCAGAACAGCTCTAAAAGGGGGGCAGGATGCCCAGAAGAGCAGCACAGGAGTCCCTGGACCGGATGCCTCCCCTACCACTCACCAAATTCAGACCACAAGAAGCTATGGCCTTGTTCTCATCTCAAGGCACTAGGCTGTTTCTGAACACTGTGTATCCTCCCAGTGTGTCTCTTGTCCTGCTATTTGTAAAACGAAGACTCTTTTCTCTCTAGAAAGTAACGTCAAGGCCAAGGGCCTGTGTGCAGGACGCCAGGTGACTTACAAGACTCACCTCCAACCAGACAGCCTTTAAGGCCCAGCCAGGATCTACAGACGACCTCATCCACCGGGAAAGATGAGAAGTGTGTGTCAGGCTGGGGTGCATCCACAAAACGGGCAGCGAGGGGGGAATGCGCTGTGCGCGAGGGCTTCTTCTACCTTAAAAAGCTAATAAACAAAAATTGGAAAAAACTTCAATCAGAAATTGGGTGCTAACAACACGAAGCCAAAAGAAACCTAGGAAGGGAGTAGAATGCGTTTAAAAAGAATCACCTGTCTCATCACAGACCTAGCAGCGCATGTTTCCTAGACTTGGCGTGAGAGGAAAAGGAAGAGAAGTAGACGCGCGAGGGCTTCGGAGTCCCAGGACCACCCTCTCTTTTCCAGTGGTTTGCCTCAGGGTGAGTCATTTATCACCCTGGCAAGGCAGTGAAATGCGGGTAATAAATACTTCTCCGCGGGGCTACAGTTAAGATTTAAATGAAGTTAAAGCCTTTAGCCCCTAAGGGACAGTAGGGAGTAACTGCTGCTCCCAGCCTATCCGAGCCCGCAGCCGCCCACTCCGACTACTAAGCTCCTGCGCGCTCCGTGGACCAGGGGAAAACAGACCAGAAAAAGTCTCTTCCAGGTGACAGTGGGCACCAGAGTCTCGGCCAGGGGTTCCCCTGACCGGATGGAAGAGTAGAGTCGGGGCCGGGCGCCCTGCACCATCCTCCACCCCGGGAGCTCGAAGCGGATTCCCACCGCTCGTTCTCTTTCTCCTGCCGGGGCTCCGCTTCTTCTTCCCCGGCAGAGCCGACCCCGTTCGGGGTACCAGGGCCCACGCTAAGAGCACGTTCCCTCCCTCCGTTCATCCTCTCGGTTCCTCCCTTGCTGCCGAGTTGGGGACCCCGCGAAGTGTTGGTTACCTGCAGCGAGAGTCTGGCCCAAGGACACCGGAGGGTGCAGGGCCGCTCCTCTCCCCAAGCCCGGTTGCGCTCTCGGCGCTGCAGGACCGCGCCGCCCACCCCTGGCCACCCACCCCTTCGCCCGTGCGCCACGCCCCTGGGCCCGCCCCTCTAGGCCCCGCCCAGCGCATCCCCTTCCTTGCCCTCTTCGCCCGCCTCGCTGACCTCTGCGGTGCGGGCGGCTGCGGGCCTCCTGGCCGAAGTCAGCGCGCCCTCTGGGCGTTTCCGTGGACTAGGTTGAGGGCCGGCGTCCGCGGGCTTCCTCTCTCTGCTTCCTCAGGTTCGCCTGGGTTCTTGGTTGAGAGAACACGTAAAGACTGGGCACGTGTGTGGGGTCTTCTTCAGAAGGCAGGAAACGGGGAAGTGCTGTCATTTCCGATTTAAAAATTAAAAATGGGTTTACTAACAGAAAAAGAACAAAAAATTGATGGCAAAGCTTTTCATATCCTGTTAAAGTTTACAGGTGACCTTGTAGATTTTTATTTCCTGATGAACCTTGCTTAATAAATTTAGTATTTAAATACCCATTACATTCGTGTGTATATTCACATGAAAAACTAAAAGTGAATTAAATTATGGGACAAGCCACCGTGCTTTACAATGTAGAAAACGCCCTTCTCCCGCCCTCACAGCACATAGCATTGCGTCAATGATGAAAGTTGATCACTCTTATCTTCCTATCACTTATTCATTCAACACACATGCATGGAAGTAAACGAACTAACTGCTTACACTGTCACTTCCCTGCCCCTAGGATCGTACTGGGGGTGTAGGGTAAAGCTAAGACTCTGGGAGTGGGTAGGTTTCCGGGTTAACAGGAGGTTTCCCTAGCGAGCCCTCATTCTAACAAAAAGAGGTCATTGCGGGAGTTCCGCTTGGGTCTCAACGGGTTATAAACCTGACTAGTATCCACGAGGATGAGTGTTTGATTCCTGGCCTCCGCTCAGTGTATTAAGGATGCAGCGTTGCCATGAGCTGTGACATAGGCTGGCAGCCCCATCTCTGATTTTACCCCTCGCCCGGGAAAGTCCATATGCTGCAGGAGCAGCACCCGTGCCCCCCCCCCCAAAAAAAATCCTCCCAAAAAGAGGTCATTGCTCGGTGGAGATTCATGAAGAAGGAGCACAACCCTGGAAACCACAACATCCTGGGCTTTGAACTTGGGGTTAGGTGCCCGCGGGTGGGGGTGGCTGCTTAGACACCACAGAGCAAGGATGACAGTAACTGGTAATTGGAGCCTGAATTAGCCACACTGCAGAGCACACAGGTTTCATGTTAACTCACTCCTCTCTTTTATGAAGACCTGACCCTTTTTCTGGGAGGTCTGCTCTGGACTCTCCTCCCCAACCCTATTACTGGGTAAAACACAGCATGCATGCCAACTGTACTGACAATGACCGAGTTGCTACAGTCAGTAATGAAATATTCCTGGTGGAAGAAAGGTAAATCTTGCCTCTTCCCTGAGGAGATTCCTCCTCTAATGAAAATCTCAGAACACCTTGCTTTAATTCTATCTAGGAATTTTTTTTTTTTTTGTCTTCTGTCTTTTTAGGGCCGCACCTGAGGAATATGGAGGTTCCCAGGCTAGGGTTCTAATCGGAGGAGCTACAGCTGCGGCCTACGCCACAGCCACAGCAACACCAGATCCGAGCCACATCTGTGACCTACACCACAGCTCATGGCAATGCCGGATCCTTAACCCACTGAGCGAGGCCAGGGATCGAACCCTCAACCTCATGGTTCCTAGTTGGATTTGTTTCCACCGCGCCATGATGGGAACTCCAGGAATCTTTTTTTTTTTTGTCTTTTTGCCTTATCTAGGGCCGCACCTGTGGCATATGGAGGTTCCCAGGCTAGGGGTCTAACAGGAGCAGTAGCTGCCGGCCTTCACCACAGCCACAGCAACGCGGGATCCGAGCCGCGTCTGCAACCTACACCACAGCTCACGACAACGCTGGATCCTTAACCCACTGAGCAAGGCCTGGGATCGAACACGCAACCTCATGGTTCTTAGTCGGATTCGTTAACCATTGAGCCATGATGGGAACTCCTCCAGGAATCTTTTTATAATGCAAAATGTGCAATACCTAGAACAGGGGGAGCTCCTTGTTCGTGAACTTTTAAACTGTAGTTTAGAGTTATGGTTGTGGATCAGCAGATTAAGAACTGGACATAGTATCCATGAGGATGTGGGTTAGATCCCTGGCCTTGCTCAGTGGGTTAAAGATCCAGTGTTGCTGTGAGCTCTGGTATGGGTCACTGATGCAGCTCAGATCCTGTGTTGCTGTGGCTGCGGCATAGGTCAGCAGCTACGGCTCTGATTCCACCCCTAGCCTGGGAACTTCCATATGCTGCAGGTGTGGCCAAAAAAAGAAAATAAGTAAACTATAGTTTATATTTGTATCATAGAAACAATAGTATGAACCCAAAATATCTTTTTCAAATATACACAGAATTTATGTTTCAGACATATGTGATATGTTTTTTCTATCTATTGTTAATCCAGATGACTGTTTTTACTAAGGGGCAAAATGGTATTTTTTTATTCCCTAGGTAAAGCCATTGTGTAGATAATTATGCTAAACTCTAATGCAGCATTATGAAATTAAATTCATAAATTTTATTAATTTAGTGTTTGAAACAAAGTATGTTACTTCTTTCCACCAGACTAAACGTGTTTCCTTCTTCATCCTCACTTGACTGTTTTTTTTCTTACTGTGCTTACATCAAGGATTTTGGGGGGTTTTGTTTTCGTTTTTTTTTCTTTTTTTTTTTTTTTTTTGCTTTTTAGGGCTGTGGGTGTGACAGATAGAAGTTCCTAACCTAGGGGTTGAAACGAAGCTGCAGCTGCTGGCCACAGCCACAGCCACGCCAGATCCGAACTGAGTCTGCAATTAGGTTTGTCTTTTATTGTCAATACTTATTATTCATATTTAGGGGAGCAGAATTTGCCACCCCTAAATAGGTCTCTCTGGCATTAGGATCATTTTAAACTGATTATTTTTGTATTTGGCCATGCAGAAGTTCCTGGGCCAGGATAGAAACCACTCCACAGCAGTGACAATCTGGATCCATAACTGCTAGCCCACCAGGGAACTCCTAAACTGGTTATTTTTAAGAAACTGCAAACATAAGAGAAGCTCTGGAAATTAAGTAAAAGTCACCCTTTTGTAAAAAGATATAGATGTATATATATATATATATATAAAATCACCCTTTGTAAGGGTGTCTCCTTCCCTGTTCTAGGAAGAAGGGAAGGATTGATAGGAATAAAGTACGATAGTTACACAGGTAGTTGCGGAAGTTCCAGTAGGGGGCAATAGGTAGACAGGGAAGCCTAGGGAACTTTGGAAGACCCCTGTAAGTTAACGATCGCTCAAGAAAGCCATCAGAACATCTTGGAACAAAGCAGCCTTGCTTAACTATAAAACCATAAATAAAAGCACGAGACATGCCTGCCTCGGGTCATTAAATGAAAGATAAAATGAGGTCTACGTTCAAGTTCAGCAAGATAATGATCCTTAGGACCAAGGACAGGATTTTAAGGGAGAGATGACATTCCAAAGTAGAAGACCCTTATTATAGGGAAACGTGAGATGATCTGACATATTTTAGCATGTGTTACCACCCTTCTGCTGATTTGAATAAGCACCAAGATAGTCCTAGTTTGACCTCATATGTTTAAATACTCTTACCCAATACGGAGGAGCTAGTGATGTACGCTGACCTCCACTTGAAGAATGAGGAAGAAAGTGGTCTTTTCCCACTCCCCACTTTCCTTGGATTGTAAAAATGCAGCTCATCTAATCCTCGGGGCAGAGCTACCTCGCCTACCCACTTGTATCCCTCACAAGAGTCTTATCTTTTTTTTTTTGTCTTTTTGCCTTATCTAGGGCCGCACCTGCGGCATATGGAGGTTCCCAGGCTAGGGGTCTAACAGGAGCTGTAGCTGCCGGCCTTCGCCACAGCCACGGCAACGCGGGATCCGAGCCACGTCTGCAACCTACACCACAGCTCACGGCAACGCCAGATCCTTAACCCACTGAGCAAGGCCAGGAATCGAATCTGCAACCTCATGGTTCCTAGTCAGATTCGTTAACCACTGAACCATGGCAGGAACTCCCAAGCATCTTATCTTAACAAATATATTTCTCACCTATCTCTTGGTCTCTCGATGAATTCCTTCTGCTCTGAGACATAAAGAACCTGAGCCTCCCTAAGTCCAGACAGCTCAGGTGAGTGATTCTCATTTAAAAAACTACGGCTTCAATTCCCAGTCTGGGTTTTGTTTGGAAATGTTTTGGTTTCAGGATGACCAAGTCTCTGGGAACTCTAATCAGTGCAAAACAACCTTCTTGTTTACAGTGCTTTTTTTTTTTTTAATGACTGCCCAAAGTGATTATCTCCCCACCCCACCCCCACCTCTTGTGTTTAGCTGAAGATGGTGCATAAGGTCTTGAATTGGAGAAATTACTTTGTTTTATTGCGTCTTTCCCATATGTACATGTTATTAAATTTTGTTTATTTTTCTCCTATTAATCTGTTTTATGTCAATTAAATTAAGTCCGCCAAAGAACCTAGAGGAGGAGAAAGAAAATTTTCCTTCCCTATGCTTATAAGAATATGATCTTTAATTTCTACAGAGGTGATCAAGTTTACGTGCCCTTGAGTTTTCTACTCATATCATTAAACGTTTGTATCTTAAAAAAAAAAGAGAGAGAGAGAGAGAAAATGTGCAGATCTTCTAGTCCAGCAATTCTTCTCTTTGGCATAAACTCAACAGTTGTCTTTTTCTAATGCGGTAATCCCATTAGCCACATGTGGCTACTGAGCCATGTGTCTAGACTGCATTGAGATATGTGGTAGATGTAAAATCCACAGTTAGTTTTGAAGACATTGCATGAAAAAAGTGTCTAACATCTTACTTCAATTTATTTTAAAATATTGATTATATGTCAAACTGATAATATTTTAGATATATTGTTTTAAAGTTTATTGCAAATTTTTAACTAAAAAAAGTGAAAGTGTGGAGGTCACTTGTGGCATCCTGGGTTAGGAATCTAGCGTTGTTACTGCAGAGGCTTGGGTCACTGCTTTGGCTCGAGTTCAGTCTCTGACCTGGGAACTTCCACATGCCAAGAGCGCCACCAGGAGGGAAGGAAGAAAGGAAGGGAAGAAAATGACGTATTGTGATAAAAGAAAAGTACAGCGTACATCGCAGGCATCAAACAAGGTGAAGAGGCAACTAGTGCTCAAAAGTCCTGATGGCTTTCAGGGAAGCTTTTTTTTTTTTTTTTTTAACATGCAGAAGTTCAAGGGCCAGGGATCGAACCTGAACAACAGCAGTGACCAGAGCCACAGCAGTGATAATGCCGGCTGAATCCTAATTGCTAGACCACCAGGGAACTCCCAGTCCACTTATTTTTAACTAACACAATAACATATACCCATCAATACATCAGAAGATATTTCTGGATCTGTTAGGGGTGTGTCAGTCAAGAGTCCAGTCTGAAAGCAAAAATATAGCCATTCTTTTTATAGCAAATGTAAGGAATTGGTTAAACATGTAATAGAGGGTTGAAAAGGCACAAAGAGAAGCATTGCAGTAGCAGGGAGCTCCCCACTGCAGGGAGCAGCGGTCACTGGTAGAGCTGGAGAGAAAAGTGTGGGATTGTCAGAAACTAAGAGATGGAAGAAGGCCCCTGGGGAGCTGGGACTCAGACCTCTAAGTTGTAAAGGGCAGGGTGGGTACACCCAGGTTGGGTATTTTGTTTTATTTTGTTTTTATTCTTGTTTTTGGCCACAGCGTGTGGGACTTGATGTGGGACCTCAGTTCCCAGACCAGGGCTGGAACCCAGGCCACAATGGAAGAAGCTCTGAATCCTAACCACTAGACCGCCAGGGAACTCCCCCAGGTGGTGTTATTTCCGAAGGTGAATGTGAAACTGAGCAGGACCCTGTGGGGCTCTCCTGGGTACAAAGCCTTTCTGTCCCATTTCTTATTTGGAGGATAAGGGCTTCAGCCTCCTAGATCTTCCTGACCAAAGAGCAGATTCAGTTACTAATCAGGGAAGAAAGAGAATGCAGAAACAAAAGAGGAGCAATAAAGAAACTCTAGTGCAGCCATTAAAGCAGGATCCTCAGTCCACCTCAAGAAATATACCTTAATACCTTTGAGTTCTGCTGTGGTGTAGACCGGCAGCTGTAGCTCCGATTAGACCCCTAGCCTGGAAACCTCCATATGCCGTGGTGCAGCCCAGAAATGGCAAAAAGAAAAAAAAAGAAGTAAATACATAAAATAAAATAAACATATTATTTTTGCCACAGTATTTGTATAAGGCCATGTATGATTATAAAAAACAGTTATGAGGAGTTCCCACTGTGCAGTGGTTTAAGAACCTGACTGCAGCAGCTTGGGTCGCAACTGCAGCTCAGATTCAGTCCCTGGCCCAGAATTTCCATATGCCGTGGGTGCAGCTGTAAAATTTTTTTAAAAAGTTTTTTTAACTACATATTCCTTTTTTTTTTTTTTTTTAAATAGGGTCACACCTGTGGCATATGGAGGTTCCCAGGCTAGGGGTCAAATGGGAGCTATAGCTGCCAGCCTTTGCCACAGCCACAGCAATGCCAGATTCCAGCTGCCTCTGTGACCTACACCAAACTCACGGCAACACTGGATCCTTAACCCACTGAGCGAGGCTGGGGATCAAACCCACAACCTCATGGTTCCTTGTCGGATTGTTTCCACTGTGCCACGACAGGAACTGCAACATATGGATTTTAAAAGAACCTAATTTAACTCATAACCGGTTGAGACTCTACTTGGACAAACAACGCCTGAAAGGAACAACTTTGTATACAAGGTATGCAGAATATTTTTTTTAAGGGAAAATAATTTTGTCATAAAAGTGAATGACTGGTTGTTTTAGGATGAGAGAAAGAAAAATGTAGGGAAAAGTAGAAAGGATGTGGAACGTTGTAGAAGGTTCTCAAAGAGGGAATTTTGTTTCATTGTCAAAGCTGGCCAAGATTGATGGCTTCATTTATAAAACATTTTTTTTAAAGCTCTAG
Organism: Catagonus wagneri; assembly: GCA_004024745.2. Taxonomy (NCBI): domain Eukaryota; kingdom Metazoa; phylum Chordata; class Mammalia; order Artiodactyla; family Tayassuidae; genus Catagonus; species Catagonus wagneri. The sequence goes on from PVHT020000021.1 coordinate 3,700,113, forward strand.
TATCAAATTTTATACAGACACAAAACAAGAATTTGGTGTTCTCTCTTTCAAATGACAACATTTTCTTACAGTCTGTTTTTAATTAGAGGTTATAAAGAGGTTTTAATTCTGAGCAGTATGCCTAGAAGGCACAGGTTTTGTATCCTCTAATAACTTCCCCTACCTTATGTTGACTTTGTTGTGCTTTTGATTATTTAAAAGAAAAACAAAAGTTCTCTGCTTTTTGACGGAGCTCTGGTTCTTTACAAGCATGTTACCTCCTGTGTTTACTTTCAAAATCTTCTATTGCCATTAAAGGCAGATAGGGTAGGAGTTCCCAGGAAGAAGAGAGCCAAACATAAAAGAAGCCATTTTTAGGCCTAAGCCGTTTTGTGACCTAAGCCTGACCACAGTGCTTGCCCTTGCAGAAGAACAGGTCTCAGGAGTTAATGATTTTACGAGAACTAAACAAAGTAAGAACAAACAGCTATTACCAGGCCAGGGAGATAACCATATGGAAGACGATGTATTGGTTGTAAAGACTTCCAGTTCTGTTTGGAGGTAAAGATTATCATCCTTGAGCTCTTTTGCAAGATCCCAACCCCCTGCAGCCCTCAACTACCAGAATAACTGGAACCTAAGAAATGATGAAGCTGACCTGTGCTGAAGCTCATTGACGCCAATAAACTAGAACCTGGACTCTTGTCAACTTTTGCCCCAATTCAATGCTGATTCTCTTCTGTTAAAGCCTCTCCATGAATATGCACAGTTGTAGCTTTAAATTTCCCCAATTTTACAGTTCTGGAAGACATTGCTTCTGGAAACATCCCCAGTTTTCTCCTTATTTGTTGCAAGTATTAAGTCCTTCCTCACTCTCTGCCTGGGGTGTGTCCTTTGGCTCAACACCGACCAAGAGGCAAAGCCCATTTTGGGGTAACACCACTTTGATTTTGGGGTTTTGCATGCTACATAAACAAATTTTCTTGCCACTTGCATTATTTTTATTGTGAATTCTCATCATATATTTCTCTTTTGAAAATTATCAGTAATAAGTTAACCATGGTCATTTGAAGTGTTTCATCATCTACAGATAGTTCTTCTGTTTGTTTTACTCTGATGCTTCTCTGAAAATACTTGCAACTCAGCTACAGGCCAGAGTGTTTCATCTTCAACAAAGTAGGACTAACTTAGAGACCCATGGAAAAGAATTCTACCAACACAGAATTCTAATGTTATCACCTAAATAACCTTGAAGACAGAGCAGTGGAGATTTCCAGAATTCTAGTAGAGAAGTAGATGCATTTATGAAATTGTAAACCGAGATCCATCAGTACATTAATTGCTTATGACTGAATGAAGAGCTGATTAAAGATGATTTTGAGTTTTGTTTGGAAAATTACTGATTCCTTAATGTTCCATTTTTTTTTTTTGGAGGTACAGATGCTCTTTCTCTTTGCCCTTAAACTATCTGTAACTCATAACAATTTACTAGACTGTGCTTTTGTAAATAGAAATGAAATTTATCTTTCTTCTCCCTGCTTTGCCCTTTAGAATTAAGAATCTCTCACTGAACATTTTCATGGCAATATGATTATTGCATTAAGTTCAGTAACACTTTCATCCTTGTTACTAGCATATACTAAAACCAGGGTTTTGGCTGGAATGTCATTTGAGAAGGATGTTCATTTACTAGACACTTTTAAGAAGCTAATGTTGATTCTATTATAGAGCCAATGTTTACAAAGCCCTCTTAAGAAAATTTACCAATACCCGGCTTACAGTGTTCCAGGCTCAGAGGTGAGTAAGAAAGGTCATTTCCTCTGGGTCACTTTGCTGTACAATAGAACACTGGCAGAACACTCTAAACCAACCATACTGGAAAAAATAAAAATCATTTAAAAAAAATCACTTCCTGACAGACCTAGGGACCTGAAAATAATTTGGGGACATAGAGAAGAAAGGGATTTACCCAAATCCATAGGTTCTGCAGATGAAATGTGATGGCAAGTTTGCGATTTGGCTTCCTAGCCTGAAGAAGTTTGTATAAGTCCAACTTGAGATTCTTTGCGAAAAAATTCCAGTAAAGCAAACTTTAAATGGCCTATATGCTAAATTAGCATTCTTGCTACACCTGTGTAAATTACCAGGTCAGCCTTAAGAAGGCTACCCTCATTTTATGATCAAGAATAGCCTTTTTTTTTTTTTTTTTTCTTTTCTAGGGCTACACACACAGCATATGGAGGTTCCCAGGCTAGGGGTCTAATCGGAGCCGTAGCTGCCGGCCGAGACCACAAACACAGCAACGCTAGATCCAAGCCACATCTGTGACCTACACCACAGCTCACTGCAACGCCAGATCCTTAACCCAGTGAGCAGAGCAAGGCCAGGGATCAAACCTACAACCTCATGATTCCTAGTCGGATTTGCTAACCACTGAGCCACGATGGGAACTCCAAGAGGAGTCTTTCTTTAAGGTTGTCTTTCATCAAGAGGGGTGTGGATATAAAGAAAATTTTTATTTCATAGAAAATGATAGCACATCTTCTGGAGTGAGCAGAATCTGGTTCTACTCATTCTTTTTGAGCCATTTCGTGTATCTTTGTAAATTGCAGGTCACTGATGGATGTACAAGCTCTATTGTTAGGTGGAGATTTGAGTTGATCACGTGGAAAAGCCAGTTTCATTACCTGCCTATAATTTAGACTAGATCCTTTCACGTTGCACAAACTGTCAACCCTTGCAAGTTTTCAATTCTTCCAGTTTACTGCAACATCTGGATACAATGTCTAAACTAGTGCTTCCTTTTTGCCTATCTCTTGAGCACAAACTAAAACCTGACTGCAACCCGACTGCTTAGATTGTAACGGGGCTTTGTAGCTAGACTTTTCCTCTAGGATCTGAGGAAACACTGGGAACTGAAGCCCAACAACTTGATACATCCCTGAAGGATTCATCATGACCACAGACAGTGTATACATGAAGTGGATTCTTCCCACACGAGCCAGTGGCTGAGCCACCAGGAAGTCTGGCAAAACGTCGAGGTCATACGTGCCCTTATATGAGAAACATATAAGGATAGTATTGCCACGGGCACCGACATTTTTGCTTTTAGAAACGCTGTAGGCTGTGCTTGTGTAATCAAAAGATCTCTTCGACCTCTAATATTTTTTTTTCATTGCAGGCATATCCCTTTTAAGAGTCTGGCTTATGCAACCACCTCTCCTCAGATGGTTCAGGTGATTTGGCAGGAATAAAGCCAACAAGAATCCTCAAGAGACTCTCAGTTCTTAACTTGCCCTGCTCAGGAGGTTTGTGACTGCCTCTGAATTGCTCATCAGTGAGTAATATTCACTCATCTTAAAATTCTAAAGGGCAGCAAAATATATTACCAAACACATGCCTCCTTGGCAGATTGATTATTTTAAGCTGATTATCTTTAAAAAACAGGAAATACAGGAGTTCCCATTGTGGCTCAGCAGAAAGGAACCGGACTAGTATCCATGAAGATGCAGGTTCAGGATCTCTGGCCTCATGTTGTGGGCTAAGTGATCTGGTGTTGCCTCGAGCTGCAGTGTACTGCAGTGTACGTTGAACGCAGCTCGGATCCCGAGTTGCTGTGGCTGTGGCGATTCAACCCCTAGCCTGGGAACTTCCCTATACTGCACTTGCAGTCCTTTAAAAAAAAAAAAAGAAAAAGAAAGAAAGAAACAGCAGGTATTGGTGAAGCTCTGAAAACTGGGTAGAAGTTGTCCTTTTGTTAGAAATATTTACGTTTATAAGGGAAATCTCCATTTCTGTACCAGCAAATCTTCAGAAAATCTTGTTGATAAGAAGATGTGGACTTAAATCTTCATCACAACATACTTGTTTACTGTGCTTTTCCTGGTAACCTCCCTTAACTGACTCCCCACCACAGCCATTGGCTGAATAAGGTATTTAGGACAGTAGATTTAGCCACTTCAGAGAGTTACAAGGTTTTCCTGGGTCTCCCCCATGAATACAGGAGATATACAAGTCATTAAACTTTTCATTGCTCCTATTTATGTCTTATTTTAATTTATTTTTAAATGAGAGTTGCAACATTTATTTCAGGTTCTCTCTTGGTTTTGTCTTGCTTTTTTTGCCACACAGGCAGTATGTGGGAATTCATGGGCCGGGGATTGAACCTACACTACACAGCAGCAACCAGAGCCACAGCAGTGAAAACACAGGGGTCTGGACCCACTAGGCCATCAGAGAACTCCATGTCTTATATTAATTTAATATCAGACTAGCCAAAAAAACTAGAAGGTATGTGGTAAAGCCACCCACGATGCCTGTTCTCTTACTCTCTGTACATCCCCTGCCTGACCAGTGCCCGCTCCAGCTATGCCCTAAGCACTCTTAGGGTGCATAGCGTGTATGCCCTTTACACCTTCCTATGTACTTAACCCAGGCCCCAACTAGTGATAACTTATCAAAGGGGTGCTGAGGGGCGTGCCCTCTGACAGTTTCCCTGATAACTAATGACCCAACCTGTTGTAATTCCCTCTATGCCTGACAATCTCACTCCCAGCCGCCCCCTACCCCAAACCCTTAGCAAAGACTGCCACCTGCCACACACCATGGGAAGTTGCTCCAGAACCTTGTTTCACACGTGTAAGCTCCCCCATCCATTAAACCATTGATAGCTCTGTTGCTAACTCCAGGCTCTTCAGTTTTTTGGGTTTTTTTTTTTTTTTGTCTTTTTGCCTTTTCCACCTGCAGCATGTGGAGGTTCCCAGGCTAGGGGTCTAACAGGAGCTGTAGCTGCCGGCCTTCGCCACAGCCACAGCAACGCGGGATCCGAGCCGTGTCTGCAAACTTCACCACAGCTCAAGGCAACGCCGGATCCTTAACCCGCTGAGCGAGGCCAGGGATCGAACCCGCAACCTCATGGTTCCTAGTCAGATTCGTTAACCACTGAGCCACAATGGGAACTCCCAGGCTCTTCAGTTTTGAAGCTGGACAAGCACAGGGCCTTGTAGGACTGCAGGGGGCAACCCAACAGAAGAGAAGAAGGAACAGCTTTTTTTACCTGTAAGGCTGGTAACTCAGATGGGACCTGCAGTCTGGACACTGCTGACTCCAGGGTACCTTCAGCTGAGAAATCCTGGGACTGCTGAGAAAAGCCTGCAGAATATAAGAAATCTGTTTTTTTTTTTTTTTTGGTCTTTTTAGGACTACACTCACAGCATATGGATCCTAGGCCAGAGATCCAATCAGAACTATAACTGTTGGCCTACACCACAGCCACAGCAACTTGGGATCCTAGCCCTATCTGTAGCCTACACCACAGCTCACAGCAACGCTGGATCCTTAACCCACTGAACAAGGCCAGGGATGGAACCTGCATCCTCTTGGATACTAATCAGATTTGTTCCCACTGAGCCACTTGGGAACTCCAAAATAATTTAAAATCTAGAAATGCTATTTTTACTAGTTTAACCAGATAGAAAGTTAGGTTGCAATCCAACTTTGTGAGTGGACTTTCTGGATCTTTTGAGGATTGCATATTTTGTACTCTCTTATGGTACATCTCTTGCAGCCTTGGTTAAATCATAAAAAGGCTTATTGCTTTGAGATGCTATTGAGACTAATATTAGAAGCACCTTC
>PVHT020000021.1:3706725-3717508 GCA_004024745.2 Catagonus wagneri
AAATCTAGAAATGCTATTTTTACTAGTTTAACCAGATAGAAAGTTAGGTTGCAATCCAACTTTGTGAGTGGACTTTCTGGATCTTTTGAGGATTGCATATTTTGTACTCTCTTATGGTACATCTCTTGCAGCCTTGGTTAAATCATAAAAAGGCTTATTGCTTTGAGATGCTATTGAGACTAATATTAGAAGCACCTTCTCGGAGTTCCCGTTGTGGCTCAGTGGTTAATGAATCCAACTAGGAACCATGAGGTTGCGGGTTTGATCCCTGGCCTTGCTCAGTGGGTTAATGATCCAGCATTGCTGTGAGCTGTGGTGTAGGTTGCAGACGCGGCTCGGATCCCACGTGGCTGTGGCTGTGGCGAAGGCTGGCAGCTACAGCTCCTGTTAGACCCCTAGCCTGGGAACCTCCATATGCCACAGGTGCCGCCCTAGATAAGGCAAAAAGACAAAAAAAAATGCATCTTCTCAGTGGCCATATGATGGATGCCTTCAGTTGGCTGTATTTGAAAGAGAAAAAACTTTTTAGAGCGCTCCTCTCCTAAGCAATTATCTTACTGATACCTATGGAAAGATCAAATTGAAAAGAAGACACAGAGAAGTGTAAAGGCTAGCCACAAGCCTCCATTAAAAGAACAGAAATAATTAAACTTTGAACAAAATCAATGTCCACATCCAGTATAAATTCCCCTTCTCAAAATGCAGCCCATCTGCCTGTTTTAACTTCTCTTTTCCCACAAGATTTATAGAGAGCACTCTAGCCTAACTAACCTCCAGGCCCAAAGTATACAGGTTCCTCATATAACTGCTGAAAGTGAGAAAGCGAATTTAGCAGAAGCTCCTGGACAAGCAGTGGGGCCCTTTGCTGTCTCTTAAAACTCCTCCTACTCTCTGAGGCTCTATGAGGCTCTGCCAACTTCAGACCTTCCTATGCAAGGTCCTTTGCTGAGGTGTTATGGACCTCCACTGCACAGAATTCATGTTCCTTGAGTAGCAGCAGACCTTCTAATTTATGAACCCAGAGTTCCTGTCGTGGCTCAGCGGAAACGAATCTGACTAGGAACCATAAGGTTGCAGGTTCGATCTCTGGCCTCGCTCAGTGGGTTAAAGATCCAGCGTTGCCGTGAGCTGTGGTGTAGGTTGCAGACGCGGCTCAGATCCCGCGTTGCTGTGGCTGTGGCATTGGCGGGTAGCTGTGGCTCCAATTAGACCCCTAGCCTGGGAACCTCCACGTGCCGCCGGTGCAGCCCTAAAAAATGACAAAAGACAAAAATAATAATAATAATTTATGAACCTTTTTTTATCTCCGCTTTTACAAGATCTCACTGAATTTGGAGAGGAATTGAAAGGTTAATGACCAGTTACGACCTCACTCACAGGGACCTAAGTTGGCTGTAAAGGAGTCTTCTCACCCTTGATTATAATGTAGTCATCAGGTTAGGCAGCCCTGAGTGTGTATGTGCGTGTGTGTGTGTGTGTGTGTGTGTGCGTGCATGCACGTGTGTGTGTGCGTGTGCATACGTGCATGTGCGTGCACGCGCATATGTGTGCGCCTGCATTCATGCGTGTGTATGCGTGCATGCGTGTGTGTGCACGTGCGTGCGTGTGTGTGTGTGTGTGTGTGTTGGGGGTGGGGCTGGCTCACAGAGGAAACAGGTGTCCAGAATTTCTTCTAGACCCTCCTACAAATGACCAAGACATGGCTCAGCTGAAGGCTCATAATCAGGGGCTGATAGGAGCGATAGTAAATCTTTTGCTCATTAAAGTCTGTTCGTCTAAAGTTGAATTACAAACTCAGGGGTAAAAAAAAAAAAAAAGAGCATTTGAAGGCCTTTACTGAACACTTTATACAGATTTTTTTTTCAAGTTCTACTGCATTGGAGTTCTAGAAATTAGAAATCTTTTGATTTCCATCTTAGTTGGAAATCTCCCTCACATAAAGGGGCACTTCTGGCTGGGTGGGTAGGTCAGTTCCTGGATGTTTAGGCTGTAATTGGCTCTTTGCGGGCATTGGAAACAGCTGTCTTTGTCTTGCAGCTCTCTACCAAACCAGAAATGTGGCTGTAGCCGCTATTCAAATCTTACTTATCTTTACCAATCCCCAAACCTCCTCTATTCATTTCTAACTGCTTGTAGATATTATAAAAGATCTGGACTTTTGGAAACAGAATCGTCTTTCATGTAAAAAAAATAAATTTTTAAAATTTAAATCACTCTATACTTCTGATAACAGACAAATATGTTTCCCAAACTCCATCTTAGAGACAACTTGGATACTTTCTCTGTGCCCTTGTGATGGAGATTTTCTGCCCACATCTTCTCTGGGACCTTAGAAACCATCCTTCAAAATGCAACTTTGGGGAGATGTTTCTCAACAAGCGAAAAACAGGTATTTGGCAATTAAACTAATGAAAATTCTTGGATGTCCTCTCCACAAATATCGGTAAAGGGCTTTTGTCATTTGAGCTGGTGGACTTAGCTTGTTCCAACTGCTAAAATGAAATTTGCGTCCAACTGTTCTTTTATAAACTAGTGAGTTATGTATTGATGTGCCAGACTCACAGGTAAAATTTTCAGGCAATGGTTATGGGTCTCTGTTTGCATCTGCTTGTATGTTTATGTGTGTCTATATGTGTGTGTAGTAGATGTGTGATATTTTTCTACCTCTAGATGGTATTGCCAAAATTAATTTTTATTTTTTAATGGCTGTACCTGGTGGTTCCAGGACCAGGGACTGAATCCCAACCATAGCTGCAGCAGCAACCGGATTCTTAACCCACTGTGCTACATACAGCAGGAACTCCACCAAAATTAACTTTTTAAAAGAGCTTTCTTTAGGAGTTCCTGTCATGGCTCAGTGGTTAACAAATCCGACTAAAAATCATGAGGTTGCAGATACCATCCCTGGGCTTGCTCAGTGGGTTAAGGATCCGGCGTTGCTTTGAGCTGTGGTGTAGGTTGCAAATATGGCTCGGATCCTGCATTGCTGTGGCTGTGGTGAAGGCCAGCGGCTATAGCTCCTGTTAGACCCCTAGCCTGGGAACCTCCATATGCCGCGGGTGCGGCCCTAGATAAGGCAAAAAGACAAAAAAAAAAAAAAAAAAAAGAGCTTTCTTTAGGAGTTCCTGCTGTGGTGCAACAGAATTGGTGGCATCTTTGTAGCACCAGAACGCAGCTTCAGTCCTCAGCTTGGCACAGTGGGTTAAAGGATCCTCTGCTGCCACAGCTGAAGCAAAGGTTGCAACTGAGACTTGGATCTAATCCCTAGCCTAGCAACTCCATATGTCTCAGGGCTGCCAAAAAAGGAAAAAAAAGCTCTCTTCAGTTAGGTTGAAGGCAAGTACTTGTGAAGATTGGGTATTTTAAAAATTCTCAAAAATTGGAGTTACCTGGTGGTCTAGTGTTTAAGGATTCAGCTTTATCATTTTTGTAGCTTGGGTTCAGTCCCTGGCTTGGGAAATTCTGCATGCTGTGGGCGCAGCCAAAAAAAATTCTCAAAAATATATAATAGTACCTAACTCACATAGTTTTCAGGGTCTGATGATATGGTAAATTATTCAGGATTAAAGCTAGTTTAAGTTTGTTCACTTAATTAAAATAGGCATGTCATGGAGTTCCTGTTGTGGTGCAGTGGAAATGAATCCAACTAGGAACCATGAGGTTTTGTGTTTGATCCCTGGCCTCAATGGGTTAAGGATCTGGTTTTGCCGTGAGCTGTGGTGTAGGTTACAGAGGCAGCTCGGATCTGGCATTCCTGTGGCTGTGGTGTAGGCCGGCAGCTGTAGCTCCAATTGGACCCCTAGCCTGGGAACCTCCATGTGCCATGGTGCAGCTCTAAAAAGCAAAAAAAAAAAAAAAAAAAGAGGAGGGGGGCATGTCTTTAGAGTTATCAACATTTAAGATGCAAATAACAACTTTTATTCTACCTGGGATTATTAGTCAAATAAGATCATGCTATCTCTGAAAAATGAGGCAGAAAGAAAATTAGCTAACTTTGTTTAATATCTCATGAACTTTCCGTGAGTTATCTAAACGTAATTGTTAGGACCAAATGCTTTAGTTAAATGTTAGTGGGATGGGAGTTTTTAGGTGCAGTAATTGTTTTATTATTAAATAGCTTCCAAATATGTATTTAGTAACTTGAAACTTTAGCATTTGCTAAGAGAAGTTAAAAGATAAAAATTTATTGGAGTTCCCGTTGTGGCTCAGTGGTTAACGAATCCAACTAGGAACCATGAGGTTGCAGGTTTGATCCCTGGCCTTGCTCAGTGGGTTGATGATCCAGCGTTGCCGTGAGCTGTGGTGTAGGTTGCAGACGCGGCTCGGATCCCGTGTGGCTGTGGCGAAGGCCGGCAGCTACAGCTCCTGTTGGACCCTTATCCATGTGCCGCAGTGCGGCCCTAGATAACGCAAAAAGACAAAAAAAAAAAGATAAATATGTAGTTAATTTCCAAGAAAGATAAAATTGCAAAACATTAATTACTGAACATAGGCATTTCTACTTTTGGCTTCTTACTACAGAAAAATTAATGATAAATTTGGGTTTCTTAGTAAACATGTTTTGTGCCACATTGAAAGATTGTACTGTTAAAAAGGATACATTTCTAGAAATTATGAAATGTATTTTTTGCCAATCTAAAAATGCTGGAGTAGCACACAGCTCACAATTGCTTACTTGTTACTTTCCACTAGAAATTAAGTTTTCTAAAGGTCAAAAATTCTAATTAACGCATTTGGTTAAAACTACTAGTAATATTGGAATTCCCGTCGTGGCTCAGTGGTTAATGAATCCGACTAGGAACCATGAGAGCAGGTTCGATCCCTGGCTTTGCTCAGTGGGTTAAGGATCCAGCATTGCCCTGAGCTGTGGTGTAGGATACAGATGTGGCTCGGATCCCGCGTTGCTGTGACTGTGGTGTAGGCTGGCGGCTACAGCTCCTGTTAGACCCCTAGCCTGGGAACCTCTGTATGCTGCGGGTGTGGCCCTAGAAATGCAAAAAGACAAAAAAAAAAAAAAAAACCTACTAGTAATATTAAGAGAAACAGTTCCGTATACAAGGAAAGTACGATGTGTTTTTGAATAAAAAGTGGTAGGAGATATGAAAATGTATTTTTGTTAAGGAAAAAGAAAGTAATTGTCCTAAAGTAAAACTGGTTACTTCAAAACTAAAAAGGGGAAAATAGAGGAGTTCCTGCTGTGGTAAAGTGGGTTGGGTTGCTGTGGAGGGACAGATTCGATCCCCAGCCCCGTGCAGTGGGTTAAAGGGATCTGGCATTGCCACAGCTGTGGCCTACATCAGGCTGTGACTGAGATTCAGTCCCTGACCTGGGAACTGCCATATGCTGCAGGTGTGGTCATTAAAAAAAATAATAAAGTGAGAGAGAAGAAAATAGAGAATATGATGGAGAGAGAAAAAGAATAAATCTCTCCTTGTGTGACCAAGTTGACTTAAAAAGGAATGAACTTTATTATAAGGGTTATTAAGTTTTAAAATCATATAGCATAATTGTGTAAAACTAAATTTTGATTTAAAATTTTTTTTCTTTTATTTTTTTTCTTTTTATGGCTGCATCTGGCATATGGAAGTTCCTGGGCTAGGGGTCAAATTGGAGCTGCAGCTGCCAGCTTGCACCACAGCCACAGCAACTTGGGATCTGAGTCACATCTCTTACTTACACTGCAGCTTGCGTCAATGCCAGATCTTTTAACCCACTGAGCAAGGCCAGGGATTGAATCTGCATCCTCATGGATGCTAGTTGGATTCTTAACCTGCTGAGCAACATCATGAATTTCTAAAATTTTGTTTTCTTTCATTTGTTGAAAGGACAAAGGGTTTTGGACTGTTGATCTGCTCCTGATAAGAGACTGTGAAAGATTTTTCTTCACCTTTTAAGCCATCTGCCTAGAAAGCACAAATTCTGTGTTTTATCAAAGTAATTTTCTGTGCTTTATGTTGTCTTAATCAGATCTTTGATTATTTAAGAAAACTGAGTTTTCTCGATATTAAGAGCTGAGTTTTGCTCTATGTAAACTTTTATATTTGCCTTTGAAATTTTATGGTCATTTTGGTCAAATCTATAGTTAAATGCTGTTTCAGAATGATCTGTTATTCTCTTCAGTAAATTTCCAAACCTTTTGATATTTTTTACAAACTCCCCCAAATTAAATTCTAAATGAAATCTTGTGACCTTGAACTAACTTTGGGATTTTTCAGAGGGCCTCTGGAACATCTGAAAAGATTTTTTCTCTCCTTATACGAGGGCGATTAGGCTTATTTGATATGTTTTTGGCTTTTTTTTTTTTTTGGATGCTTCAGCAACATATGCAAGTTCTAGGGATTGAATCTGAGCCCCAGCTGCAACCTACACCACAGCTGTGGTAATGCAAAAGCCTTAACCCACTGTGCTGGGCTAGGAATCAAACCTATGCCTCCTCAGCAACCCAAAACACTGCAGTCAGATTGTTAACCCACTGTGCCACAGCGCAAACCCCTTGCTATTTTGAAATATATGAGAAGCATCATCAAATAAGTAATGATAAACCTTCTTAGATTAATTTGTGTGGGTATATGTTGTTAATATAAATATTTTTGAAATTGTATGTAATCTGATATGTACAGGTATGTTGTCACCTATAATTCTATTTATCTTGGGAAGTGTTTGTCTTGAAGTCTTTATTTTGAAGTAACAAGAAAATTTCCTTATTGCATTATAATGAACTCTTGTCAGACCTTTAACTATGGCCTTTTTCTTTTTTTTGTCCTTTTAGGGCTGCATCTGCTGAAAATGGGAGTTCCCATTGCTAGGGGTCAAATTGGAGCTGTAGCTGCTGGCCTAGACTGCAGCCACAGCAACGTGGGATCCAAGTCACATTTGTGACCTACACCATAGCTCATGGCAATGCCAGATCCTTAACCCACTGAGCAAGGCCAGGGATTGAAACCGTATCCTCGTGGATATTTGTTGGGTTCATTATTGCTGAGCCACGAGAGGCACTCCTAACCACGGCCATTTTTAATTCTCTTGTCACTTATAGTTATTATTTTGTTTTGATGCTTTTTGCAGAAATGCTTTATCTTCAAGGACACTCATGGAAAGGACCTTGGCAAACATGTTTTTGACAACTTTGAGATTATAACATTGAATTGGGTAAGAATTTCTAAACTAGTGAAAAAAACTGTATTCAAGCAGCAGTAGAATTAATAACCTGAGGACTGAATGAACTGATGAGGATGATTATAATTTTTATGAATTTTGGTTTGAAACTGTTGATTTTTGAAAATGTTTTATTTTTCTAGATTCTTTTTCCTTTTTTAGCCGCCCCATAGCATATGGAGTTCCTGGAGCAGGGATCAGATCTGAGCCAGAGTTGTGACTTATTCTCTGCCTATGCTGCCATTGCAGCAATACCAGATCCTTAACCCACTGAGCCAGGCCAGGGATAGAGCCCAGCATCGCAGAGATGCCGTCGATCCTGTTGCACCACAGCAAGAGCTCCTGCTTTTCCAGATTTAAGAAAACCTTTTTTTCTCTTAAGCCACCAACAATTTGGTAAAATACACCTTTGTGAACAAAGATGAAATTATCTTTCTCTCCCTACCTGATCCCTCCATAATTCCGTAACTTTCCATGAATGTTTTTACTTTCTATGGCAGTAGAAGTTATTTTCGTTAAGTTCACAAAGAATGTCTTCTTGTTACAGACGCAATTGAAAACATTCATTATATTGTCAAAGCTTTGTCTGGAATGTCATTTTTTTTTTTTTTTGGTCTTTTGTTGTGGGCAGGTGGAGGTTCCCAGGCTAGGGGGTCTGATCGGAGGTACAGCTGCCAGCCTACGCCACAGTCACAGCGACGTGGGATCTGAGCTTTGTCTGCGACCTACACCACAGCTCACGGCAATGCCGGATCCTTAACCCACTGAGAGAGGCTAGGGATCCAACCCGCATCCTCATGAATACTAGTTGGATTCATGTCCACTGCACCACAATGGGAACTCCCAACAAATTAGTCTTAATTTGGCTATCTTTTGTAGAAATAGGGGTGATTTTAGAGGGAGAATCATTTTAGTAGCACATCTTTTTGGAGATTAGAGTCTTTAAAAAATTTTTTAGGAGTTCCCGTTGTGGCACAGTGGAAACAAATCTGACTAGGAACCATGAGGTTGTGGGTTTGATCCCTGGCCTTGCTCAGTGCGTTAAGGATCTGGCGTTCCTGTGGCTGTGTTGTAGGCCGGCAGCTGTAGCTCCGATTCAACCGCTAGACTGGGAACCTCCATATGCCATGGATGTGGCCCTAAAAAGCAAAAAAAAAAAAAAAAAAGTTTTAAATTATAATTGATTTACAGTTGTGCCAGTTGGATATTAGATTTTATTTCTGTTAATTATATTTTAGGTTTTTGTTTTTTACCTGTAAACTGCACTGGATCTTGAAAACTTTGAGTTTCTCAAATATGTGGTTACAGATCTCCAAACTAATGTTTCCAGTTTCCTCCCACCCTTTTGATTTGGAGTCACTAAGACTGAAACTGCCCTTTACCCTGAAACCCTGCAAACTGAATGTGAACAACTTGATATAAACTTAAGAGAGATCATTACAATGTCTCATGTTTAGACAATCTTTGTGCCTATTGGCTGACTGAGCTACTCAGAAAGTGTACCTAGACACCCAATGACATCATTAGAGACATTCAAACTGCAAAATATGCTTTGACCTTGACATCTAAAAATCTATAGCAATCTCAACTGGCTGCTCTCAGGACTCAGACACTGGGTTTATAATTTGTTCCAGCTACTAACTTCTGTTTTGCTTTCATTTTCATAGAAATCTCTCTTATTGAATCCCTAATTTATGCAATATAGGCCTAACTTTGGGAGCCAACCTGTATCACTCATCTCCTTAAATGAGATGTAACTGTTTAACTCAGTTGACTTATTCTCAGGACAGACTGGTTCAATAAAATATGGAGCAATCTATTAATTTATCTTCTGAATTGTGAAACTCCTTTAAAGTTTCAAAGACAAGTGTGAAGGAAGACAAAATATACCACCCCCAAAGAGGCCTCAGGCATACTGATTATTTAAAGCTGGTTTTGTTTTGTTTTTAATTTTATGACTGCACCCACAGCATATGGAAGTTCCCAGGCCAGAGATTGAATCCAAGCTACAGCAGTGGCAACACTGGATCCTTTAACCCAATACACTGGGCAGGGGATCAAACCGGCAACCTCTGCAGTGACCCAAGCTGTTGTAGTTGGATTCTTAACCCACGGGTCCATGGGTTAAGTTGGTTATTTTTAAGAAACAGGAGTTTCTAGATTTTCTAAAGTTTTGGTCATCCTCCTCTTCCTGGCACTCTGAGAAAGACACCCTCACAAATGGAGATTTCCCTTGGTAGTATATATCCCATATAAAAGGGTCAGGTCTACTCTGTTTTCAGAGCTTCACCTGGGTCTGCTATTTTTTTTCTCCAAAAGAACCAGCTCAAGATAATCTTTATGCCAAAGAAGCATATTTTAGGGTGGCATATTCTGCTCCTCTTCATATATAAAGTATACTCAATAAAATTGATCTATTTAAAATGTCTGTTTAAGGAGACCAGAAAGTATAAGCTGGAAGCAGAGAGCATTTGTTGGGCAGGATCTGGATACGCTGAGTTTGCAATGATGAGGAATTTTCAAGGACCACAGGATCTTTGGGCTCCTGGAAATATGCCTGAACTTCAGGATTTCCTATCTAGAAGCCACCTAGGCAGGGACAACACTAAATGCACTCTTTTGAGAATGAGAGGACCTAGGAGAAGCTGTGAGGAATTTTTACAATCGTGAGGCACTGGCATAGCAAATGAAGGGGAAAGACTGGAGGCAGTAGAGGAAAAACAAATTAACACTGTGTCCTGGACCCCAGGGAGAGCAGGCTGACATGTTAAAGGAGACCACAGAGTCATTTTAAACTGAGCACTAGAATTCTCTTCCCAAATGAACAAGAACATTCCAGTTACAAAATTATTCGTCTGACTTGCAAGGGGTTGAAATGTGGCTGAGGTGCCCTCTGCTGGTAGTAACCAAAAGCAAATGTACAAACAAAATAGTTGAGAAATATGAGGAAAATCAGCTCTAGTTTTATGTACATGGGATGTTAGAAAGTATAATTATCTTGGAAACTCTACTACACTTAGCTAGCTTTATCTAAAATAAAGAGGTGGCAGACTTCCTGCTATGGCACAGTGGGTCTGGCATTGTCTCCACAGCAGTGCAATTTCGATCCCTGGACTGACCCGACCCGGCCCGGCGAAGTGGTTAAGGAGTCATGTTGCTGCAGCTGTGGTATAGGTAGCAGCTGCAGCTCAAATTTGATCCCTGGGCCTAGGAATTTCCATATGTAGGGGTTCAGTCAAAAGAAAAAAATTTATTTTAATTTTTTAAAAATAAAATAAAGGGGCGTCTCAGTGGGTTAAGGATCCAATGTTGTGACTGCTGTGGCTTAGGTCACCGCTGTGGCATGGGTTTGATCCCTGGCCTGAGAATTTCTGCATGCCATGGGTACGGCCAAAAAATAAAAAATAAAATAAAGGGCTTGATAGACTTCCGTTTCTAGTCAAGCAATAGAAACACAGATCGGATTTACCTTCTATAAAAAACAAGACAACAGGCCCAAAAGGAAATTACTTAAACCAAGCCTCCTGTTACCAAACCAAGACTTAATTACAATTTTGGTTCTCCCAGAAACAAACCGGAATCACCTGGTTAGCATTAGTTAGGTAATCTACCTGATTGACTCCTGCCA
>PVHT020000021.1:3746634-3758027 GCA_004024745.2 Catagonus wagneri
CTGAGCAAGGGCAGGGATCGAACCCGCAACCTCATGGTTCCTAGTCGGATTCGTTAACCACTGCGCCACGACGGGAACTCCATCATTTCCATTCTTTTAATTATGAGGATGGTATATTAATTTGCTAGAGTAACCACAACAAAATACCACAGACTGGATAGCTACACAATAGGAATGAATTTCCTCACAATTGTGGAGGCTGGAAGTCTAAGACTAAAGTGTTAGCAGAGTTGGTTTCTTCTGAGGCCTCCCTCCTAGGCTTATAGATGACTGTCTTCTCCCTGCCTTCTCTTCTTCACATAGTCTTCCATCTGTGTGTGTGTGTGTCAGTATTCAGATTTTGTCATATAGGGACATTGGCCTTATTGAATTAAAGCCTACTCTAACGACCTCATTTTACCTCAATTATCTCTTTAAAAACCTTATCTCCCAAAAGTCACATTCTGAGGTATTGAGGTTTATGTTATCAACACATGAATTTGGGGGTAACACAATTCAGTCCATAACAGATAGTGAACATTTTTTTCATAAATTTATTACCCAGCTGAATTGTTCTATTGCATATCTTCACACTTGTGTCCTTTGAACTTTTATTGCATTCCCTTATTGGAAATTTTGCTTATTGATTTATAAGAATTTATTATAGGAGTTCCTGTTGTGGTGCAGCAGAAATGAATCCGACTACTATCTATAAGAATGCGGGTTTGGGAGTTCCTGTCATGGCTCAGTGGTTAACGAACCTGAGTAGTATCCATGAGGACGCATGTTCAATCCCTGACCAAAGTGGGTTAAGGATACGGCATTGCCCTGAGCTGTGGTGTTGTTCATTGATGCTGCTCAGATCCTTCATTGCTGGGGCTGTGGTGCAGGCTGGCAGCTACAGCTATAATTAGACCCCTAGCCTGGGAACCTCCATATGCCAAACATGCGGTCCTAAAAAGAAAAAAAAAGTTATTACATATTAAACTACTTGTCACAGAAATTGCATGTTAAAAAAAATTATTAGAAAAGACACAAACAAGCTTTATTTAGTACTTTTAACATAGATGGTCTCCATTAAGAGTTTTGCAAGATGTAGCAGAAGGCAGGAAGCTTTTATAGGATAAAGAATAAAGAACAAGGAAGGGTAAAACAGAAAATATCTGATTGGCAGGGGCCAGATAGTCAATCTTGTTTGTAGACTCTTCAGCTGCACAAACTGCAGATATGGAGAGATGACTATATATTTAATACACACCAAAAGGCTTTTACCTATAATTTATAGATATTCAGAGGAGTGGATAAAGAAGATTTGGTACATATACACAATGGAATATTACTCAGCCATTAAAAGGAAAGAAATAATGGCATTTGTAGCAACGTGGATGGACCTAGAAATTATCATGCTAAGTGAAATCAGTCAGACAATGAGACACCAACATAAATGCTATCACTTACATGTAGAATCTAAAAAAAAGTAACACAAGGAACTTCTTTGCAGAACAGATACTGACTCATAGACTTTGAAAAACTTACGGTTTCCAAATGAGACAGGTTGGGGGGTTGGGGGATGCACTGCAGGTTTGGAATGGAAATGTTATAAAATTTAGTTGTGATGATTGTTGTACACCTATAAATGTAATAAAATTCATTAAGTAATTAAAATAATTTATAGATAAATTTTACCTATAATTTACATTACTCTGACAGTTTGGTTTTTTTACATGCACACACTTAAGCATTTCTTTTTTACCTTGAACTATTTAATCCAGGTGGAATTTATTTAGTGCCTGTTATGAAGTATAGAACTAAATATATTTTTTCCTAAATATTTAGCCAGTTGCTTAAACTTGATAGCCTATATTTTCAGTAAATATTAAGTATCTTTAAAATAAAAATAAAATTACTTTTCATTATTAGCCTTTTGTTAATGTTTTATATGTGAAGTTTTGTGGTGGTTTGTGTCTTCTTTTCACTGAAAGTTCTGGGGGAAAAAAGTACATTTGACTTCTGATTTTGCTTGTAGTTTGGCTAATTTCATTTTTACCGTTGTCTGAGTTGGGGTAGATGAGTCACATTTGCCTCAATGTCAATATTAACTTCTGACATTTTCACTTTGAATAGCGTACAAAGAGTTAGCTATTGTTCATCACCCAGTTGCTTGTTACTTAGAGCAGCATATAATGCTTCCTTTTATAGGTTCTGTTTAGCTTTTGAAATAAGGAAGGGCTTTTAAATATTGAATTACTGTACACGTTTCATAACACTCAACAAGATAATAAAGGCTAATTTTTTTTCTATCAATGAGAATGGATATTTATTTCACTAGAAGGGGAAAATAGCCTCTTCAACTCTTCCCCCAGCCCTGGTGGCTCCTTAGAAACTACCACAGTTCAGAAAATATTCAAATAGTCAACCGCTATCACCTTTGAGTCAAAGGTATACCACTTTTTCAGATCTCTACCACCTAGTTCTGAAAGCAAGGTAGAGAGGAAAATGTCAACATATAGCTATAATGAAGTAAATTTCATGGTGACCCAGCTCTGCCTGATTTGAGCTCACATACACCTCTGATCAAATTGTTTTACAAATGCAAAAAGCATTCTATCTCAATAAACTCCTTGCCCTTCCACACTGGAAAGTTCAGCAGTAGCATCACATTGACTCATTTCCACAGATTTCACTCAGCTGCACTGCAGTTTATTCTCAGAAGAGTTATGAAATCCTAATCGCACGGAAGCATGAAAAAAATCAGTGATATATCTGCTCCTTTCTTGTCACGGGACAAATCTAGTAATGATTTTATTCATTAAGGTCTTTTGAAACTGATTACTGTGATGACCTGGAAAGAGGAAAGCTTTGTGGCTAGAGGCCAACAGGCTGGTAACAGTAGTGGGAACTTACTTTTCGTTTTTCTTTTTATAGCCACACCTGTGGCATATGGAAGTTCCCAGGCTAGAAGTCGAATTTGAGCTATAGCTGCCGGCCTATGCCATAGTTGCAGCAACTCCAGATCCTAGCTGCGTCTGTGACCTATGCCACAGCTCACAGCAATGCAAGAGCCTTAACCCACTGAGTGAGCCCAGGGATTGAATCCACATCCTCATGGATACTAGTTGGGGGTCCTTAACCCGCTGAGCCACAATACAAACTCTGAGAACTTACTTTCATCCTATATTATTTGTACATTTTCAAGTCTATACCATGTGCATGTATAATATATTCAAATTAATCAGTTCTTTTTCAAAGTATTTTTCAACAAGAATTTTTATGTTTGGGCTCAATTACATTAGAAAGAAATACAAGTCAGAGTGTAACAAGGATCTGTACCACTGCTCTAGATAGAACAATTGATTTACATTTTCAACAGTTTTTTCTTCCATTCATTCAGTCAACAAATATTTGGGTAACAACTCTGTTCCAATGATCATGTAAATAAGATGGTGAAGATTGTGCTGAGGTTATATAAGGGAATATGCACAGAGAAAAGATGGAGAGGAAGATTACTGAGATTGTACTGATTATGCAGCAATTCATAAAGCAGTCGTAAAGGTGAATAATGCTTGAGATTTTCTATGCTTTTCTGCATCCATTGAGATGATCATGTGGTTTTTGACTTTTATTTATGTGATTTATTATACTAATTGGTTTACCTATGTTGAACCATCCTTGTGAACTGGGATAAATCCCACTTAGTCATGGTGTATGATCTTTTTTATGTGTTATTGGATTCGGTTTGCTAAAATTTTGTTGAGAATTTTTTCACCTGTGTTCATCAGAGACATTGACCTATAATTTTTTTTTTTGTAGATCTTTGTCTGGTTTGGGTATTAGGACGATGGCAGCTTCATAGAATGTCTTTGGGAGTATTCGTTCTTCAATCTTTTGGAAGAGTTTAAGAAGAATGGGTATAAGTTCTTCTTTGTATGTTTGGTAGAATTCACCTGCAAAGCCATCTGGTCCTGGACTTTTGTTTGTAAGGGAGGTTTTTTTTTTTTTTTTTAATTACATATCCAATTTCATTTCTAGTGATCAGTCTGTTCAAATTACCGATTTCTTCTTGATTCACTTTTGGTGGGCTGTATGTCATGCTTCTTTATCTGCTGCAGGGATGGCATTTCTCATACGCTGTTTGTGCTATCTTCTTAAATTACAATCCTTGCCTTATATTTTGGAGAGGGAGCTGAGGGAGTGTTCCTGGGTGGCTATGGGGTGAGAGCGCTAAACCCTAACTACAAGGGCCAGTAGGCTTGATGTAGGACCCCAGTCTTTATCCTTTTGGAGAAAAAAAAATATGGCAAAGGGACTGAGAGTATTGAAGCAAATAAAGTATTTATTAGGAGAGGAGATATGCACAGAGAAAGCCGGGGTGGGCTCAGTGGTTGGGGGAGGGAGAGAGAGACAGACAGACAGAGAGACAGAAATAGCGAAAGAGAGCACCACATGTTTTGGGGGTGGTTTAAACCACTTGTGTGGAAGCAGTCCTTCCAGGCTTCCTCTGGCCAATCATCTTGCTTTGTCTGTCCTTGAATCCATATTTGGCTTGACTCAGAGCCCTCCCCTATGTGCACATACAACATCTTTTAGCCAAGATAGATTCTAGTGCAAGGGTCTCTGGGAAGTTGACAGGATGGATATATTATGGTCTGGCGCCCCTCCCTTCTCTGACCCCTGAGGAACCTTTCTGTGCATGTGTGGTTTGGGTGGTCTCCTTGACCTCAAGAATGAGAAACATGTGGTCTCTTTATCTTTTATCCAAGCAGGATGCAGCTCCTCCTTGCTCCTGCCATAATCTTTATCCTGAAGTGTCTGTCCACAGGGAGAAGATTTCAGTTGCTCAGCCTGGGATCCATCTATCCCCTGCTTCAGAAGGATTCCTTTTATTTTATTAGTACTTATTAAGGAAAATGATTTCATAAATTTCATAAATAACTTTATAAACGACCCCTCAAAATTGCTTCTTCCTCCATTGTTTAGATTTAAGACAGATAAAAAACAACTTTATGACCCTGTGTGGTTCATAGCTTCTCTTTTTTTTTTAAGTTTTGAAAATTTCCTTTGTTTTTTATATTTTTTATTCTAGTTTATTTACAATGTTCTCTCAATTTCTGCTGTACAGCAAAGTGACCCAGTTATACATACATATATACTCTTTTTCTCACATTATCCTCCATCACATTTTAATTGCTAAGTATCATAAAAGAAGTGTTCTCATTGTCTTCAACACTTTACAGAAAAAAAGTTCTACCTTCCAGTGCACAGAAACCAAAAGCAAGTCCTGCAAGCCTTGCTTTAATTAAATATGAGACAGCTGCTATTTCTTCCTATTGAAACAGGAGGGAAGAAGGCAGGGCACAATATTTACAAAAAAATGATGTAACCATTGAGGACACTTCAGAAACTGGTTAGGAGTTCCCATTATGGCTCAGCAGGTTAAGAACCCAACTAGTATCCATGAGGATTCGGGTTCAGTCTGCGGCCTTGCTCAGTGGGTTAAGGATCCGGTGTTGCCACAAGCTGTGGTGTAGGTCCCAGATGCGGCTTGGATCTGGCATTGCTGTGGCTGTGGTGTAGGCTGGCAGCTGCAGCTCCAGTTTGACCCCTAGCCTGGGAACTTCCACATGCCACAGGTGCAGCCCTAGAAAGACAAACAAACAAACAAAAAAAGAAAACTGATTAGAACTGACTAGGTCCAAGATTGTGGCAGATTTGACTTCCAGTGGACTTTGAGCCTTATTATATGCTCACTGTAATATATTAGCCTGCTAAATGGCATGACCACATGCTCCATGACAGTGCCAAGGCCAACCATAAAAAGTCAAAAACTGGGTGGTAGCCCAATTCCTGAAATAGTTAAAATAATCCTCCTGCTCATTAGTCTATGAAATTACCCAGTGCATAAAAACTCACAATTCCAGGAGTTTTATTGTGGCTCAGTGGGTTATGGATCCAGCATCATCACTACTGTGGCTCTGGTGACTGTTGTGGTGTGGATTCAATCCTTGGCCCATGGCCATGTTGGCCTCTCGCTGAATTCTTCCTGTGCTGAGACATAAAGAACCTGAATGTCAGTAAGTCCTGAGACCAGATGTGTGATTTTAATTAAAAGATGTGGGGGGGGTAGTTCCCATCATAACTCGACAGTAACAAACCCAACTAGTATCCCTGAGGAGACATGTTCGATCTCTGGCTTCACTTAGTGGGTTAAGGATCTGGTGTTGCTGTGAGCTGTGGTGTAGGTGGCTTGGATCCAGTGTTGGTGTGGCTGTGGCGTAGGCCAGTAGCTGTAGCTCTGATTTGACCCCTTGCCTGGGAACTTCCATATGCCACATGTACAGCCCTAAAAAGATGAAAAAAAAAAAAAAAACAGACTGTGGGTAGGAGTTCTCTCTCATGGTATAGTGGGTTAAGGATCCAGTGTTGTTATCCTAGTGTCCTGGGTCGCTGCTGCAGTGTGGTATTGATCCCTGGCCCAAGAACTTTTGAATGCCGCAGGCATGGCCAAAAAAGAAAATGAAGCAAAACAAAGCAAAACAAAAAAACCAGTGGGTTCAAGTCCCAATCTTGATTTGGGGTTTAAGTCCCATTCTGAGCTGGACAGTTTCACTATTATCACCAGGATGCAGAGGGCAAACTTTGCAAAGAAACTCAAACACTGAATAACATTGATTTGAGGGCAGAGCTCAGGAAATCACATTGAAAAGACAAAGAGGAAATCTTAGGTGTTTGGGTTGTTTTTTTTTTTCTGTTTTTTTTTTTGTCTTGAAGATGGAGAGAAATATTTTTCTAAAGCACTTGTTTAATTATCCTTCACATGTTTTCCTTACTCAAGAAATGTTAGTATTTATGTACACCTATAATTGAAATAAAGTCCATTAAGTTAAAAAAAAAGAAATATTAGTATTATCTTCTACTATTTGGTTTCAAAACCAAAATGTATTTCCATTTCGTTAAAAATTACTCAGTCTTCTTAGCAAAGCCCAAAGACTTTGAGTGAAATTTAACCACATTCTTACATTTGTAATAAGCTTCAAAAATTCAGAGAAGTTAGGTAAACTTTTTAGAATATAAGTAAGTCTGACATCAAAAGGATTTTTTAATATTGTGACATAATACTTTTTACAATAACAGATTTAATAGGGAAATATTTACTCAGCCCACTAATACATGGAAGCTAATTTAATTTCTCTATGAATTAGAGTTTATATTTTGGAACCATTGAGTCACATTATATTGCCAGAAGAGGAATCAGAACAGCTTTGGTGGAACCAAAAGAGATAAGAAAGATCAAGTTCTCAACTAAAAGCATCTAATATTTGTTTTGTTTTGTTCCTTTTTTGGTTGCCTCACAGCATATGGACTTCTCAGGCCAGGGACCAGATCTGAGCCACAGTTGCAAATGCCAGATCCTTAACCCACTGTGATGGGCTGGAGATCAAACATACATTCCAGCACTCCAAAGACACCTCCAATCCTGCTGGGTCCAAGCAGGAATTCAAAGCATGTAAATATTAAGGTAATAAATATTTTCAAGTCAGAGCTTTTCTAACTAAAAGTAGAAAAACATTGGAATTTGTACACTGATTTACACAACATTGTTTTGCTTACATAGTGTACATGCCAATTTCATTCATAAGGAAGCTTAGCTTACTTCTGACAAATGACAAACATAATACAGTTTAGTAATGAGCTTGATGTCCTTTATTCAAGGGAAAACAACCCATTGGATTATGGGGGTGGAGGAGGAGGCACAGTGCTTCACAAGCAGTGGTACAGTTTTTCAGGAGGATTTTGAGCAAGAGCAAGTTTTCCAGAGATTTAGCAGAGGCAATGCAGAAATGGGGCATGAACGGCTAGGAAGTCCAGGATTTCCTTGAAAGGCTGGCAGGTCCTATTTTGTAGGGTAAGGTTTAACTTACTAAAGCTGAGCTGGAGGATTGTGATTGGGTTAGATTTCTTCGACAAGAGTTTCCCATGAAGTTAGGTTTAGATTTGTGACGTGGGCCGGGCCACTGGGGTGACCTCCATTTTATGGGTCCTGGTGTATGAATTCACCTCAAATATATAATTTAAAACTTTTTATTTTATTCCTCCATTATATAGTTATGGCTTCTCTTCTCCATCTTATCCTTTCTTCTTTCTTTTCTTTTTCTTTTTTAATGACTACACCTGCAGCATATGGAAGTTCCCAGACCAGTGATCTAATCCAAGCCACAGCTGCGACCTATGCCACAGCCAAAGCAGTGCTGGATCCTTTTAACCCACGAGCCAGCGTGTGTATCAAACTCACACCGCCACAGAGACAATGCCAGATCGTTAGACTGCTGCACTGAAGGGGGAACTCCTATCCTATCCTTTTTTTTTTTTTTGTCTTTTTAGGGCTGCATCTGTGGCATATGGAGGTTCCCAGGCTAGGGGTCGAAATGGAGCTGCAGCTGCCAGCTTAGGCTACAGCCCCACAACAGGAGTGGTGTCTGCAATCTATACCACAGCTCACAACTCACAGCTCACAGCTCACAGCAACACCAGATCTTTAACCAAATGAGTGAGGCCAGGGATTGAACCCATGTCCTCATGGTTACTAGTCGGGTTCGTTACCGCTGAGCCACAATGGAACTCCCTATCTTATCTTTTTTAATAAAACATGTGTTCAAAGGAAGTTCCAAAAACTCATAACTTTAAGTTGGAACAGTCTATTATCTAATGCTCTTGTGATTGAGGAAAGGGGTAGAGTACAGTGGTCCTTCCTCTCCAAATAACCAATCCAAGTGTTTGAGGCAGAGAATAAGCCACACCCTTCTACTGAGTGTAGAATTCTGTGCCTGATGGTGCCTGATGGTGCCTGATGGTGCCTGAAGTTACAGGTACCAGTGAAATTAAAAAAAACAACAAAAAAAAAAAACAAAGTGGTAATATGCCACCTTGTGGATGCACGAGGAATGGAATCATTGCAGGGTTTTTCATGATGAGAATTTGTCTTTTTATGTTTTTTCCAATTATACAAGCACTAATTGTCCAGTGTAAAAAAACAAGAAAAGCTTAAAGAAAGCAGTTATTCAAATAATAGTGGAATATATGAAAAATGTTGTCATTGTTCCAATCTTGATTTGGAGTGTGCGCCACTGAAAATTTATCATGAATGCATGAATTTTTTAAAATCTGATTTCCCAGTTCAGCTGTCAGCCTGCAGACCTGGCCTGAATTTAAGGATCTTATCTTCCAAAAATATTATTAATGTTCCTTTTGTGTAGAAGGTGATACAATTTTATTTTCATTCTATATAGGTATTAAAAGTTTTTTGTTAGTACAATTGACAGCTCTCAATTTCCATGTGTAGGGTGTATTTATTACACCATCGACCAAATAAACATTTCACTATGGGTTATTAAGGGATAGTTGAATATAGAAGGCTAGCAGATTAGTGAACCCCCAGAAAGGGTGACTGTAGTTTCATTATTGAAGACAGAATTCAGAACTGGATGGCTCCCAGAATTCCATAGAGTCTTCATGTTCTCACTTTAGCAAGTCCCAGGCTCTAGGGCCGTTTCCTTTTCTGCAAAATAATAGTCCAGAGTATTTATTTTCAAACTGTGTGTTTCAAGGGTTTCCAAAAATATTTGATCCAAATGTTATTATGAATATATAGTTTATGAATCTATTTCATACAATATTATTTTTTAAAAAATATATATATATTTCCTGAATATAGTGTGTTATAAATGTGTATACAGTAAAATGATCCAAACCTGGAGGTATTAGAGATTGACAACATATTAACATGTTCTCATTGAATAAATTTATGCTATCCAGTAAATTTTCCACATTTAAACTACCAAATACACTTATGGTAACAAAACATGTAATAGTCTGGGTCTACTAGCCCCATCTCCCAGTCCATTCCACTCCTTCCCTTGTCCCCCTTGGCAACCACAGGTCTGTTCTACATGTCCATTGGTTTGTTTCTTTTCTGTAGACAGGTTCATTTGTGCTGTATATTAGATTCCAGATACAAGTGATAGCATATGGTATTTGTCTTTCTATTTCTGACTTACTTCACTGACTATGAGAGTCTCTAGTTGCATCCATGTTGCTGAAAGTGGCATTATTTTGGTTGGTTTTATGGTCGAGCAGTATTGCATTGTGTATATGTACTACATCTTCTTAATCCAATCATCTGTCTATAGACATTTAGGTTGTTTCTATGTCTTGTCTATTGTGAATAGTGCTGCAATGAGCATAGGGGTGTATGTATATTTTTCAATGAAAGTTTTGTCTGGATATACACCCAGGAGTAGGATTGCTGGATCATATGGTAGTTCTATATTTGGCTTTCTGAGGAACCTCCATACTGTTTTCCATAGCGGTTGTACCAATTTACATTCCCACCAGCAGTGTAGGAGGGTTCCTTTTTTTCCATACTCTTTCCAGCATTTGTTATTTGTAGACTTACTAGTGATGGCAATTCTGACCAGTGTGAGGTGGTAACTCATAGTAGTTTTGATTTTCATTTCTCTGATAATTGGCGATGTTGAGCAGTTTTTCATGTGCCATCCATATGTCCTCTTTTGGAGAAAAGGCTATTCAGGTCTTCAGCCCATTTTTCTATTGTGTTGTTTGTATTTTTTCTATTGTTTGTATATTTTGGAGATTAGTCCCTTGTTTGCATCATTTTCTCCCATTTTGTAGGTTGTCTTTTTGCTTTTTTTTTTCTTTATGGTTTCCTTTGCTGTGCAAAAGTTTGTCAGTTTGATTAGGTCCCATTAGTTTATTTTTGTTTTTATTTCTGTTGCTTTGGGAGGCTCACCTAAGAATATATTTGTACAGTTAATGTCAAGAATGTTTTGCCTGTGTTCTCTTCTAGGGGTTTGATAGTGTCTTGTCTTATGTTTCAATATTTAAGCCATTTTTGAGTTTATTTTTGTGCATGGTGTGTGTTCTTTTTTTTTTTTTAGTTTACAAAGAGTCGATTTTATTTTATTTTTTTAATGGAGGTTAGCTATTTATTTATTTATTTATTTATTTATTTATTTATTTATTTTTGCATTATAGCTGGTTTACAGATTTCTGACAAATTTTCCAACTGCACTGCGTGGTGACCCGGTTACATGTACATATATGGATTTGTCACATGTGATTAGACATAATTCCCTATACTATACAGCTGGATCTCCTTGTTTTTCCATCACGGAAGCACTAGTTAACCCCATTCCCTCCCACCCCCTCGGCAACCACAAGTCTGTTGCCCATGTTCTTGATTTTCTTTTCTGTTGAGAGGTTCATTTGTGCAGTGTTTTAGACTCGTTATAAGAGATTTCATATAGCATCTGTCTTTCTCCTTCTGACTTGCTTCACTCAGTATGAGGGTCTCTAATTCCATCCATGTTGCTGCAAATGACATTATTTTATCTTTTTTA
>PVHT020000021.1:3761133-3793433 GCA_004024745.2 Catagonus wagneri
TCTCTTTTTTTGTGGTGTCTTTGTCTGGTTTTGGAATTAAGGTGATGTTGGCATCATAGAATGTCTTTGGGAGTGTTCCTTCTTCTTCAACTGTTTGGAAAAGCTTAAGGAGGATGGGTATGAGTTCCTCTTTGTATGTTTGGTAGAATTCACCTGTGAAGCCATCTGGTCCTGGACTTTTATTTGTAGGGAGTGTTTTTCGTTTTGTTTTGGTTTGTTTTTTAAAGAAGAAAAATTATTATTTATGTATATGTCAACATAATCATTAAGAGCTGGTGAAAATATAAAAACAACATTGACTAGTTAACATTGGAGAAATGGATAATTAAAACATAGTGTTTCTCTTTCATTAAAGAATAGTTTATAAAAGAGGTGTTTTAAAAATTGTGTGAAAGAATAAGAAAATTCCTATGATGTATTCTTTTGTTTTTTTAATTTTAATTTTCATTTTTACATTATACCCAGCCATACAGCATGGTGACAGGGTTACACATACATATATGGATTCATCACAAGTGGTTAGACATAGTTCCCAGTGCTATACAGTAAGAGCTCATCGCTTTTCCAGCCCAGAGGCAACAGTCTACAACTATTAACCCCAGACCCCCCTACCATCCCATTCCCTTCCCCACCCTTTTGGCAACTGCAAGTCTGTTCTCCAAGTCCTTGATTTTCTTTTCTGCATAAAGGTTCATTTGTGCATATATTAGATTCTAGTTATTAGTGATATCATATGGTATCTGTCTTTCTCATTCTGACTTACTTCACTCAGTATGAGGATTTCTAATGCCATCCATGTTGCTGCAAATGACATTATTTTATTCTTTTTTTGTAGGGAGTGTTTTGATGACATAATTTCATTTCTAGTGATTGGTCTGTTCAGTTGATTTATTTCTTCTTGATTCAGTTTTGGGAGAGTGTAAGTCTCTAAAAATTTGTCCATTTCTTCTAGATTATCAAATTTAATTGTTCATAGTATTCTCTCATGGTTTTTTGTATTTCTGTAATATCCATTGTAATTTTTCCTTTTTCACTTCTTATTTTGTTTATTTGGGTTTTTTCTCTCCTCTTCTTGGTGAGTCTAGCTGGAGGTTTGTCAATCTTGTTTACCTTTTCAAAGAACCAGCTCTTGGATTTATTGAATTTTTCTATTTTTTTTTAATTTCTATTTTATTGATTTCCTCTCTGACCTTAATGCGTTCCTTCCTTCTGCTGACTTTAGGGTGTTTTTGTTCTTCTTTTTCTAATTCATTTAGGTGATGGGTTAGGTTGTCAATTTGAGATTTTTCTTCTTTTTTGAGGAAGGCCTGTAATGCTATGAACTTCCCTCTAAGCACCGCTTTTGCGGCATCCCATAGATTTGGGGTTGTTGTGTCTTCATTCTCTTTTGTTTCAAGGTATTTTTTAATTTATTTCTTGATTTCCTCATTGACCCATTCGTTTTTTAGAAGCATGTTGTTTAGTCTCCATGTAGTACGTTTTCTCTCATTTCCTTTCCTGTGGTTGATTTCTAGTTTTATGCCTTTGTGGTCAGAGAAGATACTTGAAATAATTTCTATACTCTTAAATTTGTTGAGGTTAGCTCTATGCCCCAGTATGTGATCTATCCTTGAGAATGTTCCATGTACACTTGAGAAGAATGTATATTCTGATTTTTTTGCATGTAATGCCCTGAAAATGTCAGTTAGGTGTAACTTTTCTATTGTGTCATTTAGGATCTCTGTTGCCTTACTGATTTTCTGCCTAGAGGATCTGTCCATTGATGTGAGTGGAGTGTTAAAGTCTCCTATAATTCTTGTATTGCCATCTATTTCTCCTTTTATGTCCGAAAGTACTTGTTGTAGGTACTTGGGTGCTCCTATGTGGGGGGCATATATATTGACAATTGTACTATCCTTTTCTTGAATGGATCCTTTAACCATTAAATAATGTCCTTCTTTGTCTTTCTTTATGGCTTTCTCCTTAAAGTCTATTTTGTCTGATATGAGTATTGCCACTCCTGCTTTCCTTTCTTGTCCGTTGGCATGAAATGTCTTTCCCCATCCCCTCACTTTCAATCTATCTGTGTCCTTTGCTCTAAGGTGAGTCTCTTGTAGGCAGTGGATTGCAGGTTTTTGCTTATCCATTCTGCCACTCTGTGTCTTTTGATTGGAGCATTCAGACCATTGACATTTAAGGTGATTATTGTTAGATAAGTATTTATTGTCATTTCAGATCTTGTTTTCAGTTGATTCTATGTTTCCCTTTTCTTCTTTTCTTTTTTTGGATGGATGGGTTCCAATTATTTTATATTTAAGTTCTTTTCTTTTCAGTATTTGTGGGTTAGATGTCCCATTTTGGTTTGTGGTTGCCCTGTTTTTTAAGTGTTTTTTTAACACCTTCTTATATCTGCTTGCTGTGGCCTGATAACCTTATAGGCTTAAACACAACATTAAGAAAAGAAAAAAAAAAGTCTAAAGAAAAAAGTCTAAAGAAAAAAAACACACCAGAAAAAAAAAGAAATAGTCTACGTTTTCCTACTTTCCCTCCCCACAATGTATGAGGTTACGTCTCTTTTTTTATAGTTTAATTTATTTTAACTAATTTATTTATTTATTTTAGCATCTTCATGTTTAGATCTGTATGTGGGCTTATTTGAATGATTGCTTTCTAATTGTGGTTTCCTCCATTCTAATTCTTACTTTTTATTTTTCTTTCTTTCTTTCTTTTTTTTAATAGGAACCTTTTCAGCATTTATTTTAGAAAGGGTTTAGTATTGCTGTACTCTTTTAGCTTTTGTTTGTTGGGGAAATTCTTTATGTCCCCTTCTATTTTAAATGATATTCTTGCTGGGTAGAGTATTTCTAGGTTGCAGGCCATTTCCTTTCGCACTTTAAATATATCTTGCCATTCCCTTCTAGCCTGTAATGTTTCTGTAGAGAAATCAGCTGACAGCCTTATGGGGGATCCCTTATAATTAATGCTTTGCTTTTCTCTTGCTGCCTTTAGGATCCTCTCTTTATCTTTAATTTTTGTCATTTTTAATATAATATGCCTTGGTGTGGGTCTGTTTGGGTTCAGCTTGTTTGGAGCCCTCTGTGCATCCTGTATCTTGGTGTCAGATTCCTTCAGATTTGGAAAGTTTTCAGACATAATTTCTTCAAATATTTTTTCAATGCTCTTTTCTTTTTTTACTCCTTCCGTAATTCCTATTATGCATAAGTTGGGCCTCTTTATATTATCCCATAGATCTCTTATATCGCTTTCATGTTTTTTCATTTGATTTTCTGTCTGCCATCCTGATTGCGTGATTTCCATTATTCTTCTTCTACATCACTAATTCGTTCCTCTGCATTATTCAAACTGCTCTTTATTGCCTCTAGCTCAGTTTGCGTCTCTGCAAATGAATTTTCTAGCTTTTCTTGGCTCCTTCTTATCTTTTCTATCTCCTTTCTAAGGGACTGTGCATTGCTGTTTGCATTCTCTCTTAATTCCTGGATATTCAGCCTTAATTCTTCAAGTATTTTCATTACCTCCCTTCTGAACTCCATTTCTGTCAGACTGCGGAGGTCTGTTTCATTGTTGGCTGCTTTAAATGACTTGTCCTGTTCTTTTAACTGGGAATGGTTTTTGAGCTTCTTCATCTTGTTTGTGGTTTTCTTTTTCTGTGAGTTTGGGGAAGCCACACTGTAGTCTTGGAAGGCTACTTCTAGGGAGGAGCACCCCTTTGTATTTTTTTGGTGAGGTTACTATTTATTTTTGGTGTAGGAGTTTGAATATTTGGTGTATTTTTCTTTGTAGTGAGCAGGCTGTTATCTCAGTGGTACTCTGAGTGTTCTCTGGGAGAATATAGAAATGGCTAAGGTCAATAGTTGGTGCCTAGTCTCTGTGCCCTCAACTGCAGGAAGGTGGCACTGTCTACTCCTAGTTGCCTGGCCCTAGGAAGTGGTCATGAGCTCTAGGCAGATCTACCAGGTGTCTTGAGCATTTGGCAGTAACAGCAGCAGGAAGTATGATTTCCCCGGGGAGTGAGAGCCATGAAAGCTAGTGTTTGATTGCAAAGTCCTCTTTGAGGTGATTGGAACCACAGGGGGTACCAGTCAGAGGCTGGTTCAGCAGGCTGGCATTGGCTCCACCCCTCTGCTGATGCTTGCTCTTGGGTTGGCGCGGTTTCCTGGTTCCAGCAGCTGGCACTGGCTCCACTCCTCTGCCAATGCTAGCTCCGTGTAGTCGCATAGGGCTCTGCGCACCAGAGATAACAGCTCTGTGGGCTGGCGCAGTCTCCTAGGCCAGTGGACTGGCACAGGGCCCCGCCACGCCCACTGATGCTGGATGGCGCAGGCCCCTGGGTCCACAACCTGGCACAGTGCTCCACCCACAGGCTTCAAGTCATAGGCTCCACCTTCACCACCACAGCTGCTGCCTCAACTGGCTCCACCCCACTGCCACTGCTGTCTCTATGGCATGGGCTCCACTGCCTCGCCCTCCATGCCAGTTCAAGGTGCTTCCTATGGCGATCAGCCCCTCCTCCTCTCCTCCTCCCTGACAATGGAGACTTGCCTCCTCCCTTGCGGGACCAGACTTCCCCGGTTCCCTCTGTCCTAGTTTTACATTCCACAAACCATAGAGTATCACCCTTCCTCTGGTGCACTGTTCTCTAGTCTATCTCTGTAACTGCCACTGACCTCAGCCCTCTCCCAGGGACTAACCTTAGGAGCCTATGTCTCAGCTCCCAGGCACTGCCCAGCGCCTCAGGCTGTGGTGTCTGTGCCGGTATTCAGGTCATCTGTGTGAGTCTCTAACTCCGATTTTCCAATCTCAATCCAGCTGCTGCATTTTTCTCAGGCTTTGATGTCCCTCTAGCTCCGTTCTCATTTGTTAGGTGTCTTCCCAGGGTGTGGGTTCCTTTTCTTTTTCACAGCTCCCTCCCTGGGGTGCTGGATGCCATCCTTTCTGGGTGCCTTTTCTCTCTCTCACTTTTTTTTCCTTCTTTTGTTCTACCCAGTTATTTCAAGGGTTTCTTGCAGTTTCTGGAAGTTTAAATTAATCAGCATTCAAATGATGATTTGTCCAAGTTGTTTTATATTTAGATATGTTTTTTGATGTATTTGTGGGAGAGGGTGAGCGCGACCTCTTACTCCTCTGCCATCTTGCTGAGCTCTCCCTTGCATGGTGTTTGTTCTAATTGCATTGATTTACATGCAGCTGTCAAGTTTTCCCAGCACCATTTGCTGAAGAGACTGTCTTTTCCCCATTTTATATTCTTCCCTCTTTTGTCAAAGATTAATTGATCATAGGTGTCTGGGTTTATTTCTGCATTCTCTATTCTGTTCCATTGGTCTATGTGTCTGTTTTGATACCAGTACCACACTGTCTTGATTACTGTAGCTTTGTAATATTGTCTGAAGTCTGGGAGAGTTATGCCTCCTGCCTGGTTTTTGTTCCTCAGGATTACTTTGGCAATTCTAGGTCTTTTATGGTTCCATACAAACCTTTGGATTGTTTGCTTTACTTCTGTGAAAAATGTCTTGGGTAGTTTGAAAGGGTTCACATTAAATATGTAGATGGCTTTGGGTAGTGTGGCCATTTTAACAATATTAATTCTTCCAATCTATAATTTTCTTTTTTCATAGTATCTGTGTCTAGTTTTGATATTAGGGTGATGGTGGCTTCATAAAATGTCTTTGGGAGTGTTTCTTCTTCAGTTTTTTTGGAAAAGTTTAAGAAGGATTATTATAAATTATTTTCCATCTCTTCGAATCCTCATAAATTTCCTTAATTGATATTTTAGAGTTCTCAGTGTATAATTCTTTCACCTCCTTGCTCAGGTTCATTCCTAGGTGTTTAATTTTTTTGGATGAAATTTTAAAAGGCATTTAAAAAAATTCCTTTTATAATATGTCATTGTTGGTATACAGAAATGCAACCAATTTCTGAATGTTAATCTTGTATCCTACTACTTTGCTGAAGTTACTGATCAGTTTGAGTAGTTTGTGTGTGGAGTCCTTAGGGTTTTCTATATGGTGTCATGTTATCTGCATAGAGTGACAATTTTACATCTTCTCTTCCAATTTGGGTACCTTTTATTTCTTTTGTTTTTCTGATCGCTGTGGCTAGGACTTCCAATACTATGTTTTTTGTTTTTTTGGGTTTTTTTTTTTTTGTCTTTTTGCCTTATCTAGGGCCACACCCATGGCATATGGAGATTCCCAGGCTAGGGGTCTAACAGGAGCTGTAGCTGCCAGCCTTCGCCACAGCCACAGCAACACGGGATCCAAGCCACGTCTGCAACCTACACCACAGCTCATGGCAACCCTGGGTCCTTAACCCACTGGGCAAGGCCAGGGATCAAACCCGCAACCTCATGGTTCCTAGTCGGATTCGTTAACCACTGAGCCACAATGGGAACTCCGTCCAATACTATGTTGAATAAAAGTGATGTGAATGGTCATCCTTGTTTAGTTCCAGATTTTAGTGGGAAGGATTTCAGCTTTCTCTATTGAATGCTATATTGGCTATGGTATTGTCATAAATGGTTTTTATTATTTTTGAGATATATTCCCTCTGTTGTGATCTGGGCATGCAGGTTGGAAAAAGAGTTTTGCAGACTCAGAGCAAGGTGAAGAAAAGACTATTTTATTGAGGCAAGAAATGCCATTAATTGAGTGGGCCGACTTCCTGATAATCAGAGGAGTCAACCCCAAGTGCATGGTCATGTCTGTTTTTATCACCCAGAGAGGAGAGGTCTTATGACACACCTGCTTACCTGCTGACTGGTTAGGGAAAGAGGGGTTTTAAGATACACTTGCTGATTTATTGAGGTCATATAAGGCCCTTATAGGGGCTGGGTGAACAGTGGGCCACATTCCTTTCCTAATAGGGGTAAGAAGGAGTTGGTCAGTTGCTCAAGGTGGGGGAGTGGGCATTACAGTGAGATGGGGGGGATAATAAGGGTCTGGTAATTCTTGTCTCAGCCAGAGGCTTTGAGTTCTATCTCCTTTAAGAGACTTTGAAGTCCCACACCCTCTATACCCACTTTGGTAAGAGTTTTTACCATGAATGGATGTTGGATTTTATCAGATAATTTTTCTATGGAGATAACCATGTGGTTTTTGACTTTTGTTTTGTTAATGTGGTATATGGAGATTCCCAGGCTAGGGGTCTAACAGGAGCTGTAGCTGCTGGCCTTTGCCACAGCCACAGCAACACGGGCTCTGAGACGCGTCTGCAACCTACACCACAGGTCACGGCAGTGCCGGATTCTTAACCCACTGATCAAGGCCAGGGATCAAACCCACAACCTCATGGTTCCTAGTCAGATTCGTTAACCACTGAGCCACGACGGGAATTCCAGGTGTATGATCTTTTTTATGCGTTGTTGGATTTTGTTGGCTAATATTTTGTTAAGAATTTTTGCATCTATATTCATCATGGATATTAGCCTATAATTTTCTTTTTTCATAGTATCTGTGTCTGGTTTTGGTATTAGGGTGATGGTGGCTTCATAAAATGTCTTTGGGAGTGTGCCTTCTTCAGTTTTTTGGAAAAGTTTAAGGAGGATTATTATAAATTCTTCTTTGAATGTTTGGTACAATTCCTCAGTGAAGCCATCTGGTCCTGGACTTTGGTTTGTAGGGAATGTTTTTATTACGTATTCAATTTTGTTTCTTGTGATTGGTCTGTTAAAATTATCTATTGCTTCTAGATTCAGTTTTGGTGGGCTGTATGTTTCTAGAAAATTGTCCATTTCTTCTAGGTTTTCAAATTTTTGGCATGTAATTGTGCATTAACTCTTAAATCTTTCCAATGCCTTTTTTTTTCCTTTTTTGGCCACCCCATGGCATATGGAGTTCCCAGGCAAGGGATCAGATTTGAGTTACAATTGCAACTTATGCTGCAGCTATGGCAATGCCTGATCCTTTAACCTACTGTACTAGATTGGGGGCTGAACCAGTGCCTCAGCAGTGACCATAGATAGTGCAGCTGGATTCCTAATACACTGCACCAGAGCGGGAACTCCTCTCAGCTTTTTGGTTGTACCTTTTCCCCCCTATCAACACACCTTTGCCTCTCTTCTTTCTGTCTAGTTGATTCACCTGAGAGTCCAGCTCAAGTCCTACTACATCTGGAAAGTGTACAGGGTACCTGACTCACAGGCCTCTCCTGTCTCTCAGATCCACTGTGGCATTGGCTCATGCTAGGAAGCCTGATCATGCAAAGGACCAAGGACGAGTTAGAAGAACTGCGAAAATTCCAGAGAGCCCCTGAATACATTATGGAGGCAGTGTTACCCCAAAATTGAATCCACCTTTTGACGAGTATGGACGCAAGAGACACAACCAAGCCAAAGAGTGAGTAAAGGAGGGATTTATTACTTCAAGCAAGTATGGAGAACACAGGGGATATTTCCCAAAGCAGTGTGTCCTCAAATAACAAAAGTGGAGAAATTTTAAGCCAAGGATACATGGATATTCATGAAGGGGCTTGGGCAGAAGAGGATTCAGTATAGAACAGCTGCAAAGATTGACAGAGTACAGGCTCCAGTTGATTGAGGTTAATGAGGGTCAGCTTCATCATTTCTTAGGTTGCAGTTAGTCTGGTGGTTGAGTGCTACAGAGGGCTTGTATCCTGCAAAATAGCTCAAGAATGTGCTTCAGGAAAAAAGAAAAAAAAAGGAGTTCCTTTAGTGGCTCAGTGGTTAACAAACCCAACTAGTAACCATGAGATTGCAGGTTCAATCCCTGGCCTCGCTCAGTACGTTAAGGATCTGGGGTTGCCATGAACTGTGGTTTAGGTCACAGACACAGCTCGGATCTGGCACTGCTGTGGCTGTGGTGTAGGCTGGCAGCTGTAGCTCTGATTCGACCCCTAGCCTGGTAACATCCATATTCTGTGGGTGCAGCCCTAAAAAGCATAAAAAAAAAATCATCAAATACTGAGACCTGTTCTTCTTCAAGGGCAAGAATTGGGGCCAGGCTTAGGCCTAAAATGGTTTCTCTGACTGTAAGAGGGAATAACAAACCTGACTCCATATTGAAACTATCTCTTTAGCTCTAAGCTTTGTACTCTGTTTAGTCAAGCTAGCTCTGTTCCTGAGCGAAAGAATACAAAATCATTTGAAGCTGTTCTGCCTATGGCTTGAGGTGTATGTAAGAGTCCCTTTCTAGAAAGTTAGCCTCCCCACAAAGATAAGGAAACTTGAACATGAAAGACAGCATTTTTCCTGCAAGCACTTGGAGACCAGACCCAATGAACAAATCTCCGTAACCTCCCACCTGGCAGATGCCCTGATACTTGAGGCTATTTAGCACCTCTTGACCTTACCCCTCAGGCTTCCCTCTTTTCTTGGTATAAAAGAAGCTTGAATTTTAACCTCAAAAAGATATTCTTGAAGGACATTTGTCTGCCATCCTGCCAATTTCCTGGCTTTCTGCATAAAATCACTATTCCTTCCCCAATATCATGTCTCTTATTGGCCTGTCATGAAATGGTGTTATGAGCTTAGATTCAGTAACATTATGTTAAGAAAACTATGTCTGGAGTTCCTGCTGTGGTACAGTAGGTTAAGGATCTGGCATTGTCTCTGTTGAGGCTTGGGTTCAATCCCTAGCCTGGTGCAGTGGTTTAAGGATCTGGCATGACCACAGCTGCAGCATAGATCGAAGCTGCAGCTCAGATTTGATCCCTGGCCCAGGAACTACCATATGCTTCAGGTGAGGCAGAAAGAAAGAAAGAAAGAAAAAGAAAGGAAGGAAGGAAGGAAGGAAGGAAGGAAGGAAGAAAGAAAGAAGGAAAAAAGCTATGTCTGGTCCTCTTCCTCTGGGAACCCCATACCCTATCTGTATGCAGCAGGAGTCAAGGGGTGTCATAGGGAAGGCCTTGAGAATAGTGGTTCAGTTTAGATTTACCCTAGGGGGATAGGAAGTATGGAAGAGCTTTTGGTAAGGATTGATCAGACTGGCATTTGAGAAACGTCACTACTATGCAAAAACATCAATTGCGATTGGCTGTAGTTAAATTTAAGGTTTGGAAGAGTTGGAAGGAGGCTGTTACAACTGGGCAGGTAAGAAGTGGTAGCTTGAATTGAGTTGGGGCAGAGGGAGAAAGATGGATCGGGAGAGACTTGGTGATTGTTTAGACATGGAGCATATGGCCCCTGAGTCAGATTTAAAGGTTAGCACTTTTTAAGATTCATTAAAAAAAAATAATAAGTACACACATATACTGTTTTTTAGAGCAGTTATAGAGTTTTAGGTTTACAAAAAAATTGATTAGATAGTTCAGAGAGTGCCCTTACACCATCCCCTGAATTTCCCTGCCCCCCCCAACTCCCTAATTTCCCCTGTTACTGAAAAGAAAATGCACAAAGTCAGAGTTGCGCATTGTTTTACTTAAAAATGAGGACCATAAGAAGTTTCCACATGGCACAGTGGGTTAAGGATCTGGCATTGCTGCAGCAGTGACACAGGTTACAACTGGGGCGTGGGTTCAGTCCCTAGCCTGGGAAGTTCCACATGCCATGGGTATGGACAAAAGTAAATAAATTTTAAAAAATAAAAATGAGGGCTATAGCCCAGGAAACAGCTCTTAGATAGCTCTGAAGAACTGCTCTGAAGTGATAGGAGGGGGAAGTCAGTATATATGAGGTTTTAGTGAAGGAGATACCAGTAATCAAGCACACATTTTGGCAGGAGGTCGCTGCTAGTCACAAGGAGCAGATGTCTCCATTGATGATTTTAGTGCTTTTCTAGATATGAGAAGATGCAAAAATTAAAATCTTCTGAAAAATACCTATCTGAAGGCCTGTTCTGCCAGTTTTTCCCAGAGCAGAGTACCTCATTCCTGTCCTCCATCCTGAACTCTTTGAGGGTGTGCTGAAGGTCAATGACTGCAGTGGCTAGTGACCTCATCCTTGTAGAGGAGATGGTGAGTGACAATTTTTCATCTGCACCACTATTATTGTTGTACATTTGTTACCACTGATAAGCCAATATTGACAGTGAAGGAGAGCAAACTATGGGACCTTCAAAAATGCCTCTTTGGAATAAGGATTATTTTATGCCATGCCCATGGCACGTGTAAGTTTCTGGGCCAGGAATAGAACCTGCACCACAGAAGCAACCCAAGCCACTACAGTACTACAGTGACAATGTCAAATCTGAGCCACAAGAGAATTCCTATGCTGATTATTTTCAAGAAATAGTAGACACAGGAGAAACTCTGAATATCTGGTAGAAGTCACCTTTTTGTAAGAGAGATTTACATTTATAAGAGAAATTTCCATTTGTAATGGTGTTTCCCTTTCTGTACCAGGAAGAGGAGCAAGACTCTAAATCTCTAGAAACTCTTACCACAGAGAAGGCAAAACTTTTATCTACATAACAAATTTACCATTGTTTACTGTGCTCTTCCTGGTAGCCTCTCATAACTGGCCCTGCCCAACACCCCCCAATATCTTCTTTTGCCTTTAGCTGGAGATGGTGATTTGGTCATTTCAAGGAGTTACTCATTTGACTGATTATCTCCCAATAGATACAGGCAGTACATGTTGTTAAACGTCTGTCTGTTTTTTATTACATGAGGTGGGGAAGGGGTGTGTCTCAGCCTAGAGCCTAGAAGGGCAGCAGGAAAATTATTTTCCTCCCCCACCATAGCTTACATTAGGGATCATTCACTCTTTGTGCTATACAGTACTGTGGATTTTGACACATGCATAATGTCACATTTCCATCATTGTAGTATAGTATAAACTGTAGAATAGTTTCAGTGCCCTAAACCCTCTGCATTCCACCTATTCATCCTCAACCTTGGGTAGCCACGAATTTTTTTTTAAACTGTCTCCACAGTTTTGTCTTTTTCCAGATAGTAGTATGTAATATGGAATCATGTAGTATATAGTCTTTTCAGATTGGCTTCCTTCACTCAGCAACACTGAGGTTCTACCATGTCTTTTCCTGGCTTGATAGCACATTTAATTTTTGGCTGAATAATGTTTCAGTATATGGATCTGTCACAGTTTATCCTGGATAAAGTAGTGAGGGACATCCTGGTTGTTTCTGCTCACCTGAAACAAAGAGACTGCTAGATATTTCTCCAGCAAAGATGAATTGATTTGGGATCAGCAGAAAATTGCAGTTCAAAGTCTGCTACCAAGAGGAGCCATTTGCAAGTCCTCTCAGGACAAGGGGTGAGAATTAACATATGTCTTTTCTCTCAAAGGAAGTCTTGGTTATTCCACTTTGTTCCTGCTTTGTTTGAGACACCCTCCTCTTCTCCCAGTAACAATTTGTTCCAAATTAGCCAGCGGAGAAGAATGTGTGCCTTGACCTGACCAATGAGAAGGGGATAGATATACCACCTGCATTAGGGGATAAATAGGGGACCTCTTCCCTCTTTTGCGTGCGATTTTTGAGAACTTGCACCCTTCTGCAGAAGTAAAGAGCCTTGTTGAGATCTCCCCGAGTTCATGTGTGTCACTTTCTGACACTGACGATCCGAGCCAGAGTTATTTTCCCCAACAAAGGGAAGGAAAATATTTTTATATAGAGAAAAAGAAGTCAGGAGGGCTGTAGTAAAAAAGAACCTATGCTTTTCATTGGCTGAGTCCTTGCCAAGAAAAAAAAGAGTCTTTATTCTTGCTGTAGTATGCTACTACCCAGTTATCTGTCCCAGGGTGTGAGATGTTCCCTTTGGTCTCCTAATTCTATTTAATTGAGATTTCTGTTTATTAATTTTTTTACACTTCCCCCTTTTGATCAAAATCTCCCTCTGAAGACATCATGGATTCAGAGTCAGCTTGTCTCATTTCAGTAGCTTTTTATCCCTCAATGTCAGGAAGAACTTTTCTGAGGTATAGAGTCTCATGTTAAAGGGAGAGTGTATAGATTAGAAATCTATTTAGGTCATGTTCAAGTAATAAGGAAGGATAGGAGGGAGAACTCTCAGGTACTTTTCATCTCAAATCTACATGTTATCAAGATCATTAACAATGTAGATTATCCAAAGCATTATGCCATCACCAAAGTTTTGGTGACAAACTTCCTGGTCCAGATATCTTAGGAAAACTCAACAGATGTCATCTACTTCAAGTTTGGGAAATCTTTACTTTCAGGTCACCAGAAAAAATCTCCAGGTTGTAGGTGGAAAGATGTGATGTTAAGGTTTCCACCTCTAGAGGGCTCACTGTGAAAGAATTGCCCTACCAAAGCACGGTTATTTTTAACAGAAGCAATTTGGCTTTTGCAATATTAGAATATCACTCCTTTTATCAGCTGTAAAAGAGGACCCAAGTGCATTGGGCATCCATGAAGTCTATCTGGATCCGGATGTGCACCTTGTTCTGATCTCAGATGCCCTAAATATTGAAACTGAATTTGGGAAAACTGCAATTTTTCTTTGGCTTACCTTATCTCCCTTTAAGGCTACAACGTTTAGTAAGAGAAACTTTAGCAAGCTGTTTCTCTGTGAGGAGGCTTGAGGAGAACAAAGAAAATCATT
Organism: Catagonus wagneri; assembly: GCA_004024745.2. Classification (NCBI taxonomy): domain Eukaryota; kingdom Metazoa; phylum Chordata; class Mammalia; order Artiodactyla; family Tayassuidae; genus Catagonus; species Catagonus wagneri. The sequence continues at coordinate 3,774,610 of PVHT020000021.1, forward strand.
CACATATGGCAACAAAGCAGAACTTCTAGGGAACTTTCAGTTATCCAGCTCAGGCTTCCAGATTTGCAAGAAATAACAAAAGACTCTCGGAGTTCCTCATGGCTCAGTGGTTAACAAGTCCGACTAGGAACCACGAGGTTGCAGGATCGATCCCTGACCTTGTTTAGTGGGCTGAAGATCCAGTGTTGCCATGAGCTGTGGTGTAGATTGCAGATGCTTGGATCCCGTGTTGCTGTGGCTGTAGCGTAGGCAGGTGTCTAGCTCCGATTAGACCCTAGCCTGGGAACATCCATATGCCACAGGTGTGGCCCTAGAAAAGATGAAAAAAGAAAGAAAAAAAGGGATTCTCAATAAAACCTTACTGTCCAGGTGAATTGCTTTTCTTCCCAAGTGTAAAGAAAAAGGTACTACCTAGCTTCATCAACTGGAAAACAAAAAGAATGCACTGCAAAAATCAATTACAGTAAAGAATTTTTTTCCTGTGGGAACAGATGTTACTAATGGATAAGGTTTAAGAATAACATGGTATTGAGGGATAACAATATTGTTCATTGCTTGGAGGTCCTGGACAAACCTCCACCATCACCCCTTAGGCTTTCTCGCTAGGAAATTGGGAGTTTACAGGGGCTAGTACAAGGCATAATGAGGCCTTGGGTCTTGCAATCTTGTTATGGGTCTTGTGTTTCAGACGGCTTCCTTATTTATAGGGTGTTGATTAATTGTGGGAAGAGGTTTTTCAGGGCCTGTTTTTTTGGTGTTTTTTTGTTTTTTTTCATTGAAGATTGGTTGATATACAATGTGATATAAGTTACAGGTGGACAATACAATGATTCACAATTTTTAAAGCTTATATTCCTTTGAGGGTCTATTTGATTTTTGATGGGAAGTGTGTTCCAATGATCAGTATTTCCAGAATCTGCTCTAGTACTGTCAGAGATAAAACAAATAAAATATGTTGGAGGATCATTTAATTCACTTGGCGAGTTACTTTGGTGACTACTATCAATTTCCAGAATGACTTCTTCTCTTTGAAAGAGTGATGTTCTAGAATGGTACTTCTCTAAGAAGTCTCAGCCTAATAAATGGATAGGTGTGGAGGAAATAGGGAGAAAAGGGTGTGTATCTCTCAAGGGACCTAAGCAAAAGGGAATAGATTCAGAAAGAGGAGCCCCTTGAGGTTCGTTAGAGATCCCCAATACTTTTTTTTTTCCATACCCATGACATATAGAAGTTCCCAGGCCAGGTACTAAATCTGAACTGCAGCTGCAACCTATGCCACAGCTGCGGCAATGCCAGAGATTTCCCCACTATTTGAATTGTTTTAGTAATCAGAGGTGGGGCTATTTTATATTAGTGGGGTTGTGCACCAACAGGGTGGCTTTTAGGTCAGTTAGTACTAGAGCACTTCCTCCTCAATCTGGAGAATGTTTCTTCCTGCTATTTAAGAGGAAAGCTTGGGAAGGGCTCCTGTAGTTCCTAGAAACTCCATTATTAAGAATTGGAAGGAAAAAAAAAAAGAATTGGAAGGATGTTGGAAAGACTGGTTAGAGGGTTGAGGGTGCCTGAGGCACTTAAGTTTTTTAACAGTCTTTTCCCCAAAGTCCTGGCTCTTTGTAATAGCAGAAACTGGGAGGGCCTTAATTTCATTTAGGAGACTTCATTTTCTAGAGTTTAAGATTAAAAATTGTGGCTGTCTTCATTTGAGGTAACTCATCTAGAATGCAAGAGAGCTGGTTTATACGAGATTAACTAAATCTGGTATAGACCTAATTTCCCATTCCATCCTGGTCTTTTTTACTAGAAGGGAATTGGTTCAGCTAACTAATCAACATAGAGTTAAAAGCTACCTGGGTGGAACATCTGAAGGAAGATCAGACTTTTCTTTAAAAATAATCGGAAGGAGTTCCCATCATGGCTCAGTGGTTAACGAATCCGACTAGGAACCGTGAGGTTGAGGGTTCGATCCCTGGCATCACTCAGTGGGTTAAGGATCCGGCATTGCCATGAGCTGTGATGTAGCTTACAGACGTGGCTCGGATCCCGCGTTGCTGTGGCACTGGCCGGTGGCTACAGCTCCAATTAGACCCCTAGCCTGGGAATCTCCATATGCCGCAGGTGTGACCCTGAAAGAAAAAAAAAAATTAAAAAATTAAAACAAAAAAGATCTGAAATCAGTTGTAATATTCATGAACGGATTCACCTGATTTTTGTGTGCAAGCCTGAATTTTGTTCCAATTAACAGACTCTGGAAAAGTCTTACCTGATGAAGTCACCTAGCAATTGCCTGAGTCCAATCATGTAATAACTTCCAATGGTAATTCTGTTACCAAACTGAACTTGAGTCCACTTGCCCAATGCACAGCGAAGTGAATCTACTGAAACTGGGTTGTGGTGAAAAGTACAGCTTTATTGCAAGAGTCAAGCAAGAAGAACAGGAAGCTAATGCTCAAAAGACCAGAATTCCTCCCTGGCTTTCAGGGAAGGAGTTTTAAAACCATTATGAGGAAAAGGATCATAGGCTGTGTGATCACCTTATGCATAATTCTCTTATTGGCTGATGGTGAGGTTATAAGGTGAAGTTTCAGAAATCAATATGATCAGTCTTCTAGTTACAGCTGGTCTGGGGTCTACATGCTTGTGGTCAGCAGTTTGTCTGGTGGGGATCTGGTATCTGTAAAAACAAGTTAGGAATGTGCATCAGGCATTGTTATCTATGTCCTTCGGGGAGGAAATACAGGTCCTTTGACTCTGCCATATGGCTGGTTTATTGTTTAAATTGTTATCAGTTTTCATGCCTGACTACTGTTCCTTGTTTCTGTATGTTGTCACTTCCCTGTTCTCATTTTTCTAATCATTAACTTTATTTTTTTTGCTTTTTTTTTTTACTGCCTCACTTGTGGCATATGGAAGTTCCCAGGCTAGGGGTCAAACTGGAGCTGCAGCTGCCAGCCTATGCCACAGCCACAGCAATGTGGGATCCAAGCCATGTCCGTGACCTACACCACAGCAATGCTAGATCCTTAACCCACTGAGCAAGGCCAGGGATCAAACTAGCATCCTCATGGATACTAGTGGGGTTCACAATCCACTGAGCTGCAACAGGAACTCCTCTAATCATTAACATTTGAGTCAGGCTTTTTGAAACTCAGGGAAGGTCAAGAAGACTGCAGTTTTTCTTTAACTGAGAGGGGGAATATAAAGGGGTCTGCTACCAAGGAAGCCTGTGCAAGGATTGTTCAGTTTCAGTTCTAGAGACTTTTCAGGACTTTCCCAATTAGCAGTTTTCCTCCAATGCTGAGCCTGGCCTTTGCTGACAAGCAAATGATCTAGCTTATATATGTCAGAGAAACAAGGTTGAAATGTTCAGATGACTACTTTAAATTCCTCAGCAAATCTGAGGATCTTTGGTCACTCTGTGAAGGACTGACTATGGCTTACAGTTCAGTTTTTGCTCACAGTTCAGAAATTTAAAGGTTTAGCTCCTGGATACTCAGAAGGCTTAATTTTTAAAGAATGGGTTCTGATAAGTTCAGAGGAAAAGGGACTGGAGTTTCAGAGAAAAGGGGAAGTTTGGTGAGAGAATTAGCATGGGCAATTTGAGGGTACAGAGGAGGGGTAACAGGGAAGAAAGAAGATGGTGCCAGAGTTGGAATCTGAGACAAAGAAGCCAAAGAAGAAGCGTGGCTTTGGGAGCCACTTTATCTTTCTTTAGTCATTTGTTTGCCTTAGTTAATCTTAAAATATTATTTTACAGAGTGTACAAATGGCTCAATTCAAACAGCTTGCAAGTCAATCCCAACTAGTCTTAAGAAAATGGGTTGGTCCCATGGGAGCCAGGCTGAAGGTTAGCTGAAAAACCCAGCAGCTTCAGAGAAACAACCCATGATCTTGAAGAATGACTCAAAGAGAAGCCATTTTCAGTGAATCAGTCTAAGCTCAAAATCAGACCAAACTGCCAAACAAATACTAAAATATAGAACAAGGCCTTGGACAGAAAGAAGAAATCTTTGAAGAGATCCTGAAGAAAGCCTGGAGAGCTTCAAATGCAAAGAAGGTACAAGCTCTGATTGAGGAGAAAGACCTGAAACTCCAGGGCCTGTGAGAAAGCAGTGAGTGAAAATGGCTCCACTGTGGGCACAACTGTTTATCCGCCAGCCCTAGAGCCATGAGAAGTTTTTGGTGATCTCTTACTGGCCACAAAAATGTTGACCTGAAACAAATAAATTGCCATGTATTTCTCTAGCAAAATGGGTTTGTTTTTTTTTTCCAAAATTGGCAGAGAATTGCAATTGTGGTTTGTAACCTTGGTGAATCATTTACAAGTCCTTGAATGGCCAGAGAAGGAGAATACTTTAATAGAGAGGAAAAGGAAGTCTGGAGGGCTATAGAAATAGTCTACAGCTTTTTGTTTTTTTTGGTTGGGTCCTTGCCAAGAAAGGAGTCTTCTTCCTCTTGTGCTCTGTTGTAGGCCCAGTGCATGAAAGCTCGCCCTTCTGGTGTCCCAACTTTTTTTGAGGTTTCTGTTTATTAATTTTTCATATTTCCAAGTTTTGGCAATTTTCAGCAAAGCAGCTATGAACATGAATGTCCAGGGTTTTGTGTCACATTAGGTTTCAGCTCAGTTGGCTAACTGCCCAAATTGTGGATCACAGAGTAAAAGTTCGTTCTCCTTTGTAAGAAACTGCCAAACTGTCTTCCAAAATGGCTGTGCCATTTTACTTTCCCAACAGCAATTAGTGAGGGTTCCTGGAGCTCCAGACCCTTGTCAGCATTTAGTATTGTCTGTGATTTTGATTTTAGCCATTCTAATAGTTATGTAATGGTATCCCTTGTTGTTTTATTTTGTAATTCCCTGATGACATATGATGTTGAATGTTTTTTCAACATCATATGTATTTCCCATCTTTATCCATTCTTTGGTGCGGTTTCTATCTAGACCATTTGCCACCACCACCCCCTTTTTTTCTTTGTACGGCTGTGCCTGCAACATATGGAAGTTCCCGGGCTAGGGGTCAAATTGGAGCTGTAGTTGCAGGCCTACACCACAGCCACAGCAGCACCAGATCTAAGCCACATCTGTGGCCTACATCACAGCTTATGGCAATGCAGGATCCTTAACCCACTGAATAAGGCCAGGGATCAAACTCACAACCTCATGGAGACCATGTAGGGGTCTTAAGCTGATGAGCCACGATGGGAACTCCCCATTTGTCCATTTTTAAATTGGGTTGTTTTCTCATTGTTGAGTTTTAAGAGTTCTTTAGATTTTTTATTGTTTACTTGTGGTGTGCCTTCTCTCTTTCCTTCACAAGTCTCTCTGATTCTACCTCCTCCTGATTCTCCTCTGTGATCTTACTGCAGAGAGGCAACTCCAGCACCAGAGAAGTGTGCTCTTTGCCTACTGGCAGAGGAAGGGATGCTGCTAGCGTAGCTCATAGGGGAAAATGAAAAGCATTATTTCCAGTATTTCCTTGGTTAAAAGCTTTAAGTGTCATAAAGACACGCAGACAAACTCTGAATTTACATTTGAGAATGCTGGGTGGCATACTTTTATAGTCAAATAAGTGGGAAAAATAGTATACCCATTAGGCTACAGAACAATCACCCAAACTGTTTCAAGCATATTCTTTGGCCACTGAAGTAGGGTGGAAGGGGTCTAATTATAAAGTATCTGAGGGGAGTACTTAGAGATTAAACCCAAAATGGTAAATTCAAGGGAACCCTTGGAGGGCTATTTTATTCTGTAGCGTCAGGGAAGCCATTGAGGTCTACTAAACAGCAGTGGAAAAGAGTCAAGCTCCTGCCTTTCATATCCTATGCTGATTACACAGTAATTATGTATAGTAATTGACATGTCAATGCAGTTTTAAAAATTGGAGCCTGACTGCTGGTCTTTGAAATTCTCCAGAGTTCTCGTTGTGGCTCAGCAGGTTAAGGACCTGATGTTGTCTCTTTAAGGATTCAGGTTTGATCCCTGGGCTTACTCAGTGGCTATGGTATGAGCTGTAGGTACAGCTCTGATTTGACTCCTGATCCAGGAATTTCCATGTGCCACAGCTGCAGCAGAGGAAAAAAAAGAAAAAAAGAAAAAAAAAGAAATTCTCCAAGCCTCCCTTTCCATTGATATACGTTGAAGTTAATGCTTTCTTCTAAAACCAATCTCAGGATTACATGAGATAGTGTGTTAAGTACTTATTATCATCTCATTTCATTCCTAAAACCACCTCTCCCCATTTATCCCCCATGACTTTAGTTATTTTACCTCATTTAATTGTAACATTGGAGGATAAGGACCTGTTGTGCTTTCCCAAGCTCTCATCTCCAGGCCTTTCATATTTGGTGTATCTCTGATAACAATGCTGCTGCTGCTACTGAACTGTTATGACAGTCCAAGTCATTTGTTAAGTGCAGTATGTACATTATCTCACTTAAACCCCTCAAAATTATTTATATTCCTAGATTCAGACAGGGTACTTTGCCCAGAGTTACCCAACAATTAAATGAGGCAAAGTCTGCATTTAAACCCTGGCTTACATAGCTCTAGCATCTGTGCACTTAACCATTAACTATCCAAAATGCCTTTTTGGAGTTCTCTTATGGTGCATCAGGTCAAGGGTCCAGCACTGTCATTGCAGTAGCTCCAGTGACTGTTGTGGTGCAGGTTTGATCCCTGTCCCAGGAACTTCCATATGCCACAGGTGTGGCCAAAAAAAAAAAAAAGTCTTTTATGTAAGGTCGGCTTACTCTGCATGCAACCTTCCAAGCATTGTGTCAGGACTTCCACTGGTGTATTTACAGCACAGAAATGTTGTAAGGCTTCCCAATTGGTCTCCCCCACTAGACAGTCTCCCAAGGGCCAAGACTTTGTCTCATTTGCCTTTTGTTCACCCCACCTTGCATTATGCTTGGCACACACACAGCTCATTAATTTGTTCTTTCTTCAGATAATTACAGAGCACTCGCTGTGAACCAGGCACTATGCTAGTATTAGGGAAGTAAAACAGTCTTGCCAATAAACACCCCTTCAGTACCAATATAGAGAGAATATAATTCTAACATTGTGAGAATATAATTCTAACTCTATCAGAGTTACATACACGTAAGGTAAAGGAGAATGATTGCAAAATCTCACACATTTGTTGAGAAAAGTAAAAGAGAACAATTACTTTTTTTCTCCCTCAGGAAAAAGGCAAGAGATAATCTTGTGAACCACCCTGTAGCTATTTCCCGAGGTAACGTTTACAGTTCCAAAGGTCAGAAGGCTTACGAATTTGCACTGCAATAGAGACCAAGCCTTTCTTCAAGTTCATTAATTTGTCAGAGAGACCGGGAGATACAGAGGGAGGGTCGGAAGGCAGCCGCATCCTTCCTCAAAAAAACTGCATACTTCTTATCTTCCACTAGTCCCTGAGATTGCAGCCTTACAGACAAGGCCCTACTCTGCTGGAGCTTACATCCTGGTAACTTCAGACCGTGGTCTAACGGGGTCTCGGGGAGAGGAGAATCACTTCGGTAGGTAGTTAGGAAAAGCCGCTATGAAGAGGTGATCAATGAGCTAGAATTTTTGGTGTCATAAATGTAAATTTTTGGTGTAATAAAGAGCGAACGAGTGATGGATGACGATCAACATATCAGTTGTCAAGGAGATGAAAGAACGTCCCTCTTTGGCGTCAGGACCGTAATTAAAAAGGAGAAAGGGAAAAGAAACATTTCGTACTGCCCGAGAACTGTGTTTTCACAGCCCCTACGCTCAAAAAACGGTTGCCGGGATCAGTTCCCACTGCTGTTCAGAGACACTGAGGAGGAGCAGCTAACCGGCTGCTCGCGAGCCACGGCTGGAGGCGGGGCCACGGCGGGGGCGCGGCTACGGAAGCCGAACGAGTGCTGGGGCCCCCGGCCGGGGTAGAATGAGCAGGCGGGAGGCACTCTGTGGGCGGGAGGTCCTCCCACGCCGGCCCGCCCTTGTGAGCTCTACGCCCTTACCCGTCCTTAACTTCCGAGGTCGCCAGCGGCGTTCTGGAGCCGAGATGCAGCCCCTGGGTTGACCGGCCCCTTCTGTTGGGGCAGCGGCGTGAGAGTACTGCCCACGGAGTGTAGTCCGCGCCGCCCGGCACGTTTTACTTTCGGCCGGCGGGCCGAGTTCCAGCCCTTGTCCCCCGGCTGGTCCGGGGGTTCCTGCACCGCCGCGACGGCTGCCCCGCCGGACGCGAGGACGGGGCCGCAGCCCGCGCCGCAAGCGAACGGCGTCATGAGGAACCTGCCGTACTTCTGCCGCGGCCAGGTGGTGCGGGGCTTCGGCCGCGGCTCCAAACAGTTGGGTATCCCTACAGGTGAGCAGGGGAGGACGCAGGGGACCCCACCCACCCTGGCCCGGATCACCTGGCGGCAGGGACGCCAGCCGGGGGCTCCCGATCGGGTCGTGGGGCTACGGGCAGAGGTGACATTCCCTCCGCTGCCGCTCTGTAAAGTGGGGGGGGGGGGGGTTTGGTCGGACTGAAGGAGCGCGTCCTCGCTCCCACGGCCTCACCCGGGGACGGGCTTGAGGGATGGAGAGAACAGGAAACCAGAGCTGTTTCAAGATCCCCTTTTCCCGCCTCCCCATCCAGCTCTGATAAAGCTGCCAAGCATGGCGCGCGTCTTGCCCTTCAGCAAATGTATTGTGGGCCAGATAGGCTAAATTCTCAAGCTAGCTGTAAGGTTTTCTTGTCTTTAAATCTATTAGATTGTATCTAAATGATGACATAGGCAGTTGAGTGGGAACCAGGTATCTTTTTTTGTCTGTTTACATTAGTTTTCCTAGTCAGAACTTGGAGATATGCTTAATTCATCCTTAAAAATACATTCCTGGGGAGTTCCCGTAGTGGCGCAGCGGAAACGAATCCGACTAGGAACCATGAAGTTGTGGGTTCGGTCCCAGGCATCGCTCAGTGGGTTAAAGATCCGGCGTTGCCGTGAGCTGTGGTGTAGCTTGCAGACGCGGCTCGGATCTGGCGTGGCTGTGGCTGTGGCATAGGCTGGCAGCAACAGCTCGGATTAGGCCCCTAGCCTGGGTACCTCCATATGCCGCAGGTGCGGCCCTAAACAAAACAAAACAGACACTAGGGCTGCTGCTATACATACCAAGCTAGTCTTTGAGCTTGGATCCTAAGCATGTGTATTTCAAAATAATAATAATAAGAAGAAGAATCTTTTCAAGAGATTCTAAACTCCTTAAGAAAGACCAGGGCTAAGAAATCCCGCTGTTCATATACCTGTTTTCTTCTACCCTGAGAGTGTAGTTTTTTGGAGAGGGCTTAATATACTTACTGTAACTTATAATTACTTATAATTGGTACCTTTTCCCCAACTTATCCATATAAGTAGGAGAAAAAATCCCAACAGAATATGAAACAGTAAGGTTGATTAATTGTAGACAGAATCCTAAGAATTCTTGTGAGTGTAATAATTTAGACAAGCCTTGCATGTGACTTTTATAAATGTTGAATGTGAAACTCTTAACACTAGCATCATTTTTTTCTGTTGTTTAGCTAACTTTCCTGAACAAGTAGTAGATAATCTTCCAGCTGATGTATCCACTGGCATTTATTATGGTTGGGCCAGCGTTGGAAGTGGAGATGTCCATAAGATGGTGGTGAGCATAGGATGGAACCCATACTACAAGAATACAAAAAAGTCCATGGTAAGAATTAAGAATTGCATTTCACTCTATGACTGAGAATGGGATGATGATTTAGAGTAATCCACAGATAGAATTCATCAGTGGTGGTCAGAATATAGCACAAAGACTAGAATTTTGACAGTGTACCTGAAGGGTTTGAAAATGAAGTGTTTGGTTACTGTTTGAATGGAATAACATCTCTGTCCTTCCACTTGCAGTATATTTATGTCTTTGAATCTAAATTGAGTCTCTTATAAAAGAGTATATAGTTGGATCTTGTGGGTTTTTTTTTAACCATCTCTGCCTTTTGATTGGAGTTTAATCCCTTTAAACTTACTTTAAATTACATTTAAAGTAATTACTGATAAGAATGAACTTACACTGTTTTGCTACTTTTTTATTTGCTTTAGCTTTTTTGTCCCTCAGTTCCTCTATTACTGGCTTGTAGGTTGGGTTGATGTTTTGTTTGTTTCTTTTCTATTTTTGGCTGCACTAATGACATATTCAAGTTCCCAGGCTAGGGATCAAATCCAAGCCGAAGCTTTGACCTATGCCCCTGCAGATCTTTTTTTTTTTTTTTTCGCTTTTTACATCTGCTCCTGTGGCATATGGAAGTACCCTGACTAGGGGTTGAATCGCAGCTGCAGCTGCAGGCCTACACCATGGCCAACATGGGATCTAAGCCGAGTCTGTGACCTACACCACAGCTGATGGCAATACTAGATTCTTACTTAACCCACTGAGCAAGGCCAGGGGTTGAGCATCTTCATGGATACTGGTCGGATTTGTTTCCACTGTGCCAGAGTAAGAACTCCTGCAATCAGATTCTTAACCCATTGCACCACAGGGGGAGCTCCAGGTGGGTGATTTTTTTTTTTTTTTTTTGTGGTGACACATTTTAATTCCCATCTTCCTTTTGTGTATTTACTATAGATATTTTCTTTGTGGTTAGTATAGGGACTGCATTTAACATCCTAAAGTTATAAAAATCTAATTTCAATTTATACCAACTCAGTATACAAAAACTCACAAATTACGTTTTTATACCTTGTGTGCCCTATAATATAGATTGATAAACTTTTATGCATTTATCTTTTAAATCGTGGAGAAGATAGAAAGTGGCATTAAAAACCAAAACTACAATAATGTTTATAACTGCCCATGTGTTTACCTTTACTAGAAATAAAAGTGAAATAAAGTTGAGCTTGCTACAGTTAATGTAGGTCATTCATTCACTTTTATTCTTTGGTCACCCTGTTAAGGTAGACTGCTTACTACATGGGTGGTGCTTTCTGATAAAATTGAAAGGTGATGCATTTTTTCCTCTTTTAAACCCCTTTGAAGGTAAACGTGTTCCTCTGTTCTTTTCACCAGAACTACACTGCTTAAATGCTTAATCTGCTAGGTATGGTGAATCTTTCGGTCAGCTCAGGTATGTGGCAGAAACAGTTAAAGCTGATCTAAATTTCATCCTCTTTGAAGAGTTTGTAGAAAATAAGTGTGTCATATTTGGAAAACCAGCTAGAAGAGTGCTGGTATGAGCAACAGAAACGGCCTACAACTACTTAACATTGTGCTCGATGTGTTGGGATAGAGTTGATAAAAGAACGCAAAATACTTTTCTGTGGAATGAGGAAGGAAATGAAGTAGAGAAGGTTATCCCATGACTAATTTTTTCTCATTGACTGCTCAGATAACAGAACTGTTACTATAGAGCCAGTTAAGGAGTGCCTTTTTTAGAGTTTTTCTTTTTTCTTACCTTTGCCAACAGACACATGTGACGTGCCTGTTCAGATTTTTATCCCTTTTTTAAAAATCTGATTGTCTGTCTTACTGACTTAAAGAAGTTCTTATATATTTTAAGCCAAGTCGTTTGTTGGAACTATGTATTATACAGATATCTTCTGCCACTCTTCTGCTTTTTAAAAAAAATTCACTTAATGGAATGATGCCTTCTGAGAAAGTTTCTTTGTTCATTCCCTCTTTGATGTATTGGCTCGGTACATGTTAGATTTTTCTAAAACTAGCGAATCACTTCAGATTTGTGGTATAGCATCTACCTTAGTTGTGATATGTAAAGTCAGGGTCAAGAACGGGAGCAGTGGAATAATTAAGGGAAAATTGCACTAAAGTACACTTAGATTTTGACCTGTTTTTTTTTCTCCTTTTTCAAGCCGCATCCACAGCATCCTTAACCCACTTTGCCAGACTGAGTATCAAACCTGCACCACCACAGTGATCTGAGCCACTGCAACTGGATCCTTAACCTGCTGTGCCACAGCAGAAACTCCTAACCTATTGTAAAATTTTAAGGAGGGTTGGAGTTCCTGCCGTGGTGCAGTGGGTTAATGATCTGACTTGTCTCTGTGGAGGCATTGGTTCCACCCCTGGCCTGGCACAGTGGGTTAAGGATCCAGTGTTGCTGCAGCTGTGGCATGGGGGCAGCTCTGGTTTGGACTCAGTCCCTGGCCTGGGAACTTTCATATGCCACAGGTGCAGCCAAAAAAGAAAAAAAAAAAACTTGAGGGTTGATTGTTTCATTTAAATTAACCCAGGATAAAAATAAAAATATACTCAAATTTCAGGTATTCTGTGATCTAGTGGTAATCATTTTAATGTTTCTTGACTGTAGGAAACTCACATCATACATACCTTCAAAGAGGACTTCTATGGGGAAATCCTCAATGTGGCCATCGTTGGCTACCTCAGACCAGAAAAGAACTTTGATTCTTTAGGTAAGTTCTTAATTTAGATATATCCCCCACCACCACCACCCTTTTTTCTTTTTGGCTTTTTAGGGCTGCACCCGTGGCATATGGAAGTTCCCAGGCTAAGGGTCTAATAGGAGCTATAGCTGCTGGCCTATGCCACAGCCACAGCAACGTGGGATCCAAGCCACGGTTGCAACCTACGCCATGGCTAATGGCAATGCCAGATCCTTTAACCCACTGAGCAAGGCCAGGGATTGAACCCAAATCCTCATGGATACTAGTTGGATTCTTAGCCTACTGAGCTGCAACGGGAATCCTATTTAGATATTCTTAAATATTATTGCAGCTACTTTTTCTGCTTCTTCTAATAATAATCATGGCAGGACAGATAATATTTGAGCATTTAATATTTGCCAGGCACTGCTTTAAGTGCCTTGCATGAGTCAACTCACTTTACTTCCACAACAACTATATGAGGAATTATTTTGCCTATCTTGCAGATGAGGAAATTGGCACAGAGAATTGAAGTAATTTGCCCAGGTTAACACAGCAAGTGATGGAGCCTAGATTCAAACCCAGCAGGCTGGCTCTCTCCCTTCAATAGTATGAAGTTAAATGAAATGTTTATTTCCTTTTCATATTTTAAGGAACACATAAGAATTAATACTGTGATGAATAATGGATGCTTTGCAGTATTTGCAACCTAAGAAACAATAAATTGGAACTTTTGAAACAAATGGTGTCAGGTATCTTAGTGTAGTGTAATAGTTTTAAGTCTAATGTAGTTTCTTTTACAAGTGTGAATACTGAAGAGAACTAATAATGTTTGTTTTTTCCATTTAGTATATGCAGTGTACTGTTTTGCTCATGCCTTTCTCTAAGTAAATTGCAAGAAGATTAGTGATATCTTTTGTGTGCCATTGACTTAAGTCTAGAAGAAATGATGGAACAAACATTATTGGACATCTATCACGTGCTAGGGACGCTGCTAGCCTATGAGATTTTAGGAGAAACTGAACAAAGAAGTAGTTAAAAAGCACAGCAGTGGTTTTTCATCATCTTTACCTGGCATATTCTCTCCACAGAGTCCCTTATTTCAGCAATTCAAGGTGATATTGAGGAAGCTAAGAAACGACTAGATTTACCAGAACATTTGAAACTCAAAGAAGACAGTTTCTTCCAGGTTTCTAAAAGCAAAATAATGAATGGCCACTGATGGAAAATCATCTTATTTATTCATTCATTGTTTTCTCATATTTTACTGCTCATAACTCTGCAGTCTCGTCTTGGTTATATCTTAAAAATCAAACATTTTCCTACAGCTGTGAATTAGTTTAAACAGTACAGTGTAGTTACCATATTATGTTTCAACTGTTCAATTAAACCCATCATGTTACAGTACTAAAAAGGTTCATTTTAAAAATCAAGATTCGTTTTTATGAAATATGTTGATTAAAATGTACCACTAGAAAAGCCTTAGTGTCTTATAATGGAAATGAAATGTATATAAATGTGGGTAAAAAGGCAGGTCACTCATTTGAGTTGAGAACTATAATTCTCATAGTAAAATTTTAGCATGTGTGTACTTGTACACCTCGTACACCATGCTTAGCTCATCAGAAGGCTTATAAAAGTAATTATTAAATAGAGGTTTGGCAGTTTGCTACAGACCTAGGGGAAAACAATCCAGACTTCGTATTTTTGATATTTGGTGTATTTGTATATTATAGACACGAAGACTTTTGAAATTTCATTTTAGTCCTTTCCTTTAAGGGCTCAAATCATTTGTACTGTGTTCCATTTTTATTACAGCTGCCTTAGTTCTAATTGGTCTAGACTCTCTGCCTATTATTTTTTTGTTTTTCTTTCAGAACAGTAAAATGAATGTTTCTAAATCTCTAGATCTCATTTTTATGTTTGTATAACACTTCTCTTTAAGAGTAGATTATCCTTCAACATTTTTCCTGACTTTTTTTCCCTGTAAACAATTGTCAGTGTCAGTTTTTCCATTTAGACTATCCTACAACTCTGCATTTACATGGGACTGCCTCTGTATCTGTCATTCCATCCTTTCACTGTGTGAACAGTGATTAAGTGCTTATCTGTATTGCATTTTAGGAAAAACACCCCAAAACTTCTTTAGCTTTCCTCAAAGTTTAAAAAAAGCATAGCAGTTCATTTATATATACAAGTTTCTTAAAGAACACAAAATGCTTGTTTTTCCCCCTAGGGAAACTATTTAAGAGCCAACTATGAAATATTTATTTTAATGTGATTTTATGTTCCTGAGCACATGCAAACCATTGTAGTTTTATGGGCACAATCTTATCTAATGCTAAAGAGGGCATTTAGCTGGGGTGGGGGGAGGCATAAATAATGAAGTTTTAATTAAATAATGTTCATGCTGTGCATTTTTTTCCTTCCATTAGCTACTAAGAAGTGATTTTTGGCCACTGGAGACTTTGGTTTATGTTGGCAGAAAGTTGAAATCTGTGGATATTTTAGGAAATTGAGACTACAGATTGTGTGGGCCCTTATGGCATATTGTTGCAATATTGTTCACTTCAGCACTAGATTTGGGGTGGGGATTGGGGGCAGAAATTTTTAGAAGGTAATTGGAAAGATAACTCATTATAAAACCATTTTCCCATAATCCACATAAATGAATTAGAGAACTGATTTTAACAAAGCTTCACAAAATATTTAGAAAACATCTAAAGCTAATATTGGAGAAGCGAGGGAAGCATGAATAAATTCAGTCGGATTGTTTTTACTTTTTGGTGTATTGAATATGGCAAACTATGTAGTATGTGTCTTTCTTTTCTCCTTTTTAGAAATACTTAAAAAATGTAATTTAATGTTAGAAATTCTATACTTGAAAGAAGCCTCAATTATCAGTGGGTTTATGAAACAAAGTTAAAAACAAACGCGGAAAGTGTGAAAACATCTTTGTGTTTGTTTGAATAGTTTGCTGCTGATTATGTTTTCATTATGTGTGAAAATCCTTTGAAATTGTATTGTCACCTTACATTTTGTTAAATATTGCTTTTAAAAGTCGTGTAGTGTGTGGTTTGAGTTAGTTAATAGTGTCTTCATTTTTAAAAGTTTTATATTAAGTATTTATATATGAAACTGCAGTAGGGCCATTTTCAATTAGTCTGAATGTTTTCCGGCCTCGAAATAAATCTTGACCAAGTGATGTTTCTTCTTTCTCTGTGTCAGTTTGAATCTTTTGCTTTGTCTGCAGATAAGTTCCTGATCTGTTGGTGGATGGTGACTGGTTACTGTCAGGTGTGTTAGAGGCCCTGACTAGCGAGTTACAGGCAGCAGCTGCAGGGTGAACGTGACCTTCAGCAGCAGTTCTATAACCAGAGGCCTTGCCTTTAAGGGCCCCTGTTTTTCATGCTTGCAGCAGTGACGGGTTTCTTTAGAGAAGGATTCCCACAGCGTCAGTACTCTGAAAAGTCCATTTTCTGAGAGTGAAGGTCCCCATTATATTTTGGATTGTAAGAGCCTGAGAAATGAAGTAGGTCTGAGTTCCCTTGCATAACTTCTGCTTCGTTACAGAGTTCTGTAGTTCTCATGACCTGTGCCACCAACCCCATAGCAGTGACTTGGGATGTTTGCTTGTGTCTCCTGCAGAAACTCAGTTGCTTTTTCAACACTTTATCACTAGTGCTGTCAACAATGGAGGCTTAAAGGCTTGCAGGTAAGGCTGGCCATGTAACACAGTTCCGGATCCAGGGGAG
This sequence comes from Catagonus wagneri, assembly GCA_004024745.2. Lineage (NCBI taxonomy): Eukaryota > Metazoa > Chordata > Mammalia > Artiodactyla > Tayassuidae > Catagonus > Catagonus wagneri. Next base: position 3,790,728 of record PVHT020000021.1, read on the forward strand.
TTAAGCAGAAGTCTACTTGGAATCGATGAGGACAGTTCTGCTTTCCTGGTAAAAGTGCTAGCCTTTTCCTGTTCCCCTCTTACCTGGAAGATGGATGGAGGCTGATAGAGGAGGACCAATCTGACCATCGGAGACTGAACTAGGAAAGAAATCTACCCTATAAAGAGAGATGCCACCATAAGCAAGAGTTAGCAGAAATGAGGTAGATCTCTACCAAGATGGTAGATACAGGGATTATATCAGATCCAGAATTTGAAATGACTGTTCAATATGTGTGAAGAAATAAGAGTGTCACACAAAATTGTAAATCACCTACACTGCCGTAAAATGTATTTTTTAAAAAGTCAAAAATGGGGAAATAACAGAGTTCTATAAAAATCAGGTGGATCTAAGAATTGTCAAAATAGAACTTACAAGGATGACAAAATAATTGAAATGTAAAGTTCTGAACAGGTTAAGAACAGATTAGATGCAGTGAACTGTGAGATCTGACAAAGTCTGTAACTCTGCCATCACACTTACTGTCTCTTAACTGCAAATTTGACTTCCGTGCACTTTGTGATGTGGCTGTGACTTAGTATTTGACAGTTGGCTTCTTTTTGGATCAGATCAGACGAGGCAGTTGAGCCCCAGCTTGTGTCACAGGCAGCTCAGTCCTTAGACCTGCCCTGTGCCTACTTCCCCTATTCTTGGGTGTGTGTTTGGGATAGGTATACCTGACACCGGCAGAATTCCTTTTTTGGTCAGCTGACCCTAACAAAGGCCAAATAGAAGCCAGAATAGTAAGCCCAATCAGTGCTACATCTCTAGGGACATTGCCAAGTACCGTCAAAAGTACAGAAAGAGGGAGTTCTCTGGTGGCTCAGCGGGTGAAGAATCTGGCATTGTCACTGCTGTGATTTGTATCGCAGTTTCAATCCCTGACCACAGAACTTCCGCATGCCTCAGGCATGGCCAAAAAAAGGTACAGAAAGATTCATTATAAAGTCTCCTATCATCTGTTGAGACTATACAGAAAGTTGATGTATTTTGTGAAGTTATTCAATTGTAAACTAATGAGATTGCAACATCAACTGTAGCTGTCATCCAGAACATATATAAATGTCTCACCAGATTTCTAAGGATTGGTATAAGTTGTTGTTTTTTTTGTCTTTTCCAGGGCCGCACCGGCGGCATGTGGAAGTTCCCAGGCTAGGGGTCTAATCAGAGCTACAACTGCCGGCCTTCACCACAGCCACAGCAACGTGGGATCCAAGCCATGTCTGTGACCTACACCATAGCTCATGGCAACACTGGATCCTTAACCCACTGAGCGAGGCCAGGGATCGAACCCGCAACCTGATGGTTACTAGCTGGATTCATTAACTGCTATGCAATGAGGTGAACTCCTGAAAAGTCATTTTCTTAAAAGTACAAAAAAATCACAATGGAAAGCTATGTTGAACTGAAAACATGCAATTGCAAAAATTTAGAGTATAACTAATGCTTTCGAAAGATAGCTTTAAAAACACAGAAAAGAAAGATCAGTACTCTTTCAAGGCAAATGGAAATTCTGGGGCCAGAGATTGAATCCAGACCTAAGCTACAGCTGTGGCAATGCTGGATCCTTAACCCACTGTGCCACAGTGGGAAGTCCAGATCAGTAAGCTAAGCTTTGATCTCAAGCTAGAAAGAGAACAGCAAAATAAACCAGACAAAAAATGAGTATATACTGCATGATTCTTTCTTTCTTTCTATGGCCACATCTGTGGCATATGAAAGTTTACTGGGCCAAGGGTTGAATCAGCAGCTGCTGTAGCAACACTAGATCTGAGACACATCTGCAACCACTGCAGTAGCTTGCAGCAACGCCAGATCCTTAACCCACTGAGCAAGGCCAGGGATTGAACCTGCATCCTGTGAGAGATAATATCGGTCCTTTACTTGCTGAGCCACAACAGTAACTCTCATACTCTATAATTCTGTGTAAACTTAAAAACAGGCAGAACTATAGCAAAAATGGTCAGAGCAATTCTTGAGGACAAGGATGAGGAAGGATCTGAAGGCTGTTGGGTGTTTCTGTCTCACTGTCCTGTTTCTAGATCTGGATGATGGTTGCACAGTGTGCTCATCAAGCTGTATACCTATTTGTACACATTCAAATAAGGCAAATGTTCTGTATAGCTCAGCTCTGAAGATCATCTATGTGATCATAAGAATTATAGCACTCAGTTTTTATAAAAGAAAATGCATTTGTGGAGGGGTGAGGATTTGGGAAGTGTGCAGGGGCGGTGACAGAAAGAAAGAGTTTGGAAAAGAAACACTGATCTTCCATCCGTGAGAAGTGAATGGATAGATAGCTAACCTGGAAACAGAAGCAGTGGTGTAAGCATCTCCCTTCCAGATAGGGATATGTATTAAAAAACGGAAAGAACTGAAATTGCTTGCTTTCTTTCTAAAAGAAATATTAATTTGTTTTGCTCCCATCACATCTCATTTCCCATTCCTTGCTTCTTCTAAGGAATGGGAAATGGGATGTGATGGAAGCAAAACAAATTAATATTTCTTTTGCTTGGGAGTTCCCGTCGTGGCGCAGTGGTTAACGAATCCGACTAGGAACCATGAGGTTGCGGGTTCGGTCCCTGGCCTTGCTCAGTGGGTTAACGATCCGGCGTTGCCGTGAGCTGTGGTGTAGGTCGCAGACGCGGCTCGGATCCTGCGTTGCTG
>PVHT020000021.1:3794433-3808863 GCA_004024745.2 Catagonus wagneri
TTATAGCTGGTTTACAGATTTCTGTCAGATTTTCCAACTGCACCATGTGGTGACCCGATTACATGTACATATATGGCTTTGTCACATGTAATTAGATATAGTTCCCCGTGCATTACAGTTGGAGCTCCTTGTTATTCCATCATTAAAGCAGTAGTTTTAAATAAAGTCCCTCAAAATTCAGTGAGTCCAACTAATAATCTGGAAAAAAACACGTTATAAATGAGTGCAGTTCAATAGAACTTTCTGCTCTTATGATTCTTTCCCATTTCCTCATTCTCCAGTAATTACTTGAAATTGACACATGTGCCTTGTGACTACTATCTTAGACAATCCACCTATAGAGGATCAAAAACACCCAGGGACAATAACATATTTATTGTACTTTTTTCAGATTGATATTGGACCCATTGTTTTAAATGAAGTACTTTATCTGAAAATGCATTGACCATATTTCTTGAAATTAGAATTAACATACTCTAAATTGTTTTTTAACTTTTTGGATACTATATATATGATACTCTTTCCTTCTACTTAGTTTGCTTTTTTTTTCTAAATTCTCAATTATTTTCAGCCATTATTTCCTATGGAAGCTTTTTTTTTTTTTTTTTGTCTTTTTAGGGCCACACCCTCGACATATGGAAGTTCTTAGGCCAGAGGTCAAATCAGAGCTGCAGCTGCCAGCCTACACCACAGCCACATCAATGCCAAATCCGAGCCGCATCTGCGACCTATATCACAGCTCACGGCAATGGCAGTGAGGCCAGGGATCAAACCTGTATCCTCATGGATCCTAGTCGGATTTGTTTCCTCTGAGCCACAATGGGAACTCCCTATGTAAGCATTTTGAGTCTAAAACTCTCCCCCTGCCCACTCCAGGTTTACGCGCTGCCATGTAGAATCCAGCCTCTTGGAGGAGATTTGGCCTATAGGCCCATAGTTTGTCAGTTCCTGAGTGAGAAGAGCTTTCTTTTCAACCTTTACTAGAACAGTGAAATGGTAACCTCCTTTTTCCCAGTTACTATGCTGGTTTTATGTAATTCAGGTGAACACAATTACCTTTTCTTTCTTTTTTTTGGCTGCACCCACGGCAAGTGGAAGTTCCCAGGCCAGAGATGGAACTCACACCACAGCAGCAGCCCATTACAGTGACAGTGCTGGATCCTTAACCCACTGAGCCACAGGAGAACTCCCATCTGCACACAATTTTGAAGTATAGGTGTTAACACTAGGGGAGGATAGTTATGGATTTAAAGTGGTATTGGGAGGGCACAGTCTTTAGGACATGAGCCTGTTGTGGCCTCCTTGGCCTGGCAAAGCTATAAAACTTTTTTTCTTCTTCACCCCCCCACCCAAAAACTAAAGTGGTATTGGCATCTTCCAATCTGTGGTGTCCAGGTGAATTTTAAATGTCTACTCTTCTAGTTGGATGCATAAATGATCACAGGATGCCCATAGTGGATGAGACTGAATTGTTGGGTCCTCCCCCCAAATTCATATATTGAAGTCTAATCACTCAAAGTATTAGCAGGTGGGACTTTGGTGGTCAATTAGGTCACGAGGGTGGAGCCTCATCAGTGGAATCAGTGTCCTTATAAACGGACCCCAGAGCACTCTCTCTTGCTTGCTTCCCATCGTGTAAGGATATGAAAGGCTGGCAGTTTGCAACCTGGAAAAGGGCTGTCACCAGAACTCGACCATGCTGGCCCTGTGACCTCAGACTTCCTGCCTCCAGAACTGTGAGAAATAAGTTTCTGTTTTCTCTAAGTCATCCAGTCTATGGTAGCTTTGTTACAGTAGCCTGAACTGACTAACACAGGAACGCTGCTGTGAAACAAAATAGATGACCTCATCCTTCTCTCTCCTTTCCTTCTCTTTCTCTTTCACGCTGCCCTGCGGCCGTTGCCCCTACCATCAGCCCCCAACCCTCTTCCCCACCCTCTTCTCTTTTTTGGATCTCTAATGGAATCAGGTGTGGGCAGTTAAACTGGCAGTGAAGAAGATACAAGCAAAGCTATCACCTATAAATATCTTCTCTTTGCAACTAGATTTGAAGTGCCTGCAGGATATTGATCTTAACAGAATTTCTTAAGGTCAATGCTCTAAACCAGTACTATTTCCCTGGATTACCCGAACCCTGCAGAGAGCAGAGCTGCTGAGGGGGTGTGTGGGGAAGGGGTAGGTGCCAGTACCTGTAGAGTGCTCGCTACTGCTGTGTATAGTGGAGCCTCATCTTTAGAAAGGGGTTACATAGTAAAGTCTACAAGCCTGGCTAAAAGGCAGACAGAGAAGTCGAAATGTCCCATGAAAACTCCTGAACTTATCTTTCAATTGCTAAAACCTGGCTCTTCAACTCAAACCTAAGATTTAATTCTTTCTTGTGTCTGCATTTTGGCCACAGCCTCCTCGTTCTGGAACAGTAGAGGTCTTGGTTGAGTTTGAACAGGCGGGGATAACTGAGCAAATAAAAGAATCTTACTTTTCCTCTCTCATGGTCTTGTCCACTGAGCCCATATATATGAATTCTCTGAAACTGAATACAAGTATTATGCAACTGCACTCTATTGTCTTTTGTATTTACCACAGCAGAACTAAGTCTCAAACCTTACCATTTTGAGGCTTAGATTTTATTGAATAAAACTGGTGACAAGAATACTAATGGATTATGGCTGATTTAGGCTGGAAAGGAATTCACGGGAAGAATGATGGGTAGCTCACACGGAAAAGCTGGAAACTGGGTGGGGAAAGGGGACCTCAGAACCAGAGCCAGAATCACCACTGGTACATCGAGGGTGGTGCCACTTCTGCTGAGTCAGGGTGCCACAACTTCCCACCAAAGGCCAGCAGAAACCCGTCCTCCATAGGGCTGGCTTGCCCTGTTGCCTTGGAAACGAATCTTTATACGATCAGCATCTCATTGGTTGAGATTTGGTCATATGCCCACGTGTTAGCTGCAAGGGGGACTGGAAAGTTGAATACCTGGCTATCTCAGCTTCTTTAGAGAGAGAAGTTCTCCATCAAGGCTTACACACTGGGAAATAAATTCCCTAAATATAAGGAGGGGGGTCTGCTACTGGGCATTAAAAAAAAAAAAACGACGAATACCCACTATCGTTATCTAACTCTGAGAGAAATGATGATCTTCTGAGTACACGCTATCCACCCACTCCTTCAGCCACTCCAAAAAGCATTCCTTGTGTTGTTAGAATGTTTCAGAGAAACTGATAAAAACCTTTTGTTTCCCTTTACTGAAGGATGAAAAATGTGATCCACAGTATTTCCCTTTTTGTTTTGATTTGCAGGAAGCTCAGGGCTAATGTTTAATCACAGTAGCTATAATCACTTAAAACCCTAATTTTCAGAATGTTTTCCAAAGAGCTGTAGAGCCCCATGGAAGTGCCCTGGCAATGGGCAAGCAAGGGGACTCGTTGCCTTCACACCCTCCTTACTTTAAGGCAGCACTTTTGAAAAAATGTTATTGGAGTGCAGTTGACTTACAAAGTGTTCGATTTAGCTCTACAGCAAGGTGAATCAGTTATACACATACATATATCCGTTCTTTTTAGGTTCTTTGCCCATGTAGGTTATTACACAGTATTGACAGGCGAATAGCAAATGGCTCTTTAAGAGTGAAAATCCACAGAAAAACAGGAGAGAGAAATTATCCAGATGTTTTACAGCTGTGCGGCAAAGGAAGTGACAAAGGCAGTAAGGACTCAGCATGGAGTTTGGCCAAAGGGATCTTGGGGAATGAAAATTCCAATCCCAGGCCAAGATGGGGAAAGAGAGAGAAGCATTGTTCTTGAATAATAGAGGTGCATCCAGCACAAAGATCCCTCACTATTTTTTTTACAGCCCAGGGACAAAATATCTCAATGTCCGGCTGAAAACGCCTTTGTTAAGGATTCTACCTTTGCATGGTTGCTTCTTGATTAGCAACTTAAGTGTCTCTGTTCCTTTTTTGCAGGAACAGATCAATCCCAAATATACTGCCAAAGCCACTTTTATAAGGCTGCCCACCTGAGACTGGGACTCCAGAATCTAGGCCAGGTGTCACCACTGGAAAATCTCACAGCATCCAGACTGTGATTTCTCCCATCTAGTTGTTGGACTTTCTGATCCCTTGCCTCTGACTGTGCTGTTTGTGCAGCTCCCTTTCAATCTGCTTGGCTGAGTGGAGAAGCTGCTTGGCTGAGTGGAGAAGCAGGACGCCTGCATCGTGGTCCTCCTCTCAGCTGTTTGGGGCCAAAGGAGGCAAAGGAAGCTTTCCTGACCTTTCGTTTCGCCTCCACGGTTCACACAGGCCCTCTCTCCTGACTCTATTCTCAGGCCACTTTTCAATCCTGCACCCTAAGGGTTTTTCTATCTGGAAGCAGAGTGAAAGTGACCTAGAGAGAGACCGGGTTGCTGTGGTCCACTCTTTTCCAGTGTTCTCAGCACAGTGCCAAGATCACCTGTGTCTTCGGAGCCAAAGTCTTAACATCTGCGTTTTTTAGGACTTGGGGAGAAAGGAGGGTTTTATTGTAGAAGCATGTTGACTCTTGGACAGTCAAGCTATAAATAGGATTGCTAGTAAGAAATTATTCTACTGTGGGGGAGTTCCCTTCGTGGCTCAGTGGTTAACGAGTCCGACTAAGAACCATGAGGTTGTGAGTTCGATCCCTGGCCTCGCTCAGTGGGTTAAGGATCCAGCGTTGCCGTGAGCTGTGGTGTAGGTTGCAGACGCGGCTCGGATCCTGCATTGCTATGGCTGTGGCGAAGGCCGGCGGCTACAGCTCCTGTTAGACCCCTAGCCTGGGAACCTCCATATGCCGCGGGTGCGGCCCTAGAAAAGGTGCGGCTCTAGATAAAGGCAGAAAAAAAGAAAAAGAAATTATTCTACTGGGGGAATTATAGTTGCTTTTTTGGAGAGTGGAAAGTTGTGGGGAGATGAATAGGCTTCCTTGGAGGTCAATCACTTAGTGCGTTTCAGGAATATCGGGCCCCTTGACCAAAACTTAGCACTTCAGTGAAGCATGAGTTTTATTTCTCCTGGTTTTGGAGGAAATCACTGTTCAGGTTTCTGAAAATTAAACAGTCTTCTGTTTTTCTCTGTTTGCAGAGAAATCAAGCAAGAAAAGCCAGTTAATGATCTGGTTACTTAAAACCGTTCATTGGAGCAAACCAGTTTGTTTTGCTAAGAGACCCTGTTAACAAACCTGAGTGGGTGTGTCTTTGCTTCCAGATTAAGTGTAAAGAGCAAGTGAAGTCTACTTATCTCTGCATCATTTAATCTTGCTACACAAATCCTTTCAAAATACAGGTTTTGGGAATTGAGGGTTAATAGATGCAAACTATTGCCTTTGGAATGGATAAGCAATGAGATCCTGCTGTATAGCACTGGGAACAATAGCTAGTCACTTATGATGGAACATGATAATGTGAGAAAAAGAATGTATGTATGTATGTGTGACTGGGTCACCTTGCTATACAGTAGAAAATTGACAGAGCACTGTAAACCAGCTGTGATGGAAAAAACAAAAATCATTTAAAAATGCCTTAAAATTCTTTAAAAAATGCTTTTAAAAATAAAATGTTTAGGATAATATGAAAAAAAAAATACAGGTTCCTGGCAGGAAAGACTATTAACCATCTTTCACTGCTACTAAAACAATATGGGAGGAAGTTAGCACTTAAAGAGCCCCTTCTGTATACCAGGCCCATTGCATATGTAATCTCATTTCTTCTCATGGCAACCTCAGAGGTCTAGAGTTCAAGTTTCCCATACTTTGTGGTAGGGAATCAGAGAGGTTAGTGACTTGCCCAAGATTCCACATAAGAAAGGGTCAGGACTGATATTCTATCTCAGGAATTTCTGTTATGCTAAAGCATCATTATAAAAATGAGTACAGAAATGGTGATTCTAATCAGGGTGTCACCCATTAAGATTTAAAAAAAGAGCTTTACACTTATGAATAATTTATGGATGGAGAGAATGAGATGAGATGTCCTTACTGAAACTGAAGTGAGGGTATAGTTTGTCAAGTTGGCTCTTGAGCCAATGTCTTTTGATATTCGGAAATTTCCCATTTCTTAGGTTCATTGGTGACTTGAAAAACAAGAACACAAGATGGGAGGAAATGATGTAGGGAGAGAAAGCACTGCTTGCTGTGCTTGCCTTCCCTCTGCTAAGTTTGAGGGGCCCAGGTTGGCTGGTGGACAATATTCTTTATCACATGGAGTTGAAATTGACCTGTGATTTCAAGTTCATGTGCAAAGTGCTTGTCATTTTATCGACAGTAGGAAAGTCGAGATAGAGACCCACTTGTACTGAGCTCCGCAGATCCTTTTATTCTCGTAAACATTTCCTCCAACTTCTCTACCCCAAAAAGTTCATAGACACATGGACTTGCTTTTTCTAAGTCTCTGTTATCCAAAGATTTTATTTTTTATCCCCCTGGAATTATTGCATGGCTTGCATTTCTCTCATTCTGTGCTTATTTGTACACATATTTGATTTTCTGCCTCAGCATTAAGCTAATGTTGTATGTCTTTGCTTCCTACAGTTCAGGTTGCACATTCCACATAGATTTTTAATTTCAAAAATACAGTCGAAATGGTTGTGTACATTAACTTTTATATCTTGCTTATTATATGTAACTGTTATAGCCTGTTTTTTTTTAGGGCTCCACCCAAGGTGTATGGAGATTCCCAGGCTAGGGCTCGAATCCGAAGTGTAGCTGCCAGCCTACGCCACAGCCACAGCAACACAGGATCTGAGCTGCATCTCTGACCTACACCACAGCTCATGGCAGCGCTGGGTTCTTAACCCACTGAGCAAGGGCAGGGATCGAACCTGAAACCTCATGCTTCCTCATTGGATTCATTTCCACTGCCACAACGGGAACTCCAGCATATTTTGTATGGTCTTTGTAACAAGTGTTGCAATTTTAAATTATAAACAAAAATGATTTTTTAGGAGTTCCTGTTGTGGCACAGCGGTTAACGAATCCAGCTAGGAACCATGAGGTTGTGGGTTCGATCCCCAGCCTCGCTCAGTGGCTTAAGGACCTGGCATTGCTGTGGCTCTGACACAGGGCAGCAGCTACAGCTCCGATTAGACTCCTAACCTGGGAATCTCCATATGCCACGGGTGCGGCCCTAAACCCTAAAATGACAAAAGCCAAAAAAAAAATGATTTTTTTAAATGCTTTGGTTCTGTTTAAAACATTTCCTAGCAGGGAAATGGTGAATTCAAAAAAACACACATTGAAATGACTCAACATATTTTGCTAAATTTATTTCCCAGAATTTAATGGGCTATAGTAAGCAGAATACTAAAATAACCCCTCAAGATGTCTTACTCTAACCCCCAGAACCCTGAATAAGATGAACTAGCATGCTTAGGATTATGTGATTATGTTACACTACAGCTGAAGGGAGGTTCCGCAGGTGGGCCTAATAGAACTACATGAGCCTTTTAAATGCAAAATTTTCTCCAGCTGGTGGCTAGAGGGACCATCAGAAAGATTCTGAGCAGGAGAAGGATTCAGCACAGGGATGTTGGCTTTGAAGGGGGGCGTTGGGAAAGGGTATGCACGAGACCAGAGAGTGGCCTCTAGGAGCTGAGTGACCCCTGGCCAGCAGCCAAAAGAAAAGCAGGAACCTCAGTTCTACAGCCACAAGACACTGGATTCTGTCAGCAACCTGAATATTGGGGAAAAAAGCAATGCTTTTCCAGAGCCTTCAGGTAAGAGCCAGCCCGGCTGACACCTTGATTTTGATTACCTCATTTCCCTTTACTGTACATTTGTTTTCAAGCCTTTCTTACAGCTAAGTGGGGCTACAGGACCTAGCTGTTGTTTCTATCCTTATCTCAGACAGCACCTCGTATGCAGTGATTTTCATTCCTGTAAATAGATGAATGGCTTTGTACTTAGTGTGGGTCACTAAGGCCACAGAAGAGTGAATAAAACAGACTTCATTGCTCATCTCTTTCTTCACCTTATGACTGACTGTTTTGTGGGTTTTTTTTTTTTTTTTTGCCTATGTTTGAGAACAATGCAATGTAGACATAAGTGGCTTTAAATGTGAAACTGTGGCTCAGCGGTAAATGAACCCAATGAGTATCCATAAAGATTTGGGTTCGATCCCTGGCCTCACTCAGTGGGTTAAGGATTTGGAGATGCCATGAGCTGTGATGTAGGTCACAGGTGTGGCTCAGATCCCACGTTGCTATGGCTGTGGTGTAGGCCTGCAGCTACAGCCCTGATTCAACCCTGAGCCTGGGAAACTCCATTATGCTGCAGGTGCAGCCCTTAAAAAACCAAAAAAAAAAAAAAGTGAAACCCCAAATGCATTCTCAAATTTTGGTCTCATTTATTTATTACCAGATGTTATTGATGTATGCCGATCAATTCGATCCAAAGTCTGTGCCAAACATGCATTGATGGAATTCATGTATTTATTTTTGAAACACAACCTATTTATAATACTTACATTTCAATGTAAAACACAGGCTATTTATTTCTATTTCATCTCGGTTTAATTCTTCAACTGGGAATAAAGGAAATTTCCAAGCCAGGGATCGAATCCAAGCTGCGGTAACACTGGATTCTTAACACACTGCGCCAGGCCAAGGATCAAAACTGTGCCACAGCAGGAACTCCTGTATTCTTTTTCAAATCAAGTCCAAGCATGAATCCTTTTCCCAAGAACCCACTACTTCTAACAGTGCTCTCACTTCTGGTTGTCTCATACTGACCTGACACCGTCACCTGCACCCCCTCCCCTTGTCATTTACCCTCAAGACCAGATAGGAATGGACTGTATAATACAACATATGGTGTATATCATTGTTTAATTATTCCCTAGCTATGCGTCCTATTTTCTTAAAATTCAGTTCCGTCAGTATTTCTTGATTGTTTACTAAATGTTGGGCACTGTAGTAGGTTCTGCAAAGGAATTAGGAGCTGCATCAAGGAGTACCCAGTTTATCAATGGATATAGATGTATATTCAAACAGTTACAACACAGTGTGATGTGAAAAGCTATAGGCACATAGTGTCTAGGTAGCAGAGAAGTGAGAGAGTGACTAACCTTCTGCAAGAAGGTCAGGGAAGACCTCCTAGGAGAGGTTGTGAGGGAACATGATTTTAAAGAATAGTCAGAAATTTTCCAGTTGGTCAAAGTTGGGGGTGGGGGAGAAAAGAATATTCCAAGTGGAGTGAACAGTGTGTGCTCAGGGACATGAGAGAAAAGAATATGATCATGGAGAACTTAGAAGTAATTCGGTACTATCGATAGAAGTAGAGAAGCTGGGAAATGAGGGGCCAGAAATTGGTGGATGACAAAGATTGGAGGTAGAGGCAGTGGACATACCTGGCAGAATTTTGAATGTCATAATCAATGGACATCATGGAGAGCGCTGAATGTGATGATCCAATAGACCTTAGAAATGACCTTCAAAAGCAGGGCAGATAAATTGGGGTGGGGAGGGGAAGAGACGGAAGCTCAGCAGTAATTCTAGAGGAAGTAGTAAAGGTCCAGGTGAGAAAGACTGAGGGCTGAATTGAGCCAGTGATGACAGGGCTGACAGACAGACTGGACTGATTTTTAGGACAAAAGTTCATAATTGATAGGACTGGCTTAGTCATTCAAAGTAGAAGTATAGAAAGGAGAACCAACAAGCATTCTTTTATTGCTTGGTATCTCCTGTTTTAAGTATGTAAAAAGTGCTCAGCAGTTCATTAATAAGCAAGTCCCTATAGCATTATCTGTTCTTGATTTAATTTTATTTTCAATTTAAGAATTACTTTCGGGGAAGTTCCCATCATGGCGCAGTGGTAACGAACCCGACCAACAACCATGAGTTCACAGGTTCAATCCCTGGCCTTGTTCATTGGTAGGACTCTGGCATTGCTGTGAGCTGTGGTGTAGGTCACAGACAAGGCTTGGATCTGGGGTTGCTGTGGCTGGCAGCTGCCACTCCGACTTGACCCCTAGCCTGGGAACTTTCATATGCTGTGGGTGCAACCCTAAAATAAAAAATAAAAAAAAAGAAGAATTACTTTCTGTGAATTAGAACCTTCCAAGCTTTCACCCAGCCTCTTGGTGTATTTCCAGTCTACAAGGATTCTCAGTATTTCTAAGTCATTCGCAAACAGAAAACCGTAAAGTGACTTTGTTTTCCAATCACGTATTTATCTATTTGGACAGTTGTTAGCAGAGTATTCAAAAGATGTCTGAGAGTAACATGGCCTAAGAACAAAGTAGGAAAGATGTCAAACTAGCCATACACAGCACGAGCCTTCTTTTTAGGATCACATAGAGGAACAACACCATCTCTCTAGTATTCGATGTCGTCTTGACCCCATTTAATTTTTAACTGTGTATCATAAACACAGGTTTTTCTTGGAAAACTACTTCCAGGCTACACAAAGAAATGTCAAACAGTCTATCAGAGCTTTAGAACTGTCAGGCAAGATGAATAACACGGTATAGGCAAAATTACTTACATAAGCTACACTGCAATTACACAAGAGATGAGGAATTCTTCCATTGAAAAGATGGCTATCTGACATGTATTTTCACTTGTTTCTAAGAATTGAAAAGGGAACTACAAAGGCTTCAGAGAGATTTTGAAGAGGTGATTTTAAAGGATCAAAAATTTTGGAAGCATTATGATATGTGTGTATGATAAGCATGGTCTCTTAAGGAATTTTTTTTTTTAAAGATGAGGTCAGGAAACAGCAGTCTCTTGGCCAGATATGACCCATCACCTGCTTCTGTACCGCCTTGAGCCAAGAATGGCTTTTACATTTTTAAGTGACTGAGGAAAAAAAAATCGAAAGAAGGATATTTTATGATATGTGAAAATTATCTTAAATCCACATTTCAGTGTCCATAAATAAAATTTTCTTGGAACACAGCTCACCCATTTGTTCTGGATTCGCTGCTTTCCGTGCCACAATGGCAGAGTTGATAGTTGTGCAAAGCCTAAAGTATTTACTATCTGGCTCTTTCTAGAGAAAGTTCGCCAACCTTTGTTTTAAGAGCTTTCTCCTAAAGAAACACCGAGGCCTTCAGTAAACTGAAGACTTCTTTACAGAGATTTCCTGTGTCAGTGATACATTATTTGAAAAGAAAAAAAAAAGAAAGAAAATGTAGGCATTTAGGAAAGATAGAGTTGCCATATCATAAAATAAAATAATAGACATGCCTTTATTAGATTTAGGATGCTTCTTTTTCCACTTTGTGTCAGTGTAGCATAGTTATTAAGAACACACACTTTAGAGTCATTCTTTTTTCTTGAATCTTGATTAGCTTAATGGGACCTTAGTTAACTTTTCATAAGCCTTGGATTTCCCATTTGAACAAAAAAAGTAATAATGAGAACCGACCTTATAAAATTACAGTGGTATTAAGTGGAGTGATTTTTTTTTTTAGGAGTTAGTTATTTGGGTCCATGGTACATAGTGTGCAGTATAGTTTGTGTGTGTGTGTGTGTGTGTGTGTGTGTGTGTGACGGATTAAGCTAGGTAGCAGGATGTTGGGAATTTCCGTATTAGACTCCATTCTAAATTTTTCTATGGAGAGTCCACAGTTGTTTGATGGGCTGTTGATAAAAGCTTTTTAATTTAGCAGCTAAAGTCTTTTCTTAGAGCATCTGATGTTTTTGTTATCATATCCCATTTTGGGTTAGGTTAGATTTGCTATTTTGCTTTTATGACTTGATGTTTTAGCTGATGTTTCCAACCAGAAATGCTTTTAGAAAAATCATGAGGGTGTAAGGCTGCAATTCTTGGAAACAGTGATTTGTCTCTGCCTGGGCTGGCTGCCTATCTCCTGCCAAATCTTGCTCTAGAAGCATTTGTGATGATGGATTACTGCAGAGGAACCAGGGCCTGGTGGGCATGTGGTCCCTTGTCTTTTCTCTTGTCTATAAAAGGGTCATGACCGGCCTCAGCAGAGGTGGTCTCTTCTGCTTAGGAGTGATCTGGAATAACTGGTATAAATGGCATGATGGGGAGGACCTTCTTTATTTGCCTTCTACAGGACAAATCTCTGCCCCAAGAGAACTAAAAGGGGAGAAAAATCCCCTGAGACAAACAATTCTTTGTCTCTCCATACCCCAAAATGATTTACAGAAATATCAGAAATTGAGAAGGCGGCAGATAGCTATCTCCACAATGCAGCTGAGAAACAATTTCTATAGCTCCATCTCCTTTTCTGAATCAAAGAAAACATTTCGCATACTTCTCACTTTTTTACTTCCTTTGTTTTGTGTCTTTGTTTGTTTTGAGGAAAATCTCTCTGAATTTTATCCTTGTTCTTCAATTATGGTTGAGCAATTATGGTTAACGGAGTTTAGCCATCCAAAAGAAGAACAAAATATTTGAGCATGCTTAACACACTCTAGTTGTACTCATGGTTAAGAAAATAAATACAGACATCCACGCATCAGCCTGGTGTGTCGGGATAGAATCCAAAACTGTAAGGCGCAAAACGCCTGCTTGCGAGTGGAATGGGGTAGGGGTGGGGGGTGGCCTTGGTTTACTGGTAGGAGTAGCTCTCATCATCGTATTCCAGATCATCTTGATCTTCATCATCCAGCAACCCATACTTAAATTTCCGGTAGACGGTACCATCTTGGCCCATGTAGACAATGTCATCATCATCATCCTCATCATAGTCCCGGTCCCTGTACTCAATCACCTGATCCTCTTCAAAGCTAGTACTTTCATGATGGCTGCTCTTATAGGGTGAGTAAGACTTGCTTGGGTCAGCCAGCTTTAAGTAGCCAGCCTTTTCTGTGGGCTTCACTCTGCCCCGAGATTTCCTCCAGATGATCACAGCTGCCCCCAGCAGAAGCACCAGCATAACGGAGGAGGTGACGAACAGGCCAGTCTTGGAATGCTCACCTGCAGGCTCAGCCTCGCTTGCTCGAAGGATACACTCATCTGTCGGAAGATGACCCCAAAGGAAGAGGGCAGAGGAGAAGGGTGGGGGAGAAGAAATGGAAGAGAGAAAATCAGTTTCTGAGTGAGGTAAAGAACTTTACCTTTAAATTCTAAAACGGCAGACCACTGTCTTTTTTTTGGGGGGGTGGGTTTTTTTTTTTTTTTTTTGATTGGTTGGTTGGTTTGTGTGTGTGTGTTTGTTTTTGTTTTTTCGGCGGTGGGGAGGGCTGTGCCTGTGGCATGTGGAAGTTCTGGGGCCAGGGATCAAATCTGCACCAAAATTGTAACCTGAGCTATAGCTGCCTCAACACCAAATTCTTAACCCACTGCGCTACCTCCTCGAAATTCCTGAACCACTGTCTTTGATCTTCTTAGCACACCCCTCTGCAGAATTGATGTGTATACCCCATGTGATTCTCTATCCTAGATGATACCAACAAACCTTTCAGGAGTGAAGCTCAGTTTGAGATCCAAAGGGAGCCCCCCTCACACCCATACCTTAAGGATCAGTTGCCAAGTGTCCAACCTTACCAAATGGATTCTTCTCTTTCCTTCCTGAGAAAGTGTTCCATCTTGGGCCAGGCTTCAGTTATTGCTAGATGCTTTCTCTTTTCAACTCTGACTTTTACTAAGACTGAGTCTTTTTTGCAGTTACTTTTAAACCCGATTCAATGTGATTGTCCCACGATTCAAAGGCAGGAACAGATTATTTATAAAACCATTGACTCTTACTGCTCTATGCAGTCACAGAAATCACAGGTGAGTCTGTTGCCTGGCAGTTGAGGAAATGGGAACCCAAAGAGAATGGTCATACTGTCAGAGTGAAGAACTTGTTTGTGCAGCAATCAATACAAACACAGAAATCCTTACTCTGAGCTACAGTTTGGAGACAGTAGGGAGAAACATGGACTTTTTTTCCTTTACTTTTTGGCATTCTGTGACCCTGATTTAGCAGGCAGAAAAGTACCATCTTTAAACTCTACCAACCAAGTTGAGTTGATGGGAGATTTCTTCCATTATAATTAAGATTTCTGGACTTGAGAGCTACTCCCTGTCATTCACCAGTCTCTGTTTTGATGTCTTTATTGAGACCAGGGAATGACCAAAACAGTATCATAATTCATTGATGAGCTCATTTTTTGTATTTTCACTCATTTATTCAGGTGGTATGATTTGGGTGAGTTGCCTATTTTTTTTTCTATTATTTGACCTGCCAGATGGGAGTATGAAAGAGCTCGAGGAAAAAAAACTAGGAGGGTTATTGGATATATATGTTGAAATACACAGCATGTTTGCCATATTTTTGAACCACCTAGGTCTGCCCTAAGAGTGTTTTATGAAATTCTAGGTACATTATATACACTAGCTTAATGGATATAATTACTGCTGCCAAATTTGTTGTTGTTGCCTTTTTTTTTTTTTTTTTTTTTTTTTTTTTTTTTTTTTTTTTTTTTTTTTTTTTTTTTTTTTTTTTTTTTTTTTTTTTTTTTTT
>PVHT020000021.1:3818698-3832202 GCA_004024745.2 Catagonus wagneri
TTTTTTTTTTTTAATTTTTTTTATTAGAGCACTTTTAGGTTTACAACAAAATTGAGGGAGAAAAGTACAGATTTCCCATATACCTCATGCCTTTGCATTAGCATGGCTTTCCCCCTTATCAACATCACTCATCAAAATGGTACATTTTAAAATTTTTGGCAAAACGTGAACCTCCTTTGACATATCCTAATCACCTAAAGTCTATAGTTTTGGTTAAGATTCACTCTCAGTGTTATACATTCTATGGCTTTGATAAATGTGTAATGGCATGTATCCATCACGATAGTATCCTACAGAACATTCTCATAGAATGTTTCCTCTGAGCTTTGCCTGTTTATCTCTCCCTCCCCTCGACCTCTGGTAACCACAGATCTTTGAATTGTCTCCACAGTTTTGCCCTTTCCAAAATGTCACGTAGTCAGAATCATACAGTATGTAGCCTTTTCAGAGTGATCTCTTTCACTTAGTAATATTCATTTTAGATTCCCCTATGTCTTTTTTTAAAAAAATTATTTTTTCACATATGCACAGCTACCAAAGGACTATTTATTTATTATTTATTTATTTGCCATGCCCACAGCCTGGCAGAGTTCCTGGGCTAGGGATCAAACCTGAGCCATAGCAGTGGCAACACAGGATTCTCTCTCTCTCTCTCTCTCTCTCTCTCTCTCTTTTTTCCATTATAGCTGGTTTACAGTTTTCTGTCAATTTTGCAACTGTACAGCATGGTAACCCTGTTATGCATATGTATATAGATTTGTCACAAGTGATTAGACATAGTTCCTGGTAATATACAGCAGGATCTCCTTGATTTTCCATCCCAAAAGCAATAGCCTACAACTAGTAACCCCAGACTCCCAGACCATCCCACTCCCTCCCCCACCCTCCTGGCAACCACAAGTCTGTTCTCCAAGTCCGTGATTTTCTTTTCTGTAGAAAGGATCATTTGAACAGTATATTAGATTCCAGATACAAGTGATATCATATGGTATTAGTCTTTCTGACTTACTTCACTCACTATGAGGGTCTCTAATTCCATCCGTGTTGCTGCAAATGGCATTAATTTATTATTTTTTATGGCCAAGTAGTATTCCATTGTGTATATATACTCCACATCTTCCTAATCCAATCATCTCTCGATGGACATTTGGTTTTTTTCCATGTCTTGGCTATTGTAAATAGTGCTGCAACGAACATGCATGTGCAAGTGTCTTTTTCAAGGAAAGTTTTGTCTGGATATATGCCTGAGTGGGATTGCTGGGTGATATGGTAGTTCTATGTATAGTTTTCTAAGGTACCTCCAAACTGTTTTCCATAGTGGTTGTACCAGCTTACATGCCCACCAACAGTGCAGGAGGGTTCCCTTTTCTCCACACCCCCTCCAGCATTTGTTGTTTGTGGACTTATGAAATGATGGCCATTCTGGTGTCAGGTGGTATCTCGTGGTAGTTTTGATTTGCATTTCTCTAATAATCAGTGAGGTTGAGCATTTTTTCATGTGCTTGTTGGCCATCTGCATGTCTTTGGAGAAATGTCTATTCAGGTCTTTTGCCCATTTTTCCATTGGGTTGTTGGCTTTTTTGCTATTGAGTTGTATAAGTTGTTTGTATATTTTAGAGATTAAGTCCTTGT
The DNA here is from genome assembly GCA_004024745.2 of Catagonus wagneri. Classification (NCBI taxonomy): domain Eukaryota; kingdom Metazoa; phylum Chordata; class Mammalia; order Artiodactyla; family Tayassuidae; genus Catagonus; species Catagonus wagneri. The sequence goes on from PVHT020000021.1 coordinate 3,820,331, forward strand.
CAGTTGCATCATTTGACACTATTTTATCCCATTCTGTAAGTTGTCTTTTAGTTTTCTTTTTGGTTTCCTTTGCTGTGCAAAACTTGTCAGTTTGATTAGGTCCCATTGGTTTATCTTTGCTTTTATTTCTGTTGCTTTGGGAGACTGACCTGAGAAAACATTTGTAAGGTTGATGTCCAAGAATGTCTTATCAATGTTTTCTTCCAGGAGTTTAATAGTGTCTTGTCTTATATTTAAGTCTTTAAGCCATTTTGAGTTTATTTTTGTGCATGGTATGAGAGTGTGTTCTAGTTTCATTGATTTGCATGCAGCTGTCCAGGTTTCCTAGCAATACTTACTGAAAAGACTGTCTTTTTCTCAATTTATGTTCTTGCCTCCTTTGTCAAAGATTAATTGACTATAGGGTTTATTTCTGGGCTCTCTATTCTGTTCCATTGGTCCGTATGTCTGTTTTGGTACCAGTACCACACTGTCTTGATTACTATGGCTTCGTAATATTGCCTGAAGTCTGGGAGAGTTATGCCTCCTGCTTGGTTTTTGCTCTTCAGAATTGCTTTGGAGATTCTGGGTCTTTTGTGGTTCCATATAAATTTTGGATTGTTTGTTCTAGTTCTGTGAAGAATGTCATGGGATTGCATTGAATCTGTAGATTGCTTTGGTAGTATGGCCATTTTTACAATGTTAATTTTTCTGGCCACGAGCATGGGATATCTTTCCATTTCTTTGTATCTTCTTTGATTTCCTTGATTAATGTTTTATCGTTCTCGGCATATAAGTCTTTCAAGTCCTTGGTCAGGTTTAATCCCAGGTATTTGATTTTTTGGGGCAACACCAGATTCTTAACTGCTAGGACACCAGGGAATGCCCCTCCATGTATTTTTATGATTTGATAGCTCATATCTCTTTAACAGTGACAGGTATTCCATTGTCTGAATGTATTAATGAATATTTGAGAGAGGGAGTGCCCAACTCAAACCATCATCCTTTTTTTTTTTTTTTGCAGCCTATAGAGGTTCCCAGGCTAGGGGTTGGAACCACAGCTGCTGGCCTATGCAGCAGCTGCAGCAATGCAGGATCCAAGCCACGCCTGTGACCTACAGCACAGCTCAGGGCAATTGCAGACCCTTAACCCACTAAGCAGGGCCAGGGATCAAACTGGCATCCTTATGGTTCCTACTCAGGTTCATTAACTGCTGAGCCATGAAGGGCGCTCCCTAAGCCATCATCTTTAATTTACCCAGGAAATCTCAAATCCAGTTAACGAAATTTATAGTTTTTTTCAGAGTTCTCCTGTCATACAGTGGGTTAAGGATCTGGCTTGGTTATTGCTGTGGTACAGGCTTGATCCCTGGCTCAGTAATTTTCACTGCAGGTATGGCAAAAAAAAAGGAGAAATTTATAGTTTTTCAAACTGTGCTAACACCATCACTAAAAATTTCTCCAAACCCAGCTGAAACCTAAGCTTGTGTTGTCCTGCTTTAGTTGACTGATGATAAGAGACATTAATTTACCCAATGATGGTTGCCTGACCTTATTAGAAACAAAGTGCTCCTCCTACTCCCTTTAGCACTAGGGGGTTCGGACTTGTTTTCACATCTACTAAGAGTGGCATCAGTACCTTCAGCTATTCAAAAAAAAACTAATAGAAGTTCAGTATTTACTATCATATGACCAACAACAACGCAAACTTTCCACTACTCAGCCACCTCACCCCCAATTCAATATAATCTCTCATTTGTTATCTTATTCTGATGTGGAGTTTTGAGCAGCAACTCTATGTACCTCTGGAATGAAAAAAAGAACACAAATTAATGATTATTTACATACAGTTTCTTTGGAAGGTATTTCTTTCAAAGATGAGCATCCCCTGCAGCTAAGCAAAGAGCGGAAACCACTGTATACTAGTGTATTCATGGAGTTGCCTCAAGGGCTGCCTGGAAGCGCTTGGGAGGGGACAGATGGGGGCATCAGATGGTGCTCTAAGATCTCTCATCCGCTCCATCTGAACAGCTCTGCCCGATTAATTTACATAATAGGAGTCAGCCTAAGGTTTTGTCTTAAGGAGGTGGACTTCCGCTAAAATACCAACTGAAACCACTGTTCTACATTAGAAATGTGCTGTCCAATATGGTAGCCGCTAGGCATAAGTGACTATTGAGCACTTGTAGATACTCCTTGAGTTGTGCGGTAAATGTAAAATAAACATCGGGCTTTAAGATTTACTACAAAAAAAAGAATGTATCTCAATTTTTATGTACTACATATTGAAATGAATCTATTACATATAATTAATATTTCATTCAAATTACTTTACCTGTTTATTTATTTACTTATGTCTTCTTAGAGCCAAACCTGCAGCATGTGGAAGTTCCCAGGCTAGGGATCCAATGGGAGCTGTATCTGCGAGCCTACACCACAGCCACAGCTATGTCAGATCCAAGCCACATCTGTGACCTATACCACAGCTCAGGGCAATGCCAAGTCCTTAACTCACTGAGCAAGGCTAGGGATTGAGCCCACGTCCTCACGGATACTAGTTGGATTCATTAACTCTGAGCTATGAAAGGAACTCCTACCTGTTTATTTTTATTTTTTTAAATCTGACTATTAAAATAATTCGAGAGACGTATGGCTTGGATTATCTTTCTATTGAACAGTGCTGGTACATGGTACTATGAGATACATAAAAGAAATTCTAGGACTGGCACATAACCACTCCCAGGATAGTTTAGACTGTCAACTAGTCTTTAAGTACTTTCTAGCTAAGAGTAATTTAATGTTTATGTTACTGAGGGTCACTTTAAAACAATAAAAAGAAAAGATTATTGAGCACCCTATCCAAGTTCCTCTCTTGATGTGAAGACAATTTGGGGGTTGTGGTTGCAATCAGCCCAGGAAAGGAGAGGTGGGGACTCTTTTTGGGTGTTTCAGGGAGGGAAGAGGAGGTCTCTTAGCTAGAGATCAAGACCATCCAGGCATGGCTGGGGCTGGATCTTAGCTCAGTTCAGCAACCCTGAAATTAGCCTAATGGGCTGCAGATTCCTCTGGGCCAGCAGAAGTTTCCTATCTTCCTGTTTTATTTTTCCACATAGCTATTCCTTGCTTCTTAGCTTGCAGCTTCTCTAGCCTTTTCTGATTCTGAAGGAATTCACAGTCCCTTTGTTTTTGCAAAAGTTTCTCCTCTTCTTTCTCTCCCCAATTCTTCTCGTTCTTCCTGTTTCCTTTCCTCTGCCCTCTGCTTCTGCTCTCACTCTTTCTCTTGAGGTTTTTGTTCTCTCTACTGTAGAAGCTCCTAAAATTCCCTCTGCTTGAGGTACCATTTCTTAACTGAGGCATCACTCAGCTGTGTGGTCTAATCAAAAGAAACCTGGAGGGTGTAGACAACAGCCTTGGTGTCTTTGCCTTTGTACTTGAGCTTAAGACCATGCAAGGTGCTCACAGCTTGGCTGAAGACCTGCAGTACTGGACATGCACCTCAGAGGTCAAGTGTCTCCCAAAAGAGTAAGTGTGGAAGTTCTGATCTGTCATCTCCTCCTCATTGGGGCCCAATGGGAGGATGTCCACATTCTGTACTCCCTCAAACTTCTCAAACACCATGAGCAGAACCTCTTCGTTGGGCTTCTCCAAGCCCAATTCCTTCAGGAAGAACTGTTTGCAGGGCTGCCCCTGCCCCAGGTGAATCATGTCTGTCCTCTCCCAGCAACATTTCATTCACATCCTTCCATCACAGAAGGAGTCCTGTCATAGTGGATGAGGAAATTGATTTTGAACTCTTCAGTGCAAGCTGCTGAGCTGGAAAGTCTTGCCATTGAAGCAAGCCAGGAAAGACTTGATGGCATCTTGCCCTGGAAGTGGAGGAAGTCTGTGGTGCTCTTGAAAATCCGGAGGGTGGAGAACTGGTGAGTGGGCACCACACCCTTAAGCCTTTCCATCACCTCCCAGTTGGAGATGGACTTCCAGGGCTGATTGAGCTGCAGGAAGGCCTTGTTCATGGTCATTGTCATGCTGGGCTTGAGGTAGAAGCTATACAGGGGTCCACTGCCTCAGACTGGTGGCTGCTACCATAGCTGAGGCACTGGGCAGCAAGGGGCTCTGACTGTATCCCAGGCCACTGCTTGCCTGGCCGGAGTTCACCACTCACCCAGAGGCACCCCTGAAGCAACCTGCTGCTATAGCCACCCGCTTCTGTGATGGTGCTAAATGCTAGAAAAACAGAAGTGAGTAAGACACATTAATTTGTGCCTTGAGGATCTCAATCTAGAGAGAGAGGCAAAGAAGTAAGTAAGCAATTATAAAACATGCCTTTTGGTCTGCAGAGACCATGAGTGTCCTGTTCACAGTGGTACTGATGTTGTTGGGGCCATAGTGCTGGATAAGTAATTATTGGATGAATAAATAGATCATGGTAGAGCACTTAGAGAACACAGAGTCAAAGAGTTGGTGGAAGTTTTCTACAGGAAATTCTGACTCTAAGAGATCAGAAAGAGGTAGCCAGGCTGGATAAAGTAACCTAGAAGGAGAAAGAGCAAGGTTTGTTCAGGTTTACAGAAACTAATTATGTCTTATGAGAGGGTGGCAGAGGAGGTGGTGAGAGATGAATATGAAGAAAGTCTCATGATAAAGAACCTCACATGCAAAGCCACTAAGATTCTATGCTAAAGTCAATGGAGGGTCATGGTTAAGCAGAGAGGCATCCTTATGATATTTGTCATGCAGACAGTCAATCTGAGAGCATAATGGAAGACTCGCTGGTTATAGAGCAGCTAATACTGGACACAAGGAAACCAGTTAAAGAATTGGTAAATAATTCAAGAAAAGGAATTTAAGAGTCTGGACAAAGGCAATGACATTAGAAAGGCAAGGGGGGGGATGGAATTAGAAGATATCTAAGGGGTAGATTTGGTGGGACTTGAGGACATATTGAATGTGGGGTTTGACAGGGAAGGAGGGGAGGCTAAAGGCCAGGTTACTGTCTCAGATGGCTGGGTAGGTGGTGGAGCCATTCGTCAAGATAGGGAGCATAGGAAAAACTGGTCTAGAGATGGGTAATGGAAGCTGGAGAATAATGCATTTACATTTCAAATTTGAGGTGTCTGTTGGGCACCAATTAGAGATGTTAAGAGGCAATTAGATGTAGGAACTGGTGCTCAGGAAAACCATTTGGCAAAGAGAAATAGATTTGGGGGCATCAAAACATAGGTTGTAATGGAAGTCACCTTCAATCTGGAGATGGCTGTATTCACATGTATTTGGGAAGCAACTGGGAAGAAGTTATCTTAAAATATTATTAAGATGGTGCTCAGAAAGATCACCTTGGTGGCAAAGATAGCAAGGGTGGCTGGTGGTCTTCTTTCATTGTGGTCAACATACTGCTCCAAGATGAATCATTTTGGAAGGGAAAGGAAACAAGATAGAAGCAGGCTCCAACAGGTTGCCTTTTGCTTGTTTAATCCCAGAGTCTTAGGTATGAGAAAAACAACACTACTAAAAAACTTCTCTAAAATACACCCATCCCAATTTATGTACACCTATAATTGAAATAAAATCCATTAAACATAAAATAAATAGATAGATAGATAAAGAAAATACACCCATCCCCTAGGCACTTGGATTAACAGAATGAAGCTGGGCAACAATTTAAGCCATAATTCTTTTCTAAGAATCTGATTATCCATTAGTAACACATACACATTACAAAATCATATGACTTCATACTAAACACACCGAAACGAATAAATATAGACACAGAGAACCAAAAAAGAAAAAGAAAAGAAATAGGTGAGTTCAAAAGTAAGATGAAATTTCTTTGGACAAGAAAGGGAAATCAAAAACAGTAGACAGATTCAAGCCACTTGCCTGCTTTTCTCTGGGCCTAGCTGTAGGCAGTGGTGGCTATGGGTTCAACTCTTTTACACTCATAGGGACTAAAAGTGTTTCATATGAGACCTGGGCCAAAATACAGGTTTAGGGGTTAAAACAGGAGTCATGATAGAACTCTCTGCCTTCATAGACATCACTTCTTGACTAGGATTTCCCTGGGCTGTCAGTTGTATTGCTGATGGGATCTGCACTGACATCAGTATCACCTCCAGAAATATGAGAACATCCTGTTTCTGTACTGAAATTTCAGACGGGAGGTAGGGTGTTGTGAGCCAAAAAAACTGCTTGACTGTGAGGAGTAAGGATAAAGGGAGAAAGGTGGTAAAAACAAAAACAAAATCTCTCATTCAAACTGAACTCAAAACCAATATTCCAAAGCACATAAAAAAGTGAATGCTAAGAAATAAGATAAACTCAAGCAAGAATTAACATAGATTTACTTCATATAGTATCAGTTTCATAGAAAAGTTTTGATAAAGTTTTAAAAATCAGCTTGTTTAAGATGCTCAAAAAGTAGCCTCTCAAATTATGAAACACAAACAGGAAGATATGAAACCAAAATAGATGAATGTGGAAAACAAACCATTTGAAATCTTAAAAACTGTCTTAAATTAAAAAAAAAAACTAAAATAATAGGTGGGATGAATTTTAAACAGAGAGACAAAATTAAAGAAATGAAATACAGTACTAGAGCATTAACCTAGTATAAACCATAGAGAGTCAAAGAGATTAAAAAATATGAGAGACAAAAAAAAAGCAACATTTGAAGATATAATAGGTGACTTTTTCAATTTGCAAAAGACGTTAGAATTTATTTTCTATTCATTCATTCATTCATTCCTTTGGTAAGCACTTAATGAGAAGTTACTATGTTATACTATAGGAATAGGGACTACAAAATGAATTTGGTACAATCCTGGCCTTGTGGGTCTCACAATTAGCAAGAGAGGTGGACATGTTTAATTAAAGTGCAATGTATAAACAACTGTGGTAAAAGAGAATATTAGAGAATTAAGAAGGAAGAAGTTTTGTGAAGGACTAAGAAAGGCTTCACAGAAAAGATGACATTCAAACTAGGTCATTAAGTTCAGAATCCTGTAGATTGTTCTTCAGGAAGAGGAAATGCATGGACAATAGGCAGGGAAGCATGAAAGATCATGACCTATTTGGTGGCTGCTGAGTGGCTATGGGTGCTTCTAGGTTCTAGAGTACATGGAAAGAGAGTTGAAACCATAAGCTGAAAGGACTGACTGGAGAAAACAATCCCTTTTAAAAATAGAAAATATTTATCATAAGTTTATCAAGGACAAAAAGTGAATGCATAGCTTGGAGAGGTATACCATGTTCATAAATGTGATGACTCAGGATCATAAAGATGGATTTCAATACAATGTCAATTAATATCCAAGGAATTTTTTTTTAGTCTTTTTTTTAGGGCTGCACCCATGGCATATGGAGGTTCTCAGGCTAGGGGTTGAACTGGAGCTGTAACCACAGGTGTATGCCACAGCCACAGCAACACCAGATCCGAGCCACATCTGCAACCAACACCACAGCTCATGGCAACACTGGATCCTTAACCCACTGAGTGAGGCCAGGGATCAAACTCTGTGTCCTCATGGATATCAGTCAGATTCATTTCCACTGAGCCGTGATGGGAACTCCAATATCCAAGCGATTTTTAAAAGAAACGTGACTCCTTATAAAATGTATATAGAAAATGGTTTTGGAATAGCTAAGACAATTTTGAAAAGCATAACAGGAAGGTACGCTACAAGCAATCAGTATTAACTGAATAAGTCTTAAGAATAAAAACATTGTAGGAGGTATTTCTTTCTTAAATGTTGTGAGAATTCACCATGATTGCCATTCCATGTCAAGCTATACAGAAACATGAATAAATATGAATTTATTCATATTGCTCTGGTGTTATTATACAGGATGACCTGGGGGTCATCCCAGCTCTGGTCTTGGGGTGCCTGGAAAGCCAGCTAAGAGAGGCTGAGAATGAAGGACGAGGATAGTGAGAACGGAGGAAGAGTTCAAAGCAGAGACATGTTTAGGAGAGATGTTGTTTAGGAGAGAGAATCAACAGACCTTGAAATTTACCTTTGTAAGAGGCAAGGGGAGGATAACATCAAGGTATCAAACCCAGGCAGTTGGTTGGACAGTGGGTCCAATAACAGAAAGAATAAATATCAGAGGTTATAAAGCAGTTTGTGTTTACCCTGGGACATGCTGATTTTAGAATCTCTGGAGCAGACAGGTTGCTCCTTTGAAAACAAGAATAGAGTTACGGACAGTTTTAGGCCAACATCTTTAGTTGTTGAAATAATGAAAATAAATTTCACTGAGCCAATTCCAAGTTCAAAGAGGTAAAGAAGGAAGACAGAGCAAGCGGAAAATGCTTTCTGGAGGGAACAATGCCTGTATCTGGGCCCTGAAGGATGAGAGGGTAGGAAGAAGCAGCAGCATGTTGCAGGAGCATCTAGGATTAGAGGGCAATTGCAGAAGCTGAGAGAGAACAGGGGTTGCTGATGCTGGAGAGGAACTGCCGAAGGTGTTGAAAAGAAGAGAGGGTCTAGGCAGGAAAAAAAAAAAAAAAAAGCTTTGCATGTTTCCATTCACACATGCAAAGTGATAGCTGGACCCTCACCTTTACATTTATGGCAAGTCGGGTGGCATCTCTCACAGGTCTTTGTGCTTTGCTCTGCATAATAATGCTCAGGGCAGGTGCTGTGACACTGCCCCTTGGATCGGAGCAGAAAGAAGAATGGATCGCAGGACAGGCAGTCTGTGGGCCGCGGGCCCCGGCAGGCCTTGCAGCTCCTGTTGCACCTCTCACACCGCCACGTGGAGTTTTCCGCGTAAAATCTGAACCAAGGAAGGGAGCAAAGACTCAGTCCTAAGCTTTGCTCCAAAGTTGCGTGTGGTAGAAAAGTCATGGTTAGTCAGACAAGATTCGTTTACAAGCTGGATGCCTTTAGACTCTTTACTTATTAGATTGATCATAAATTATACTAATACAGCTAATAAGCCTCAGTTTTCTTATCCATAAATTGGGCATTATTTGTGGAGATTAAGTTAGATAACACATGCGAGAGGATGTAGCACAGATCACATGTAGTAGAGCCACAATAATTGTCCACTTCCCTGCCTTTTATAGACCATATGCTCTTCTACTTGAAAATTCAGTGTGAAGTTGTACTGAATGGGATCAGGAAATGGAAGGTATTTTGATGTACCCTTCTGAGTGGTTCCTCTAATTTCACAGCTTGAAAAAATCTTGAGGAGTTCCCATTGTGGCTCAGCAGTAACAGACCTGACTAGAATCCATAAAGACAAGAGTTTGATCCCTGGCCCCGCTCAGTGGGTTAAGGATCTGGTATTGCGGAGAGTTACAGCATAGGTCACAGACATGGCTCAGATCCTGCATTGCTGTGGCTGTGGCTGTGGCGTAGGCCAGAAGCTGCAACTCTGATTCAGCTCTTGGCCTGGGAACTTCCATATGCTGCAGGTATGGCCCTAAAGAGAAAAACAAAAAACAAAAAACAAACTTGAAATAAGAGGTGACATGAATGATGTTGACTTTTACATAATAATAGATGTGACCTCTTTTGAAAAGATTTTCAGTAACAGTAATTACCATTCATAAGTTTCAACTCTATGTCTGACAGTATACCAGGGACTTCATAAACATTTCACCTCATTAAGCCTAAAAATGAGACACTAGAGCCTGGCAATTAGGAGCTTGTCCTTTGGAACAAGAATGCATGGAGTCAAAGCCTAGCCACACCTCTTAGGTGTTGTGTGACCTTGGGCAAGTCACACAACATCTCTGTGTCTCAGGGCTATAATATGGGGCTAATGTTAGTAGTTAGAATTAAACAAGTTATTACTGAGAAACTTGTTAGAGCACTGGCACGTTAGATATACAATTGATCCTTTAACAACTCAGGTGTTAAGGGGACAGATCCTCTGTATAGTCGAAAATTTGCTTATAATAATATATAGTTGTTTGCATATAATACGGATTTTTAAAAAATTAATAATAGTTTGCCTTCCATATCTGTGGTTTGTACCCTCTGATTCATCCAACTGTGGATTGTGCAGTACATATTTCATGAAAAAAATACACATAAATTGATCCTCACCATTCAAACCTTCCTGGTCAAGTGGAACCACATTGTTCAGGATTCATTGTAATTATGCACATTAGTGATATTTAGGAGTTTTATGATTAATCTTCCTAATAAACCTTATGATTTAGATATTATCCCTATTTTACATCTGTGAAAACTGAGGCTCAGAGAATTTAGTCATCTTGCTTAAGGTCCAACAGCTAGTGAGGTGGGGCAGGGCACTTTGAACATAGCTGTCAAATTCTACTATGACAAGCAACACGTAATCTAAAGATAAACATAAAATTTTCAAGTAAGATAGAAGAGAGAAAAGGAATCATTGCCAAAGAAGAACCTCTAGAGGTCATCTGACCGATTTTGGCCTGTCTGGACATTCTGGACACTGGTGCACTGAAACTGTCGAAGACACCTGAAGGCTCACCCTAGGTTTCTCAGGAGCAAAACCATTGGCCCCATTGGGTTTTTTTGTTTGTTTGTTTTTAAACTTAATGGAATTTATTTCACTTAAAGGTGTACATAAATCATCACAAGTCAATTTTACAGATTTTGTGTCCCAAACCCACAGTGTATCCCCCCACCCCCCAGATTGTCTTATTTGAAAAACCAAGGTTTTCCAAAGTCTGTGAGTCATTATCTGTTCTGCAAAGAGGTTCATTGTGCCTTTTTAGTTTCCACATGAAAGCGGTAGCATTGGGTGTTGCTGTCTAATTGTCTGACTGGTTTCACTTCGCATGATAATTTCTAGGTCCATCCATGTTGCTATAAATGTTGGTAATTCATTCCTTTTAATGTCTGAGTAATATTCCACTGTGTACATGTACCACATCTTCCCTATCCACTCCTCTGTCGATTGGCATTTAGGTTGTTTCCATGACTTGGCTATTGCATAGAGTGCTGCAATGAACACTGGAGTACATGTCTTTTCGAGTCATGGTTTCCTCTGGATAGATGCCCAGGAGTGGGATTGCTGGATCAAATGGTAATTCTATTTTAAGTTTTCTGAGGAATCTCCATACTGTTTTCCACAGTGGTTGCACCGATTTGCATTCCCACCAAAAGTGTAATAGGGATCCTTTTTCTCCACACCCTCTCCAGCACTTACTGTTTGTAGACTTTTTGATGATGGCCATTCTGGCCTGTGTCAGGTGGTACCTCATAGTGGTTTTGATTTGCATTTCTCTAAGCAAATGCGATGTTGAACATCTTTTCATGTGTTTATTTGCCATCTGCATGTCTTCTTTGGAGAATTGTCTGCCTAGATCCTCCACCCATTTTTTGATGGGATTGTTTGTTTCTTTGGTATTGAGCTGTAGGAGGTGTTTGTAAATTTTGGAGAAAATCCCTTGTCGGTTGAATCATTTGCAAATATTTTCTCCCATTCTGTGGGTTGTGTTTTCATTTGGTTTAGGGTTTCCTTTGCTGTGCAGAAACTTTGAAGTTTAATTAAGTCCCATTTGTTTATTTCTCTAGTTATTGTCCTTACTCTGACACATGGATCTGAGAAGATGTTGCTATCATTTATGTCAGAGAGGTTTGGCCTATGTTTTCCTCTAAGAGTTTTATAGTATCTGGTCTTATATCTAGATCTCTAATCCATTTTGAGTTTATTTTTGTGCATGGTGTTAGGAAGTGTTCTGGTTTCATTTTTTTCCATGTAGCTGTCCAGTTTTCCCAGCAGCACTTATTGAAGAGGCTGTCTTTTGTCCAATGTATGTTCTTGCCTCCTTTATCATAGATTAGTTGACTATAGATGCGTGGATTTAATTCTGGGCTTTCTATCCTGTTCCACTGATCTATATTTCTGTCTTTGTGCCAGTACCATACGGTTTTGATGACTGTAGCTTTGTAGT
>PVHT020000021.1:3833202-3883439 GCA_004024745.2 Catagonus wagneri
TTGCCAAATTCATTGATGAGCTCTAATAGTTTTCTGGTAGAGTCTTTAGGATTCTCTAGGTATAGTATCATGTCATCTGCAAAAAGTGATAGTTTTACTTCTTCTTTCCCAATTTGGATTCCTTTTATTTCTTTTTCTTCTCTGATTGCTGTAGCTAGGACTTCCAAAACTATGTTGAATAGTAGTGGCGAGAGTGGACATCCCTGTCTTGTTCCTGATCTAGTGGGAATTCTTTCAGCTTTTCACCATTGAGAATGATGTGAGCTCTGGGTTTGTCATAGATGGCCTTGATTATGTGGAGGTAGGTTCCCCCTATGCCCACTTTCTGAAGGGTTTTTATCAGAAATGGGTGTTGGATTTTGTCAAAGGCTTTTTCTGCATCTATGGAGAGGATCATATGGTTTTTATTCTTCAGCTTGTTAACGCGGTGTATCACACTGATTGATTTGTGGATATTGAAGAATCCTTGTATCCCTGGGATAAATCCCACTTGATCATGATGTACAATCCTTTTAATGTATTGTTGGATTCAGCTGGCTAGTATTTTGTTGAGAATTTTTGCATCTATGTTCATCAGTGATATTGGCCTGTAATTTTCTTTTTTTGTGATATCTTTGTCTGGTTTTGGTATCAGGGTGATGGTTGCTTCATAGAATGAGTTTGGGAGTGTCTCTTTCTCTGCAATTTTTTTGAACAGTTTCAGAATGATAGGCGTTAGTTCTTGTCTAAATGTTTGATAGAATTCACATATAAAACCATCTGGTCCTGGACTTTTGTTTGTTGGAAGTTTTTTAATCACAGTTTCAATTTCAGAACTTGTGATTTGTCTATTCATATTTTCTGTGTCGTCTTGGGAGATTGTACTTTTCTAAGAATTTGTCCATTTTGTCTAGGTTTTCCATTTTATTGCCATATAGTTGCATATAGTAGTCTCTTATGATCCTTTGTATTTCTAGGATGTCTGTTGTGACTTCTCCTTTTTCATTTCTAATTTTATTGATTTGTATCCACTCTCTTTTTTTCTTGATAAGTCTGGCTAAGGGTTTATCAATTTTGTTGATCTTTTCAAAGAACCAGCTTTTAGTTTCATTGATCTTTTCTATGGTTTTCTTCATTTCTATTTTGCTGATTTATGCTCTGATCTTGATGACTTCTTTTCTTCTACTAACTTTAGGTCTTGTCTGTTCTTCCCTCTCTAGCTGCTTTAGATGTAAAGTAAGGTTGTTTATTTGAACTTTTTCTTGTTTCCTGAGGTAGGCTTGTATTGCTATAAACTTTCCTCTTAGAACTGCTTTTGCTGCATCCCAGAGGTTTTGGAGTATCTTGTCTTTGTTGTCATTTGCTTCTAGGTATTTTTTAATTTCCTCTGATTTCTTCAGTGATCCAGTGGTTATTTAGTAGTGTGTCATTTAGTCTCCACGTGTTTGTATTTTTGGCCATTATTTTCTTGTTGTTGATTTCCATTGTGGTCAGAGAAGATGCTTGAAATGATTTCAATTTTCTTAAAGTTACTGAGGCTTGATTTGTAACCCAGGATATGATCAATCTTAGAGAATGTTCCGTGTGCACTTGAGAAGAATGTGTATTCTGTTGCTTTTGGATGGAATGTCCTATAAATATCTATTAAGTCCATCTGATCTAATGCTTCACTCAGGGCCTGTGTTTCCTTATTGATTTTCTGTCTGGATGACCTGTCCATTGCTGTAAGTGGGGTGTTAAATTCCCCCACTATGATGGTGTTATTGTTGATTCTCCTTTTAAGGTTGTTAGCAGTTGCCTTATATATTGTGGTGATCCTATGTTGGGTGCATAGGTATTTATTTTTATTTATTTATTTTTTTGTCTTTTTGCCTTTTATGTAGAGCTGCACCTGAGGCATATGGAGTTTCCCAGGCTAGGGGTCTAACAGGAGCTGTAGCTGCCAGCCTTCACCAGAGCCACAGCAACACGGGATCCCAGCCCCGTCTGCAACCTACACCACAGCTCACGGCAATGCCAGCTCCTTAACCCACTGAGCAAGACCAGGGATCAAACCTGCAACCTCATGGTTCTTAGTAAGATTCGTTAACCACTGAGCCACGAAGGGAACTCCCAAGGGTTCATAGATATTTAAAATGGTTATATCTTCTTCTTGGATTGATCCTTTGATCATTATATAGTGTCTTTCCTTGTCTCTTAAAATGTTCTTCATTTTAAAGTCTATTTTGTCTGATAGGAGTCTTGCTACTCCGGCTTTCTTTTGATGCCCGTTTGCATGGAATATTTTCTTCCATCCTTTTACTTTCAATTTGTATGTGTCTCTAGAAGTGAAGTGGGTCTCTTGAAGACAGCATATATATGGGTCTTGTTTTTGTATCCATTCGGCTAGTCTATGTCTTTTGGCTGGGGCATTCAGTCCATTAACATTTAAGGTAATTATTGATATATATGTTCTTATTGCCATTGTATTAACTGTTTTGGATTTTTGTTGCTCTTTTTTTCTTCCCTTATTCTCTTGTTGTCTCCTCTCACAAGATGGCTATCTTTAATGTTATATTTGAGTTGATTTTTCTTATCTGTTTGTGTATCAACTGTAGATTTTTGGTTTGCAGTTACCCTGAAGTTTTGATATAGGAGTCTATATATAAATGAGATTGTATTAAGTAGTTGGTTTCTTAATTGCACATGCTTCTCCAGTGACCTGCATTTGTGCTCTCTTCTCATGATTTCTGATTTTGGTAGCATAATTGTGCATGTATGATTTAGTATCTTTACTGTATGTATGCCTTTATTGGTGGGCCTTGTCATTTGTGGTGTTTTTGTTTCTGGTTGTGGCCTTTTCTTTTCTGCCTAGAGAAGTTCCTTTAGGATTTGTTGTAAAGCTGGTTTAGTGTTGTAGAAATCTCTTAACTTCTGCTTATCTGTAAAGGTTTTGATCTCTCCTTCAAATCTGAATGAGAGCCTTGCTGGATAAAGTAATCTTGGTTGGAAGTTTTTCTCTTTCATCACATTTAGTATATCATGGCGCTCCCTTCTGGCCTGCAGAGTTTCAGCTGAAAAGTATGCTGATAACCATATCGGGGTTCTCTTGTATGTCATTTGTTTCTTTTCCCTAGCTGCTTTCAATATTTTCTCTTTGTCTTTAATTTTGGTCATTTTGATTAATACGTGTCTTGGGGTGTTCCTCCTTGTGTTTATTTTATATGATACTTGTTGTGCTTACTGGATTTGAGTGAGTGGTTCCTTTCCCATATTAGGGAAGTTTTTGGCTATTACCTCTTCAAATATCTTTTCTGTCCCCTTCTCTCTCTCTTCTCCCTTTGGCACTCCTATAATATGGATGTTGGTGTGTTTAACATTATCCCAGAGTTCTCTGAGACTCTGCTCATTTCCTTTCAATCTTTTACCTCTTTTCTCTTCTGTGTTTGTGATTTCCACTAATCTGTCCTCCACCTCACTGATTCGTTCTTCTGCCTCCTGTATTCTACGTTGGCTGCTTCCAATGAATTTTTTATTTCAGTTATTGTATTTTTGCATCTCTTCTTGTTTAATTTTTACAGCTTGTATTTCTTTGCTCAGTGTTTCCTGTAAATTATCCATTATTGCCTCCAGTCTATTTCCAATGCCTTGCATCATCTTCAGCATCAACAGTCTAAAGTCTCTTTCTGGGAGGCTGATAACCTCCTCATCACTGAGTGGTTTTTCTGGGCTTTTCTCTTTCTCCCTTATCTGAGTTATAGTTTCCTGTCTTCTCATTTTTATAGGTTTTTGGTGTGGTGATCTTTTTGTAGACAATAGAATTGTAGCCTCTCCTAGTTCTGATGTTTGCCTCCCCTGTGGCTACAGTTGGTATGGAGGGGACTTGCTGTAGGCTTTCTGATGGGAGGGAGTGATGCATGCTCACTGGTAGGTGGGGTTGATTCCTCTCCCTCTGATGGATGGGGCTTTGTCTCTGGATGAGATTAGAGGCTGGCTGTGTGCCTGAGGGGTCTTTAGGCAACCTGTTTACTGATGGGTGGGGTTGAGATTCCACCTGGATTAATGTTTGGCCTGGGGCTTCTCAGCACTGATGGGAGGGACCAGATTTTCCCAGAAATGGCTCCCTCCAGAGAAATGCAGGCTGAGGAATGTTCCAGAGAGCTTCACCTCCAATGCCCTTCCCCCACAACAAGGCACAGTCACCCCTGTTTTCCCAGGAGATCCTCCAAAAATTGCAGTCAGGTTCCACCCAGATTCCTATGGAGACTGCTTTGCCCTGGAACCCAGTGCACGTGAAAGTCTGTGTGTGCCTTTCAAGAATGGGGTCTCTGTTTCCCCCAGTCCTGTGGAGCTCCTGCACACAAGCCCCACTGGCCTTCAATGCCAGATGCTCTGGGGGCTCTTTCTTCCTGTGCCAGATCCCCACGTGTGGGGATTTGACGGGCTCAGAACTCTCAGTCCTGTAGCTGAGTCTCTGTGATGCAGTTACTTTGCAGTCTGTGGGACTTCCCACCCGGGAGATATGGGGTTACTTCTATCATGTAATCACCCCTCCTACCTCTTGATGCAGTCTCCTATTTGTCTTCTGGAGCAGATTATCTTTTTTGGAAGTTTACAGTCCATTTGGTTGAAGGTTGCTCGGCATTTGGTTGTAGTTTTGCTGTTTTTTGGGAGAGAAGTTGAGCTCCAGTCCTTCTATTCCGCCATCTTAATCCAATCCCCATTGGGTTTTTAAACACTGATTTCAGTTCCACTGACTTGTGGACCACTAAAACCACGGGTAGGTGATGCTGAGCCTGTCTCTCCTCAGTCCCCATCGCTGACCTGAACAAGTGCTCACCCCAAAGCACAGCAAGCTTTGCTTCATCTTCTGTGGTGGGGGGAGAAACAATGACCACTATGAATCAATCACCAAGACTCTTGAATTATTCAAGAGGCCAGATAATGAAAGGAGAACTAATAAAGCATTAATCATGAACTGATAAAGATCGTCGACAACTCAAAAAAGCCACAAGAAAAGTGAAAATCCACAATTTTCCACAGGGGAAATACACAGGATTGAAGTAAGATCTGATTTTTCATCCTGGCTCCACCATTATTAGTAGCTATGTGCCCTTGAACAAGTCCCTTAACCTCTCTGAGCCTCGATTTCCTCCTCTGTAAAGTGGAGGGACTAATATCAATCTCATAGGACTATTGTAGAACCAGGTCATAATAGAAAGATGTGCATAGGAGATAATTTGTAAACTCTAAAGCAGCATAAACATTCTTTACTAATATTGTTATTATAGGTGGTTATTAAGATGAAAAACCTCAGTAGGAACTGTGGGGAAGAAAGCTTATCCATACCAAAGTGGTTTTAAAACGTACTAAAGAGTAATGCTAAAGGAAGATAATGGAACAGTTCCTGCTGTGGCCCAGCAGGTTAGGGACTCAGCATCATCTCTTCAGTGGCTCGGGTCACCGCTGAGGCATAGATTTGATCCCTGGCACAGGAACATCCATATGCTGTGGGCACGGCCAAAAAAGTTAAAAAAAAAAAAAAAAGAAGATAAGGTAGAGTTGACTGTATCCCATTAAAAGAAAAGTACAGTGCCACTGCTTATCTTGATAACTTTTTTGCATGAGGTGACTATGAAATCGCTGGGGTCTCATAGCCTGGAAGAAGTTCTCGTGCATAAGTACAATCACTCAGGCCTTAAAAATGTGCTCTGAGGTTAAACACCAAAATAATGATGCATGTGGCATAAGGGTGCTGAGGATTGTGCACCTGCCTTTCCAAGGCAATGAGATTTAACATGTGACGTTTATGCATGTGGATCACTGATTTTTATGAGGAATTATTTCGGCTAAGTATCTCCACTTATACCTCATTAATACCCAATTTATTCCCCTTAAATTTATGGCAACCCATGCCTCTCCTCCCAGTGGGTAAATTCAGATACCAGCTGTTTTCTTAATTCCATGGTCTGCAATCTATTTAAATTTGTATGTGTGACTTGTATAATAACGATTTGAGGAAGATGGAGATTCTGTATGGGGGAATCTGGATTTTTCAAGCACTTATTAAGATGAAGATGAACGGCTGAGCCAGGTAGTCCCACCCCCCTCTCCTGTCTGGTGGGAACTTTTCTCTATTCATCTATCTAACTGGTGGGTTGTTTTTTTTTTTTTTTTTTTTGAGGGCTGATAACATGTGTGCCTCTGTGCTGCATATTGTAACCTGTGTGAGAAGTAAGATGTGTGTTTCTTTCCAGGCGCTTAGATTTTCTGGGAAAGAGATAAAGAAGAGTAAGCACTTACAGAGTTTCTGCATTACTCAACTTATACATACACGATGCTCTTTATCAAGCATTGTTGAATGAATGAAGTAAATCACAACATAAGACGGTGATACAAGCAGTAATTCCTATAGAACTGAAGTTAAGAGATGTGCCAATTTGGTCAAAAGCATTTGGGGAAAATCCAAGGTTACAGCCCTTCCATTTGGGTCTGGAAACCCTCAGTGCTCATGATACTGATTAGGAAGGAAAGGTAGCAAACATGCCTGTAATCAGTCTTCCTCTTACTGGGCCTGCCTGGGGAAAAAAAGGACGACCCCATCAAATCTTCCAAATGTGCTGGTTACCAGCGAGACCTTCAGATAAATGCACACACAGGGTTTCCTAGCAGAAAAACAGGTATTGGAGAGCTCTTATCTGTGAAATGCTTTTAAAAGCATACATCTGTGTATCTAGGTTGCTTACAGCAACTAAACCTGTAATTTGTGGGTTTATGGGGGCATCGTAGGTTGGAGAATTAGTTGAGTTATAAAAGGAGATACTTAACTGACATTCTTCCCTTTACAAAATCATAGCTCCACAAACATTGCTTAGACCTCACATATTAAATCTGATCAGAACAACCCCTGATGCAGAATAGAAAGTCCCTCCAGTCATGGTTTGGGACTTCTCTAAGGAAAGAATGGCCTCTCTTTGTGATGACTTATATCCTGGGTTAGTGACGTTTGACACATGAATCTGACTTGACGATCTGACTCGTTGTGTTATCTCATTGGGTCCATCTGCCTCTCCTGTTTACTCTTCCATTGCTGTGAACTGGGTGAAGTCCTCTAGAGACCAATCCATTTGGATTGGACTCTCATCTTTGGACTCTCATTTCAGGTTATTGAAGTCTTCTGAGACTTCCTCATTTGCAAAACGGGTTTGCTAATAGAGATATCTGGAGTGGTTATGGGCTGAAACACGGGAAAGTGTGTTGAGGTCCTTACCCTTCTCTGCACTGGGGCAGGCACTCCTTTCCCAGCTGGAACCAGCCTGGCCGGCAGGAGAGACATTGCATGCTGGTTCTCCCTTCACATATCCTACAAGAGCTGTGGCAGGGGGCACACCGGTGGGTGTCCTCATCAGCGTAGTGGCCCTCGGGGCAGTCTTTCACGCAGGTCGTGTCTGCCAAGGGAGGAGAAGCGTTTGTCTTGGTATCAAGTATGGCATACGACTCCCAAACCTCTGTATACTCCCCACCGTATATACCATGGGGCGGGGGGTGCATGAGGAATGAGACAGTGTCCCTGCGGCTGATGGATGTCCTTGGGAGCTGAGATGAATGTCCAAGAAACAGAACTGACCATTAGGAGCTGAAAAGAAATAGAGTCAGAGTGGACCTGTGTTGGGCAGGACAGAAATCATTGTCAGAGTGAGTTAGAGGATACACAGGGTCTCCCAGGATGGGGGTACTTCAGGCAGGGGAAGTGAGAGCCAAGGTTCCATCGATGAAAACATAAAAGTGCAGGGCTGATGCAATGACACATTCCCATAATTTCAACTATTTGTAGCCTAAAATAGAAGATTTTACCCTCAGTTTGGCTGTGCTGCCCACACAGTGCGGTTCTTAAAATTTAAATGGGTTAAAATGAAATAAAGTTAAGTTCCTCAGTTGCACAAGCACAGATATAAAGCATTCCTATCAGGACAGACAGTCATATGGACAGTGAGACTGTTTCACCCATTTATTTAAACAATTCGATTATGAGTCCTCTGCTCTGTCTGACAAGATGACTTGGAGTCGATTTGTTCAGCCCCACATGACTCCAGTCCATCCTCCACCCACCCCACTGGAGTCACCAGTTCTTGTCTTTTCAACTTCCTTAACAACATATGAGGGTGGATTAATTATAAGGTTAAAACATGAGATTTTCTGGCTTCGCATTTTAACATGTGGTCTTAGAGGCAACATCTTGCCTGGCTTCTGCTTAACCTCATGGGACGGAAGCCAGGCTCTCCTGCATTAGTCACGTGAGCTGCTGGTCAGCTCTAGATCGGAAGCCACTTTCTCTCCACAACTTCAGTGATCGTTAGCACAGGCACTGGTGGAAAAACTAAATAGCATTAGAGCTGCTTTGAAAAGTAGTGTGAATCCAAACTCTGTGCTGAGTGAGTCTCTGAGCTGCTCAAAGGCAGGGGCCATGCCATTTATCTCTGGTTTTCTAGTACCCAGCATGGTACCAGGTCCCCAGTTTTTGTTCAGTGGCCATTTTGTTAAAGATTAAGTCTGTGGCAGTGTTGCATCTTAAGGGAGGATAAAGAGACATGAAAACTAAGTGCTATACCTGACTCTAGACTGGGTCCTGTTCTAAAGGGGATTTGACAAAATTATAGTATGGATGGTACCTTGAAGGATTGTATTGATGTTAAACTCGCTAGACTTTTACAGCTGTACTGTGGTTATGTAAGACAGCATCGTATTCCTGAGAAATACATCCAGGCAGATCTTGATTTATTGTTCTTCACAGATACTGTGTTTTTTTTTTTTTTTTAAAGCGAAGGTCAGTGGCAACCTTCAGTGTTAGACGATGGTTAGCATTTTTTAGCGATAAAGCGTTTTGTAATTAAGGCATGTACATTGATTTTTTTTAGACATAATGCTATTGCACACTTAATAGGCTACAGTATGATGTAAATATGACTTTTATATGCACTGAGCAACCAAAAAAATTTGTGTGACTTGCTTTTATTGTTATATTTGCTTTATCACAGTGTTCTGAAACCAAACCTACAATATTTCCAAGGTATGCCTCCACTGAAGTATCTGTGAGAAAGGGGCCAGGATGTATGTAACATATCCTCAAGAAGGATGTGTATACACACACACACACACACACACACAATATACATATATAGTGAATTCTGTGTACATATACACTCACATACATACATATATACATATATAGTGAATTCTGTGTGTGTGTGTGTGTCTACCTATACACACACACATACAAACTTACATAGTGAATTTTGTATGCATATACACCAGGAGTGAGAGAGTGAGAATAAGCACACTTTAAGGCAAATGCGGTAAATGGGTAAAGGATCCACGTGCAGGGCTCTTTGCACCGTTCTTCCTTTTGCATATTTTCGGTAGGTTTGAAAATTTCCAAATACAAAGTGAAAAACAAAGACACCAGTATCTACTGGGTACCGAGCGTCATGTAAGGCAGTAGGGAAGGAAAAGACAAAACCATCCTCAGGGGAGAAGCAACTCACTGAGCAGAAGGCTGTCCCGCAGGCAGGTGAGACACTGGTCCTCGGAAGGCCCGGTGCAGCGGAAGCACTTGGCGTGGCAGGCCTTGCACGCCAGGGCCGCCTCGTCCCAGTACTCGACCGCGGCGCACTCCGTGTGCGGCACGCAGCCCCCGTGGTTGTTCACCCTCAGGCCTTCCCGACACGTCGTGCAGGTCCCCGAGGACGAGCAGGTCCGGCAGGACTTGGGACAGTCTGCAGGCGGGGTGGGGGCAGCAGACAGAATGAGAGAAGGCCCGGGGGTCCCACAAGGGAAACTGTTTCCCTGGCAAGGAGGCTCACGTTCCTTTCTCGGAGATTTCTAGGGCTCTGTGCCAAGGGTGTGGGGCCGAAAACGGCTGGCTCACTTTCCCTGTCCTCTCCAGAGAGCCCCCTCCTGCGACCACCGCCTCAGGGGTAGTAGTTAAGACCCACCAAACCACAGCAAGATGGCTGTAAGCCGTCCCACAGCGGTGCAGTCACACGCTAGTTAGTGGGCTTCTCACTGCCGTTAACTCCTGCTCTGGGGTCCTCCGCTGACCTCCCAGCACGAGCAGGGTTTATCACTAACACAACAATTTGTCAAGATATATTGTAAAGACCTCTTGGTAAAAAACACCTCCTTGGAAGTTCCCTTCGTGGCTCAGCAGTGGCGAGGCCGACTAGTATCCACGAGGATGTGATCCCTGGCCTGGCTCAGTGGGTTAAGGATCCAGAGTTGCCCCGAGCTGCGGTGTAGGTCTCAGATGCCGCATTGCTGTGGCTTGGCGGAGCCTGGCAGCTGTAGCTCCAATTCAAACCCCTAGCCTGGGAATTTCCACGTGCCATGAGTACAGCCCTAAAAAGAGAAAAAAACAACAACAAAAAAAAAACCTCCTTTGCAGTCTTTTATGAATACGTAGCGCCTATGAGAGCGTTAAGCATGTTACAGGCACTCAGTGCCTGAGTGAACAATTCAGAACAATTCACCACCCCCTCGGGGTTTAGCAGTTACCATTGCCTCTGCCTGGAATTTTCTATGTGCGCAGTTTGGTCCCTCCCTTTCTCAGTGATCTCTTCCAGGCTGCCTTCTAATTTCACCTCCATCCTGCCCAACTTCCTGTCCCCCTTTCCTGTCTTACATTCCTTTTTGATTTGGCTTCTTTAGGGTCCATCTTTCGCAACTGATTGTCAGTTCCAGGGGGGCAGGATTCTGTCTTTATCGTTCACTGCTGTTCCCCAGACTGGAAGAACATGCAGCACACAGTAGGCCTCCAATAATAAGCACACTATTATTATTGTGATTGTTATCTTCTCATTTTCTCTACATCAGGGTCGTGGGGCTGGAGGTGCTCAGTCACTAGGCTGGAAAATGGCAGGGTGAGGAGGTGGACCCAGGGCTTTAAAAAAAGCTCTTGTTGGAGTTCCCGTCGTGGCTCAGTGGTTAACAAATCTGACTAAGAACCATGAGTTTGCAGGTTCGATCCCTGGCATCGCTCAGTGGGTTAAGGATCCGGCGTTGCCGTGAGCTGTGGTGTAGGTTGCAGATGTGGCTCAGATCTGGCATTGCTGTGGCTGTGGTGTAGGCCAGCGGCTACAGCTCCGATTCGACCCCTAGCCTGGGAACCTCCATATGCCACGAGTGCAGCCCTAGAAAAAGCAAAAAGACAAAAAAAAAAAAACCTCTTGCTATTTCTGCTCTAGTGCCTCAGGAAAGATGAGGGTTTCTTAGAGTTGGCCATGTTGTCTCATAGGGGCTCATGCAGCCTGATCAGAATAGATCCCATCCCTTGTGTTTCTCAGAAGAGATTCTGCTGGGAGATTGCTTGGCTCTGGATGCTTCTCTCCGCCAACCCAAATCTTCCTTTTTAGGTCAGGTCCTATGTTTCTTCTCTCTGGAAAGTCAGGTGATTGCCCTGCTTCTTCAGTGCCAGCTTCCCTCTCCCTCTCTTTGGACAGGTAGGAGAAGCCATAGCATGGCAGGGAGAGGCCTCACGTGAGTTCCTGAGAGCTGAGTTGGTCTGAGCTCGGGCATCTGTATTTTTTTTTTTTTTTTAAAGATTCCCAGGTGATTCCAATGGGCAACTAGGGATGAGAACCAGAGGCCTTTCTCCTAGAGAAAATTAAATCTGGTAAATTAAGTAAACCTACCCCGAAATTTAAAGTCCTCTCTCTGGCAGGTTACTTGTGTTACTGGACAACAAAGAAAGCCAAAACTTGATCCTTACTTTCTGCCCTTGAACAGGCAAGGCAGCACTGCAGGCCTTGGGCTGAGTCTCTTACTGTCTCATGGAAACTGTCCCACAGAACTGCAGCCTCCTCACATGCTAAACAGGCACAGATGTTATGGTCTTTCATGCACAGTCAGAAGGGACATTGACAGTAACGAGTGCTTTACACAAAATGCACAAAAAGTTATGTCTAGACCATCAGGCTAGCTCAGAGAGCCTTCAGGAGCAAATTGCATCTTCCTGTCCTACCAGAAACATTTCTCTGAATGTCCAGGGTGTGGGTGGAGCAAGGTTTCTCCTGCTATGTGAGTGTGCCTCTGGCTCTCGCTGTGGTTAGTGCCCTGGCTCAGGATATCTCTTGTGTTTTCTTGGTGGCAACAGAAGGGACTAAATTACCACTGGCTGCCTTGTTGGAGTGAATTTTGTGTTTATAGTTAACAATACTGTATTGGAACTTGAAAGTTGCTGAGGAAATAGAGCTTAAAATCTTCTTCCCAAAAAGGAAAAAAAAGCTAACTATGGATGTGTTGACTGACCTCACTGAGGTCATCATTTACAATATATGCATTTATCATATCATTATCTTGTAAACCTTAAACTTAGACAATGTTATGTGCCAATTACATCTCAATAAAACCGGGAGAAAAAAAAAATCCTTCCCTCAGAATGCTCCTCTCACTTGCTTGAGAAGTCCTCTAGTGATGGGCAATTTGTTTAATTTTTCTGTTCCCTGACAACTAAGAAGAAGCAGAGAATTCATGGCCATTTAAAATATAAGGAGGCATAAATAATAAGATACATCTTCTTGAACATGTAGGAATTGAAATGCTAAGTGGGAGACGGAATAACGGAGCCAGGGCAGGAGAGGCTGAAGGTGATGATGATGAGGAGGAGGGGAGCTTTAGAGAGATGTGAGACAAGTAGAAAAACACTCTGTGGCACAGCTGTCCTTATGCTACTATAAAACTATAATGGCTTGCAATTTTTGAGAAAAAAATTCCATGTTGGGTGACTTTTGAAGGCTTATCGTCTCTGTTGCAGATCTTCACAAGGGGAGCCTTTATGATCAGCCACTGCCATGAGAAGGATCAACATAATTCATTGCTAATGAAAGTTACATCATCAAAGCTAAGGAATGGTTCATTAAAAAAAAAAAAGGAAATAATAAGGAGTTTCCTTCATGGCTCAGTGCTCAACAATCCCAACTAGGATACATAAGGATGTGGGTTTGATCTCTGGGCTCGCTCAGTGGGTTAAGGATCTGGTGTTACTGTGAGCTGTGGTGTAGGTCGCAGACATGGGTTAGATTCCATGTTGCTGTGGCCGTGGTGTGGACCAGCAGCTGCAGCTCCGATTCAACCCCTAGCCTGGGAACTTCCACATGCCGCAGGTGCAGTCCTGAAAAGCAAAAATAAATAAATAAATATTTAAAAAATAAATAATAAATTAGAGAAGATTCAGAATATGCTTCTTTAAGGAAGAGGGAAAGACCCCAGCTCTGAAGCTGGAACTGTGCAAACCCCAGAACTTTCTGTCGGCAGAAAGCGGTCATTCCAGGATATTCCCTGGGATGTGTTGATCGGCCATGAACCCAGAAGTCTTTACCTTTGCAAACCTTAGTCGCTTTTTCAAAGTAGGTTCCTTCTGGACACTCCTCCAAACACTGCCCATTGTAGAGAATCAAAGATGCCTCAGCACAGAGGTCACAGTCATCCGCTGAGGGGCCACTGCACTCCAGACAGTCTTCATGGCAGGGGACACAGAGGCGCGCATCTGCATAGAAGTGGCTGGGGCAGGACTGATGGCACTCATCATTGTAGAGGAAGTACTCAGGCATGCACTCTGGGAACAGGAGGAAGCAGTAAGTTACCCCCAGGGGAGGAGCAGAAAGAATATAGTCCCTTTGCAGTGGGCTAGCCCATCCCCCACTTTGGCTCATTTGACCCCACTGTACCACCCACACCCACCCTGGGCATGTCTGCCATGTCTCCCGAGCCCTGCCTTGGGATAAGAAACCACATACGGTGGCCCAATTAGATGCTGCTGGGTTGACGTCCCGAAATGATTAGCCCCTTGGAAAATGCTATGGCTGATGAGTCATGGCTGAGATGCTCAGTGTATTGTTCTGAAAATCCAGAAAGCATTAACAGATTTTTTAAAACTGTATAGAGCACCTCAGGCTCTGTTTAATACAGAAAACAGTTTAGGAATTTGTGGATTAGTTGATTTTTCATTCACTGATAGGGTAGACCAATGAAATATACATGGTTAATTAATATGAAGAATGCATTGTAGGTTTAATTTATTTGTGCCCATTGTCTTATTTTGGAGGGAATTCCAGAAACCCTTAGGGTACACCAAGAGAGTCCTTTGCATAATACAGTCAGTTAAGTGAGACTGTCTTATTCTGGAGAAGAAACTGAAAAGCCTTTCTTAGGAGATAATTTCACAGTAAAAATTCTTAGCCACAATGCTAGTCTCAGAATCATACAGTTACCTGACCTTTTCTTTCATGTTTTTACAGCAGTTGAAATTCTCTACCCATCTCTCTTGTTTTGTCTGTCCTTCCTTCCTTCCTTCCTTCCTTCCTTCCTTCCTTCCTTCCTTCCTTCCTTCTCTTTTTTAGGGCTTCATCTGCATGTATGTAAGTCCCCAGGCTAGGGGCTGAATCAGAGCTGCAGCCGCCGGCCTACACCACAGCCACAGCAATACTGGAACTGAGCCTCATCTGCAACCTGCACCGCAACTCGCGGCAATACTGGATCCTTAACCCACTGAGCGAGGCCAGGGATCGAACTGGCATCCTCACAGAGACTATGTGGGGTCTTCAACCTGCTGAGCCACAAGCGGAACTCCTGTTTTGTTAATATCAGTCTCTTGCATGAGATTTTGTGCTCAACGAGGCAGGAATCTTATATAGTGCTTGGCATACTGTAAGGGCCCAGTACATTTGTGTGGAAGAAATATTGCAAAAAGGGGCTCTTGTCTGTCTTAATTGCAGAATCCGTCATGGAAAGGCTGTATGTCACTTTGTTTTCTTAATGACATGCACGGAGGGAAATTTCAGTAAAGGCAGAGAGGCTGGTTGGCCAGGTCTACCTCTACACCGTCCCTCAGATAGGTGGTCGCCAGCTGGGAGGCTCTGCAGATCCAGGCTCCCCGCCTTGTATGCTCCCAGGTACCTTTGCATGTTGTCTCATGGATGCAGTCCTGACACATCTCTGGGCAGTGCTTGCACACCCCCTCCACGGCCACATGCCTCTCTGGGCAGGTTTCCCGGCATGCCCCTTGGTCCAGGACCAGGCCTCTTTCACACGAGTGGCAGTTGGTGGCATTTCCTTCACATGTTCTGCAGGGAGAGCTACAGCGTTCACAAGTGCCATCTTCCACATAGAAGCCCCTGCGGGGAAGAGAGGGAGCCACTGGAGAAGCTTTCCAACAAGGAGGTGATTCGGCCCCGGCAGCCAAGAATTAGGACCAAAAAGGGACTAGTGTCGACCCAAGTGAATCCATCAGATTTCCTGGGGAAATGACACAGGGTGGGGCCAGTTATCCTGTAGTTTTTGGGTAGGGATTGGCCATGCAGGAATGACCAACCTGTATTTGGTGGTTGGGGGTTTTGAGCTACGCGGTATCACCTGGCCTCTGGGGAATTTTCAGTGCAAGGCATGGGCAAAGTTTCTACAGAATAACTTCTGGGCATCGGACACGAGCAATTCTAGCACAGAATTTGAATAGATGCAGCATGAAGAAGGCTTTTCCAGATTCTTCTTATAAGGGAGCCAGAGGTTGAAATGAAAGGAATGGATTCAAGCAAAAAAAAAAAAAAGAGCAAAAAGCTATTGAAGATGACTACTAACTCAAAAATATGAGAATCTC
The DNA here is from genome assembly GCA_004024745.2 of Catagonus wagneri. Taxonomy (NCBI): domain Eukaryota; kingdom Metazoa; phylum Chordata; class Mammalia; order Artiodactyla; family Tayassuidae; genus Catagonus; species Catagonus wagneri. The sequence continues at coordinate 3,848,807 of PVHT020000021.1, forward strand.
AGAAACTTGTCAGGTGACTGGCAATCAGAAGGCAACATGAGAAGGTGTTTTTCAGAGAGTCACTTTCCTAAAAGCAAACTTTTTCACATAGATCTGATCAGTAATTAGTCTTCCTGTCTTCACCCTGCATTTACAAGACTTTTTGATTAATGCTTTGTTTCACTGTTATTTCTTTTTTTTTTATCTTTTGTATTTTTAGGGCCACACCCATGGCATATGGAGGTTCCCAGGCTAGGGGTCAAATTGAAGCTGTAGCTGCCAGCCTACAGCCATAGCCACAGCAATGCCAGATCTGAGCCACATCTGTGACCTACACCACGGCTCAAGGCAATGCCAGATCTTTAATCCATTGAGTGAGGCCAGGGATTGATCCTGCATAATCATGGATACCAGTTAGGTTCATTAACCACTGAGCCACAACAGGAATTCCTTTATTGTTATTTTTATTTAAGAAGACAATTTTTTAGAAGAAACGGCCACAGGTATTAAATTGTTAACTTCAAAGTACTTTATGTTGAAGTCTTTTGATACAGATAAATATGTAATGCCAAAGCTGTACGGTTCCAGAGTTTTACCTATATTTTATACCTAAGACATTGACAGCCGGTGCTTAAAGGAAGACCATTTTTTTCTTCTACTAGAGCTTCAAATCTGCTCATATTTGGTGAATTTAAGCACACTTTAAGTTTTGCCTTACCTTTTAAACAGTCACTATAATGATGTATGCTACCACTCAAACTTTTTCCTTTCTTGAACGTATGCCATATTTGAAAAAATGGTGGCCCCTAATGCCAATTTATAAAAAATTCTGAATACCTGGATACCATTTCATTGTAGGTTATGTTCCTGTTACAAATATCATGGTTGCTATAAGATGAATCACACCCAAACAGGCAATTTTGCAGAAAGGGCAACAAAGCTGCTAAACCAAGCTAGGTTACTCAGACTTTATCTCCCCTGCTTTTGTTTTTTGCTTTATCTAGGGCCGCACCCACAGCATGTGGAGGTTCCCAGGCTAGGGGTCTAACAGGAGCTGTAGCTGCCGGCCTTCGCCACAGCCACAGCAATGCGGGATCCGAGCCGCGTCTATGACCTACACCACAGCTCAAGGCAACGCCGGATCCTTAACCCACTGAGTAAGGCCAGGGATCGAACCTGCAACCTCATGGTTCTTAGTCGGATTCGTTAACCACTGAGCCATGACAGGAACTCCTCCCCTGCTTTTTTTGTTTGTTTGTTTTTTGTAAACACAAATACACAGTGATCAGACCACCCTACTCAAAACAGGAGTATACATACTCATGATTCCACAGTTTGCAGCATTTTCAGGCCATGTTAGTGGCTTCCCTATTGCTCAAAAAATACGAAATGTCTTGGCTGCCACATATCTGCATAGTGTCCCATTGATCCTAAGAGTTGTACAACCCAGATTTGGAGGAAAGAAGTGTGGAGTGGTCAACTAATTGGATGAAGACAGAATGCATCTCTTTCTTCCTCACCTCAATGCATCATCAGTTCCTGAAACTTTCAAAGAATCCAAGAGACGGTAGGAAAGCAGTCGTAATGACCAAATAAGTAAGGTGATAATAATGACAGCTAGTCTAATCTCACCATGACGAAGGTTAATGAGGAAGCAAGGACTGACTTTGATAAGTAGTTCTTTGACCTTCACCTTTGTTCTATGATATCTTTGCTAACTTTGCTAAGGCTGGATTATGGTGGTTGGGGAAGGAGAGCTTGGTGTTCCCTGACTCACTCTTATCTTATCCTCCCTTCTCCCCAGCAGTTTGCTAGTTGGCTCCCTGACCCTTTCACCATTAAGCCTCTTCTCAAATACCCAGCGGGGGAGGAATTTTGAAAATAGTAGGCTGAATAAAAGAAGTCAGTCACAAAAGGTCACATTTTGTATTATCTATGGAAAATGTTCAAGAAATGTCTCTATAGAGACAAAGTAAATTAGGGGTTACTTAGGGATGCAGGAAATTGGGAGTGATTGCTAAAAGGGTCAAGAGTTTTCTTTGGAGAAGTGAAATATTTGAAAATCAGTTGTGGTAAGGGTCACATGACTCTCTGAATATACTACAAACCACTGAATGTACACTTTATATGGATGAATGGTGTGGTATGTGAATTATATCTCAATAACGTTTTTTTTTTTTTTTAAACAAGAAGAAAGGAACCCCAGGTGGATGAGAAGATGGCATTGTGCAATGGTTAGGCATATGGGCTTCAGTGCTAGAGATTTAGGTTGAAACCCTGACCATACCATCTATTAGCAGTGTACTGTAGGGTCTGCTCACCCTTTCCTCATTCATAAAATGGGGAAAAATAACAGTACAGTGTCCCTCAGTATCTGCAGGGGATTGATTCCAGGACCCGACGTGAATACCAAAATCCACAGATGCTCAAGTCCCATAGTCGGTCCTCTATACCGATGGTTTAGATGGTCCTGCATCTGTGGATTTAACCAGCCATAGATTGTGTAGGACTGTATTTGTTGAAAAAAAAATCTGCGTATACGTGGACATGAACAGTTCAAATGTGCATTGTTTAAGCGTCAGCTGTACCTGGATAAGAAGATTCTTGTGAAGATTAATGGGGTGGTGCATTTGCAGCCCTAAATGCGGTGCCTAGATACAGCAAGCTCTCGATAACTAGTTGGTTTTAAATGGTTCCTTTTCCATTGGCATCTCTTAGCCCTTTGTGTATTAAGGACCTGAGAGGTATGACACTGATGGTCATAAATCTTCCCTACTGAACTGTAAGGCTGTTGCAAGCTCAGTCTTCCTTCAGTTGATCTTGGCTTCTGATATCACTTCTTACATCCAGTAGGTGCTGAATATGTATCTATACAATTGAATTGGATACCTTTGGCTTCTCAGCTAGATTGGGTGCATCCTGAGGGTGGGTACCATGATGTATGTTTCTACTCTACTGGATCCATCTCAATAATGGACACAAACGGGTTATTAGAAAATAGGTGTTGGGAGTTCCCGTAGTGGCTCAGTGGTTAACGAATCCGACTAGGAACCATGAGGTTATGGGTTCAATCCCTGGCATTGCTCAGTGGGTTAAGGATCCGGCGTTGCCGTGAGCTGTGGTGTAGGCTGCAGATGCGGCTCGGATCCCGCGTTGCTGTGGCTGTGGCAAAGACCAGCAGCTACAGCTCCTGTTAGACCCTTAGCCTGGGCACCTCCATATGCCGCGAGTGTGGCCCTAGATAAGGCAAAAAGACCAAAAAAAAAGAAAGAAAGAAAATAGGTGTTGTTTTTATCATGCAGTCATTTTAATCAGCAGGCAAATGAGATTTCTAGTTAGATGTTGTTGGCTGCTTTCCCAAACTCATTTCTTGCCTCCCCCTCACCATTCTTCCTGGCTCTCAGTGTTGTGATTTTTGTGGGTGTTCACGGGTGAATCTTGTTCCACCTACATCGATCCTTTCATTTCCATTCTCCTTGCCAGAGATCAACTTAAGGAAGGTGTAAGTGATGCATTCTGACTGGTATGATGTGAAGAAAAGTCTGAGCAAGTTTTCTCTTCTCTTAGAGATAAACAGGAAGAAAGGCACCCTTTTCTATCTCTGTTGCAGCATGGGGTGGCGATGCTGGAGATGGCAGAAAATGTGGCCTCAGGGGAGGAAAATTAGGGAAGGGAATGAGAGCAAAATGGAAAGGTTGTGAGTTTCAAAGGAAGCGTTGGCACAGCAATATCCAATACTGGATCTCCAAACATCATCCTATGCATTAATAACCCCCCTATTTTCTGTCATGCTCTTTAACATTTCTGTTGCTTGATGCAGAAAGTTTCCTGATGAACTTTTCCACTTGCTCTTCCTACTTCCCATTTAGGTAAATCCCAGAGGCAGGACCATTGACAGGAAGAGTAAAGGAATTGTAAACCAGGGGATCGAGGGAGCCAGGAGGAATCAATAAATAACCAGATATTCTTCTTTCTTTATTAGCTATGATCCATGCCTCATTTTCAACATGTAGAAGAGGTTTTCCTGTTGCCCAACCTCTTACAGCCTCACTTTTGTGATGGATAAAAAGCCCCTGACAAAGATTTGATCACAAGTACAAGGCAGGAAAAAAATATATGTTTACAAAGTAAAACTATGTACATCACCAGGGAGAAGCATGCATCTAGCCTTACGTAGGCTTTCTTTGGCCGCTGTAGCTGACAGTGATGTCTGACAGTCAAGCAGGGAAGCTGATGTTAGAAACGGAAAAGAGAGGAGGTCTTTGGTGAAGAGGAAGGAATTGCCCCAAATGTACTGCAGGAGGATGAGCACGAGCAGCAAGCGAAAGGGAAGGAAAACTTACTCAGGGCACTTGGTGAAGCATCTGCCTTCGTGGAGGAAGAGGGGGTGGTCTGGCCGCGTTCGGCACTTTCTGCAAAGGTTGGCTTCAGAGCAGGAGACACAGTCGTCTGTACAGTTCTCGCAGCTGCCACTCATCACTGAGGGCCACGTGCCCTGGGGACAGGACGAGACGCAGGTCTGAGCCAACAGGTACGCGCCTAGAAACCCAGGGAGGAAGGCAGGTCAGATGTCATCACGTGTCCGATCTAACAGCATGCGCATCCACTCAGAGAACTCATGCTCCCAATAGCTTTTTTAACTGCACCAGAGACCCGAGTATAGGGAACACTTATTTCTGGATTATCAAAACGTCTATTAGTGATTTGAAATTTTCCAAGATAAGTTAAAATTAGAAAAATTGGACGCAGGAGGCTTTTGGCTTGTTCCTTTGACCTTCCTACTGACACCGCTACAGGTCACCGGGAGGCTTCCTTTGCCCAGGTGATCAGTCTGTTAAGACCTTTGTCTGTCATCCCGGTGTGAGGCAGTTACACACACACACAGCTTGATGGAGTCTGTTCTTCTGCAGCTCAAAGTCTTTCCCATTAGGATCCTAACATAGGAGCAACCCTTCCACCCGACTCCATCTTTAATGGATGGTCCATCTATTTATTTTCAATTGCAAAAAAATCAGATCACATCATTATTAAAAGAATGTAAACATCACCCTGAACTGCAAAATCTGAGAAAATTCCGTCAATTTTTGTGTGTAGACTTCTATGTATTGTCAGAGCGGAATCACGGCGCACCTGTCATTCTAAGTTCTGTTGTTTTTGTGTCTCATCTCACTATTAACATTGCACATTCCAAATAGTGACCACTTTAATGGACATTAAGAATTAATATTCTTAATTCTTAATGTATCACATCAATAAACAGTCCCCCTACAACTTAGGGAAGTTATTTCCAATGTTGTATTTTATAGATGATGAATAAATTAATTTGTTGGGCTGTTACATTGTTGCACTTTTTTTTCTCCCCTAAATTCAGTACCAGAAATCAAGAAAAATGCCAGTTAGATTCTTTAGCCCCACCTAGATTCTCTGCCTTCCATTCCCTTGTTTCAACCAGTGAACTTAAAAAATGGTGGAACCTCTAGGAATGTCAGGCACCCAGAGACCTAACAAGCTCCATGGCCAAATCAATTGATAATTTCATCGTGCCTTTTTTTTGTCTTTTTGCCTTATGTAGGGCCGCACCCGCGGCATATGGAGGTTCCCAGGCTAAGGGTCTAACAGGAGCTGTAACCGCCGGCCTTCGCCACAGCCACAGCCACAGCAACGCAGGATCCGAGCCGTGTCACAACTCACGGCAAAGCTGGATCCTTAACCCACTGAGCAAGGCCAGGGATCGAACCCTCAACCTCACGGTTCATGGTCGGATTCATTAACTACTGAGCCACGACGGGAACTTCTCATTGTGCTTTTGGATAGGAAACATTTTCCTTTATCTTCTGGTCCCTTGAAAGCCAGTTTTTTTTATTGTAGGTCCGTGTGCAGGTCCCCATGCTTCTCCAGAACTGTTATATAAACACGTGATGGGGCTAGATCTAGTCCCGCAAACCCCTTATGTAAAGATGCTGATGTACGTGAGTTGGCTTGGCCACTGCCTCCTCCTGCCACACACCATGCTAACCTTTTGGACACGAAGTGCACAGGGTTGCAGATCCACGGCAGGTTCTACAAGAAGAATGACAAGGCTGGTATCTTCTCACAAGGTCTGTGCAGGGAAAGAAGCAAGAAGTCCGTCACGTTTGAACAGGTTCATAGCATTATGGTGTTGGAAAAAAACCTCACAGGTAATCTCATTTAGCTTTTCGCCCAAAAGAGAACCCCTTCAATGTCGCCCAAAAGAGAACCCCTTCAATGTGACATTAGCTAAATGTTGGCACCACCCATTTCCTACCATGTGGGCTTCATTTGTTTTATTTTATTACTCTTATCCCTTCCTTGACAATTTATTATCAAGATTTTCTTTGCAAACTTCCAGTGAAGTATTAAGGATAGCCTTAAATACTAAGGGAGTTTTCGAACTGGCAAATGTTACTTCTTTCGTATTTTAAAAATGTGTAGGAGTGAGGGAATACGTGGTTGTGTGCTTGCATGCATGAATTTTTGAGTCAAGGATTTGTCTCTCTCTCTCTTTTGCTTTTTGCTTTTTTGGCCACACCCAGGGCATATGGAAGTTCCCAGGCTAGGGATCAAATGTGAGCTGCATCTGAGACCAGTGCCACAGCTGCAGCAATACCATGGCCTTAACCCACTGTGTTACAGTGGGAGCTCCAAGGTAATCTCTTATTTCCCAAGATAGGCAGGACATCCTAGGTTGCCACGCCACTAAGCTAGAAAATATTCAGGCTGTGTTCCTTCCCCGTGACCACTTGAAGGGCAAGCTTTTCCAGGAAATCAGCAACTCCTCAGGGCTGTTTCACAGGCATACATAACAACCTCAATGACATCATTCAGTCAGTACACTGAGAGATCTCAACTAAATTTCAGTAGTTGCTTGGGAACCAACATGACTCACACAGGGGAATATTAGAAAAAGTTCTAGCTCAGAATGTGTCATATGAATGACCATGACGGTGAATCAGTTGTTATTGTTTGCATCTTACTATTTGCCTCATCCTCCCTTCCTCCTTCCTTTTTCCTCTCTTGCCTTTCATTTCCTACCTTCTCTTCCTGAGAGTCAGGGAGGAAGAGTTGGCTCTTTAGTCACACCTGCCTTCAGATTCCAGCTGTGCTGCTTCCAGGTAATTAAACTGTGAGAGTCCTACTTTCCATGTCTCTAAAAATGAGAGCAAATGCTTCTTCCCCTAAGGGACTCTCGTGAAGCTGGAATGAGACAAGTTGGTAAAGTGTGCATATAGTGGTAGTTCCTTCTGCTTCTTTTCTTCTCTCTCTCCATTACCTCATTTGTTACCATTCCACCCTATTTCTGAGGTTTTGTTTTATTTCCTCTTCTCTTTACTCTGCTCCTTAGGTGGAGTGCACCAGGAGGCATTGCTTGGTTTCTCTGATGGCACTCATGGTTAATCAATTTCTGAGCCTTGCTACATAGAAAACTAGACAGGTAGGTAGGCAGGTAGGTAGGTATAAGTGATTATCCATCCTGCCGTGCTGAGTGGCAGTTTTCCCTAATTTGAAAAGTTTGCACTTGTTTTCCAAGTTTGCCTGATGTACTCTCCCTGGGGGAACCTGTTAAGAGTTCAGTCAGCCATGCAGAACAAAGCTAGTCCCAGGATTTTCACAAACATTTTATAGTATATACATATATCAAATCATCAGGTTTTACATAGTAAACCTATACCATGTTACATAAGCTAGGGAAAAAATGCTTACTTGATGAGAGCAGTTAATCAAAGAATAATAACAAAATAATATTCATCGGATACTAAACACCTTGAAAGTCTTTTATATTGTGTGTCCAGGCCGGGGGTTGATTTCTTTATTTTATTTTATCATTTTTATGCTAAAATATTACATTTTTTTTAAAAAGTAGAAGTTTTCATTCTCATTTAAAAAGTATATATTTACACACATATGTTCATTTATAATTGCGTATATGTATCTCACCTTCTGGCCATTTGATATTTTACTTCAATACACTTGGTATATATAAAAGTCTGTAATGTCCACATGTGTCCACTAGAGGGTACTCTGTACACATAGTTAGCAATCAGGCTTGGGCAGTGGATCATCGTCCCCAGCTAGAGCTCTTAGCATAAAAGATTAGTGACTTACTTGCAAGTAAAATTTGACCTTGATCATAGCGCTTCTTTCTTCTACCCCAAAAATTCTAGACTGAACAGGACTTCCCCTGCCCCCATCTCTCCAAAAAAAGTCACCTTAACCAAGAAAATGGAGTATCATCTTTCAAAAATGACTGAAACTCAACCATGAAAAAATAGGTGTTCTTTTTATTTAAAATTTTTTTAATTTAAATAAGCAATACTCACAAGGCTCAAAACGTAGAAAGGGCATATACCATGAAGTCTCTTCACCCTTCTAATACAACTTTATTCACACTGTTTATTGTGTTGCCTTTTTTCTTTTCTTTTCTCTCTCTCTCTTCCTTCTTTCCTTCCTTCCTTCTCTTTCATTCTCTCTTTCTTTCTCCTTCTTTCTTTTCTTTCAACAGTATTTTGGAGACCATTCTCTTATCAGTACACAAAGACTCTCCTCATTCTTTTTGATGGCCCCATAGTATTCCACGGTGTGGATGTGTCATGCTTCATTTGTCTACTCTCCTACTGGTAGCTGTTTTGTTGTTTCTGGTCTTTGCTATTGCAAATAAGGCTGTGGTGACTAGGAAGGCAAAAAGTGCTTTTCTGACCTTTCCTTAAAGATCTGTAAGGACAGCAGCTTTTCCTTGATAGTCTTTCCCAAGCATAACCACTTAGCACCTTGGGAATGTCCTTGTATGTGCTAGAAGTCTCCACTGCTGAAATTCCTTCTGTTCTTTCCCTTTTTTTGGGGGGGGGGTCTTTCTGCCTTATCTAGGGCTGCACCCGCGGCATATGGAGGTTCCCAGGCTAGGGTCTAACAAGAGCTGTAGCTGCCGGCCTACACCACAGCCACAGCAACGCGGGATCCAAGCCGTGTCTGCGACCTACACCACAGCTCACGGCAACGCCGGATCCTTAACCCACTGAGCGGGGCCAGGGCGCCGCAACGTCACGGTTCCTAGTCGGATTCGTTAACCACTGAGCCACGGCAGGAACTCCCCGTTCCTTCCCTTTTGGGCGCCTACTTATATTTTACGCTGTGGTTCCCTCCTCCTCCATTTCTCTCATGACTTCTGAATCCCTGTTTGCTCCGCACCACCTGGCGTCTTGGGTTTGTTTCTCTACCACAGAGACTTTCCTGATTAAGTCGTGATCATCTTTTCCTCCCTATTTCCCTGTTACCTCTTTTGACTTGGAACTTCCACCTTCGTTGTTCCTGCAGCAGGCTCTTCATCGAAGATGGGCTTGCAGAGTGCGCAGTTTCTTTTTTATTAAAAAAAAAAAAAAAGCAATTTTTTTTGTGTGTGCCAAAGGATAAAGAAGATGAAGTTTGCCCATAATCTTATCACAGAGAAAGGTTCATTGTGTACACTTTGGACATAGATTTCCCATCTTTATATTGTGAGTGTAATTACATATGTGTACGTATATGTAATAATTTACATTCTCTGACCCTGTTTATATGTAATACTGTATTACATACTGTGTATATAGGATATATAATACTGACCCTACATTTGTGTGTTTAATATTATAAATCTTATGGACATTTTTTCCAGCCATGAAATTCCTTATAAACATTATTTTTAGTGGTTTGCATATTTTTGTGAATGATAATTTTTTTCTCTTGTTACATTTTTAGATCACACCCTTCTTTTTTTTTATTACAAATAAAACTGCTATCCACATCTTTGTACACATTCTTGGTTAAGGCAGGACTCATCTTGGCTGTTCAGCATCCCCACTGACCATTATTTGCTCTTCTTTCTAGGGCTCTTTTCCCCAGACCTGTTATTACCCTTTGGGCCCCCAAATTGCTTTCTTTCATGAGCTCAGGAAGTTCTGAAAGTGAACTAGTGTTTCATGTGTTAAAACTCGGTTAGGTTAAAGGGCAAGAGGGTAGATTAACTTTTATTGCATCATATTGTGTGCTGGGGGCTTTATGTGTGTTATTTCATTTAATTCTCAAAATGACCTTGTCTGAGATAGTTTCGTGTTCTCATTTTATAGGTGAGGAAACTGAGGCTCGGAGAGGATGGCTGTCTTGCTCAAGGACACGGAGCTAGGAAAGAACAGAGCCAGGATATGAATTCAGGTATGCTGAATTTTAAAGCTTACATCCACTAAGGAGATGTTTTACTAATTAATTTGGATTTAAAATAGTTTGGTAGAGGTCAAAGCAGCTGTGTACTGGTAAAACAGCTCTTTGCAAAACAAAACAAAACACTTGATCCGTCATGTTTGCCAATTTCTGTGGTGTAAATATTCCCACCATAGCTGATTTTGAGTTGCCAGTTGTTAATTGTCCATTCATAAAATTCCTGGATGTTGAACAATTGATATAAGCAGTGGCTTTTTCATACCACTAGGCCGAAAGTTTACATAGTTACCCTGAGACATGTATTTTCTGCACTTTGAGTTGTGATTGGTTAATTAGGTAACAATCATGTCTTCATTTGTAAATTAAACAGGCAACCGCATACATCTACAAAGTCCTTCTAAAAATCAGATTTTCATGGTATCTTTAAAAGTCTCTAAAGTTCAGTTACAATTAAGCAACATATCTCCCCACTATTTAGATTTTTTTTTTCCACATGAGTAGCTTTCAGTGTTTGTAACTGACTCTGGGATTTTGGTCTCTCTCAGAGCATAGAAATTGAGATCAAAAGACAGGCTAGTGATAAATTGTTAGGATGTGGTCAAAGATAAAAAATTAATTTACCATGTCTGCACTTTGTAGATTAGATTACCATCAAAATATGTAATTAGAGCCTGCTACAAAATGGTTTTAATCACAGATGGAAATAGATAGGTTTGGGAAATGTACAGGAATTATTCCTAGGACTTTCCAGCACTACCAGGGGAAAAACCACTTAAGAAAATCCAAATGATTTAACAGTCACAGAGTAAACTGTTTCCATTCCCAACAATGGTTTCAGGAAAGCAGCTGAAGCCATCATCTTCCTTCAAAGCCTGTGGTCTGCACACCTGAACGTTTCTGCTAACAGTGGCTCTGGGTGATGCCTGAAGCACCGCAGATACCGCTGGCATCCTCTTTAACATTGGTTCCATTATTGCCACGAAGGGACACTGGATTAAGTAATCTTTACGGTATATTAGTGACTGGGACAGGGAACTGGGGACCATCTATACTTTGGTGTAGTGACTTTTTGGTGGCAGGAAGAATCTTTGGAGATTACTTAGCCTTGGCTGGACTTGCCAGCTGTGGTCTGATGTGCTGCGAAATCTCTATCTTTGGACTACGGTAAGAGGCATTCCCACTCAGTTGGTCATTGACAAAGGGTGGTGACCTCACACTACCACCACTCTCCTTGTGAGTAGCCGTCTTATTAGCACAGGAGTTCAGTGGACTCCAGTCAAAGCTGTTTTTCAATGGCACTTCCCCAGCACATGCCGAACATAACGTGATGTATTTGTAGTCTTTGGACGCAAGCATGATCTTATGTCTTCCACTGGTGGTAGCGTGAGTACTGACATGGACTAAAGTTTGTCCCACCTTACTTGTCCTGCCAGAATCTGAATTTGTGTATAAAACAGCAACAACAGAGCACCTCACTGGTACCACCTAGGTAGCTACGTTCTCTCATAAACATTCTGATTTGTCTGGGCTCCCTCTAAGTTGACCCAGGATGACTACAGTCTGCTTTCCATCATCCTAAAGTTACAACTAATTAGTGTTTGTTCTCTGGAACCCTCTGCTCTCTAGTTACAGCGTCAGTGTTTTGGTTTTTTTGTTTGTTTGTTTCTTTTAAGGAAAAGAAGTCAGGAGAAAAACGTAGGCATTGGCTCAAATACTTCCAAAGCCATGGAGGAGTACATTTTCCATTTACTCTCCATTCAGTGGTGTCTAAATTATGCCGGGGAAGCTGAGCTATGGTCTTACTTTGCTCAGAGAAGAAATGTTTTTTTTTTCTCATTTTTAATAGTCTGCCTGTCTTATTTCCTAGATCATAGATGCAGAAAAGTGCAGCCATGTCGTTGACTTTATTGCTTTTGTCCAGCCATGAGAAGCAGCCTCATCTGCTTCCTGGATCCCTTATTAGTGCTAGATCCCCAAATGGACTAATCGCTTTCTCCCTTCAGAAACACTGCAGTTTGATAGTAGGAAAAGTCGAGGGGATGGGTGTGGTGCTCCGACACAGAGGGAACAATTGAGACCCGATTTGCTCACAAAGTGCGTAGTTCAGTTGAAAGGGACGCGTAATCGTGTGGGGGCCCAAGTCTGCTCTGACTCTTGGCTCCCTGCATCTTTTCATCATCTGGACACCAGATAAAATACAGATGTTCTGAGCTAGAAGCCCAGCACCAGACTATTTTCCTCTTGGCCTGCACTGCCTCTTAAATGCCTGAATGCCGGACAGACTCATTTTCAGCATTTTGGTTCAGCTATAATTCATGCAAGAGAACCCAAGCTAGAGTGAATGGTTTTCTTCCCAGCTATGGCTCTGAAATCGGCCTGTGTTCTCCACGGCCTTTGGCTGCTGGCTTTGTGAAGGTTTCCAAGTTCTCTTCCGGTAAGTCGCACGTGGGACACTGTCGTAGTAGACAGCAGCTGTGGGCATCCTTTCTCTGAAGCCCAGCAAGGGCCTTTTCTTCTGGCCCAGATCTCTCACTCCCTCTGTCTCTTAAAAGACTCATCCTGAGCAGTTTTCCTTTGAGCTGCTATTGCTTCTGCACCGAAACGACCTTTGAAACGAATCCTCGCCTCAAAAATCAAAACAGAGAGCACCTCTTGTTTTTGTGAGCGTCTCTTCGTAGAGTGTGAGGCAGACCTTTCTAGCAGGAGGAGGATTTTGTTTTTTTTTTAACCACCTCGGACATGGAGAGGTCCCTGCAAGTTTGTCATTACCTTGCACGGAAGCCCGCGGCCAAGGCTCAGTGTCTGGAGGCCAATTCTGAAGACCCAGGTGGGAAGGAATACATGCAGGCATTTGCTCTTAGATTCCAAGCTCTCACACTTTTCCTCCCTCCTGCTCCCACGCAAGCCCCCCACTTTCCCTGTGTGCAACTGCAAAGGGCGATTTTTAAAAAGCGAGCTTGAACAATATGGCAGGCTCTAAAAATCCAGCCAGAAAGATCAGTTATTTCAACTCAAGTGGCCGTACTTGAGAGCAGTTCTTCCTTGTCTAACTGGACAATCTATCTCTTTGGTAATTTTCTTTTATCGTGATAAAGAGATACACGAATGTGATAAAAGCTATTGTGAAATCTTTGAGAAGATGGTAGTCATTTCTTCTGTGACTCTCTTCACCTGCTCGGGGGCGGTCCACTCCACCCAGACAGAAAATCAAGTAAGTAGCCATACCAGCCGTAAATTGCCCATTGGGGTTTCCCTCCTGGCCACTGGCCAGCCACAGACTCCTGGCCTCTCCCGCGGAGAGCTTCAGGGAGGCTCTGGGACTCTAAGCTCTTGATTCACTGACCAGCCTTCACCTCTTGGGTGAAGCAAAGGGTTTGGGGCTGGCGGAGGTAGAGGAGGCCGCTAGACTCCTGTGAGCTCTCTCCAGAGGCACATACCATTCCAGAAGCTGCCTTCCACCCGGGTCTGGGCAGGGCGCACACACGTCCCATGCAGCAGCTGCAACCCTCCTCGGCAGCTGCTGCACTGGTCATGGCCAAGGCCGGTGCAGGTTTCGCAGACTCGGTGGCAGGGTTCACATTCTCCCATCTCTGGGTCACCGTAGAAGCCAGGGCCACAGTTCTTCACGCAGCTGCCGCCTATGTGAGAACACAGGGAGCAAACATGAAGCTGGGACCCTAGCTGGCCCAGCCTGGGGCTCTCTGCAAGGCCAAGTTCTAAACAGGCCGAAAGGAGTCCAAGGAACATTTGTATTTTAGTTTTTTAAAGAAACCACGACGACATTAGCTTATTTCAACTAAGAAATATGTCTTAGTAAATCTAACTCTTTTAAGTCCTCTTTCAACTGGAAATTTTAATGAACTATCAGCTCAAAGTGTTAGGAACATAGAATAAAGACCTTTACATCCTCCAAAAGCTACAAATAAAATGATCTCTATGTAGAGAACCTGTAAAGGTCCCCATGGGCTGTCTGCCTGCCCCACTCTCTCTCCCGCAAATATTCAAGAGCCTGGAATATTCTCTTCAAATGGAAGACCCACGGTGTGTTTCTTTTCCATCAAAGTCCATGAACTGACCAAAACCTAAGACAAAGATCTTGTTTAACTTTTACAGTGCAAGGAACATGCAACATGGATTAAGTCTCAAGGAAAGAGTCGTGGTCTAAATATTCGAGGTGACTTCAATTCCAAAGCATTTCTCTTCAGTGACTCCCTCCTCCCCATTAATCTTCTTTCCATCAGCTTGGAGATACTGGAGATTAATTAGTGAAATAGGAACTATGCTTTAGTAATAAAAGCAGAAGGAAGTAGTCCTGGCTAATGTTGATTTTTCAAACCAAATTTAAATTCCTCCTTGGGAGTTCCCGTTGTGGCTCAGCGGTTAACAAACCCTCCAACCATTATCTGTAAGGACGAGGGTTCGATTCCTGGCCTCATTCCGTGGGTTAAGGATCTGGAGTTGCCATGAGCTGTGGCGTAGGTTGCAGATGCGGCTCGAATCTGGCGTGGCTGTGGCTGTGGCATAGGCTGGCGACTGTAGCTCCAACTTGACCCCTAGCCTGGGAATCTCCACATGCCTCAAGTATGGCCCTAAAAAGACAAATCAATCAATCAGTCAATCAATCAATCAAATAATAAAATTCCTCCTTGAATAAGAGACACAGGAAGACTCAAACTGCTAAGCTGAGCTCCCCCCATTTCTGGGGGGAGCCCTGGAGCCTCGCTGTTCCTCTGTACAATGCCATTTCTGGGCTTACCCAAGAGGAAGAAGCCCTCTTCACACCAGTAACACTCATTCTGGTCACAGTTGCCACAGCTGGTTTCACACGCTTTGCATTCGGATTCTTCCCTGTAGGTCTTCTCAGGACAGGTTTTATAGCAGTGGTGTTCGAACCTTGGGGGAGAGGACGGAGTTTCTTCCATAAGCTGTGTTACCATATTTGTCTTTACCACCGTAATTTAATCTCCTTTTATATGTCTACACATCTTTTTAAAAAAATTATAATCTTTTTTTTTCCTTAACTTTTTGAGATATAAATTGATGTACCACATGACGTTTATTTCAGGTACACAACATAATGATTTGGTATTTGTATATATTGCAGAATAATCACCATGATAAATCTAATCAACATCTGTCATCGTACATAGTTACAGAAATTTATTTTCTTGTGATGAGAACCTTTAAGATCTACTCTCTTAGCAACTTTCAAATATTACACATTGTTAAAAGTTTTTCATTGGGGTATAGTTGATATACACTGTTATATAAGTTTCAGATGTATAGCATAATGATACACAATTTTTAAAGTTAGTTTTGTTTATAGTTCTTATAAAATATTGGCTGTGTTCCCTGTGATAACAATGTCCTTATAGCTTATTTATTTATACATATATTTTTTCATTCTTCCTTTGTTTTTTTTTTTTTCCCTGTCCCGAGGCACATGGAGTTCCCGAGCCATGGATCTGATCCCTTAGACAGTTGTGATCTAAGCCACAGCCGCAGCAATGCTGGATTCCCTAACCCACTGTCCTGGGTGGGGGACTGGACCTGCGTCCCAACATTCCCCAAAGGCCGCCAATCCCATTGCACCACCACAGGACCTCCTATTTTATACATATATCATTTTTAACAGGTGTAGATATTTGGGTTTCAAAGGAGAAAACCTCGTTTTGGTCTTTTGTGTGCCTTCGAATCCTAGTCATTAACCACCTCCCTCTGGATTCCAAGGACCCTTTATCAGGGCAGCAGAGAGGAGGCTAGGAAGAAGGAAAGCAGTACTGATATTTATCTCTGGAGTACTGATTACATGTCAGGTATTAGTTCATTTAAACCTCTGCACAGTCCCCATATGGCAGCTGTTACTTATCTTTAACGTATAGATAGGAGAACTAAGCCTCAGAGTTAAGTGCCCAAAGTCACAGGTGAGGAGGGATTGGAATTTCACTCAGGATCTGTTTGTTCAGACAATTTGTGTGCTTTTGCCACGTGGCACCTGCCAGATCTAGAACAGTTCAGTGTTGAATTCAAGTAGCTTACCGTGATATTTGTAAGCAGATCAGTAATATTAACAATGACGTGCCTTAGCTCTTATATATTCACAGTTTTACATATATCATCTGTTATTCCCATTCTGCAGTATAAAACTTGATAATTCTGATTCCACTAAATTACAGGTTCATTTGATGGGGGGAGTGGAACGAAGTTGACCTTTGCCCTGTGATGAATTTCACAGCAAGAAAAAAATAACAGAGGGAAGGAAGCTTGGCATTTCTTCCTTAACATCTATTGTGTAATGTTTGATTAGCTGTATTCAAAGTTACTATATATTCTAAAGGGTTATCACTATGTGTTTTGGGGGAAAAAATGTCTCATGTGTGGCCTCTAGTGATGCTGGGCTTGTTCTTTCATTGTCCTTGTGTCTCAAGGGGTTTTATGAAACACGCTCCTTCGTGAGCTGTGCTGAAATGGAGAGGGTGACAGGGCTGACTCCAAAGTTTAGCCGAGGAAGCATCTCTCAAGGGACAGAGGATGTAGGTGCGGGTGAAGGGGTGTGTTCTGCTGTCAAAATGAAGGCAGCAGGGGTAGAGATAAGCTGGAGGGACACAGAGTTTTAAGAGCGACAGTGGGAGAATTCTGCAACCAGTTCTGCACGGTCACTATTTCTTTATTTGAGTCTGAGCCCTTCCTTGGCTCCTAGAGGAATGTTATGAACCCTCAACCACATGACCTCACCAAGGAACGCTTGCATTTCTGCCGTTCATGTCTGCTGGGGCTGATGTGGCGGGTCACATGCCGAGTAGGTGCCAACTGTGAATGTCCTGATGCATGACTGGCTGCTCATGGCATGTCGCCTGGTCCACCTTAGAGTAATCCCATCTGGGGGCCTCTTCTCCATCCCCTGCCTTTGTTGAAGTGGAACATTTAACATTTTAATAATTTAAATCATTTGCTCAGAGGGAATGTAGAGACGCAATCACTGTAGCGACTATTAGGCAGTTCTGGAAGAACTGAATTAAAACCACAAGTTTGGAGTTCTCATCGTGGCTCAGCAGAAATGAATCTGACTGACTTCCATGAGGACACAGCTTTGATCGTGGCCTTGCTCAGTGGATTAAGGATCTACAATTGCTGTGATCTGTGGTGCAGGTAGCAGATGTGGCTCGGATCCCATGTTACTGTGGCTGTGGTGTAAGCTGGCGGCTACAGCTCCTATTCAACCCCTGGCCTGGGAACCTCCATGTGCTATGCGTGTGGCCCTGAAAAGACAAGAGACAAAAAATAAGTAAATAAATAAATAGGATTAAGTAACACTGAGGTTAATGGGTCACTTTTTGTAGGTGTCAGTTTGTTGGGTTTCCTGTTCCCTCTTATCCTCTTCACCCCTCGGAACCTCTTCCCACCTACCACCACCTTTCAAGTCCATGGATTCTGATGGAGGAGAAAGGCTGTGGGGTGGCAGGAGGAGTCGGCCCACCAAAGGTAAGGTGCCTCCGATGTAGCCGCCCCACCACCAGCTTGAGGTGAAACATGAGAGATCACCCAGCTTCCCTGAGCCTCAGTGTCCCCTTCTGGAGAGGAGCACCGGTCCTGTGTCCCTGACAACCTTCAGGTAAGGGCAGTAACGGACATGAGGGTCTGTTTATCACAAAACTCTGCAGTTCGGGAGTTCCCTTCGTGGCTCAGTGGTTAACGAATCCGACTAAGAACTGTGAGGTTGCGTGTTCGATCCCTGGCCTTGCTCAGTGGGTTAAGGATCCGGCATTGCCGTGAGCTGTGGTGTAGGTTGCAGACGTGGCCCGGATCCTGCGTTGCTGCGGCTGTGGCGAAGGCCAGCAGCTACAGCTCCTGTTAGACCCCTAGCCTGGGAACCTCCATATGCTCCATGTGGCCCTAGATAAGGCAAAAAGACAAAAAAAAAAAAAAAAAAAAAAAAACCTCTCCAGTTCTTAGGTCGTTGGGGAGGAATTAGGCAGCCTTTGCCTTATCTGAAGTCTTGCTTTTTTTTCTCTTTCATCTCCCTTCTTTCTCTTAGATTTTCTTTCAAGATAGGCACCAGCATGCTCTGGAAGGGAGACTAGAATAGGAAGGGGAGGTGACGAGGAGACAAAGCATCTTTGATTTGTAGATTTGTTTTCGAGAATTTTGGAGGTGATGGTTATCTGCATCTCATTTAACGCAGTGGTCTCTGGGTCCCTCAATACCCATGGAAGGATGAAGAGCTCACAAAACACCTGGCTTCATCTGGACTGTCTGACTCCTGCTAAGGATGAAGTTTCCATGCAAACCACTTGCTTGGGGGGTCGGGTATATTACTAAAGTCTGTCCATAAGCAGCAAAGTCTGAAGCTTGGTAACCCATGGCAAGATTCCTAGACACCCGTGTCAGGCTGGGTGACTTCCAGGACCAAGAAAGAGAGGACTTCCTTTTGAGACAAGAAAACAGCTGGGCTCTTATTGCTAAATCTAAGAATTGTTCATTAATAGCCTGACAGGGGAGAGTTGCTTCAGGCTGCCGGGCCTCTTTGCTTTAATCGCTGGATTTAGGATTAAGTCAGTAATGCTTAAACTGCAGAAAAAGTTAGTGCCACAAAAAGTAAAAAAAAATAAGGCCAGACTCACATGTAATATCCTGTAGCGCATGATGTGCAGGTTCCCGGATCATCTGGAAAAGAATTATAATAATGAAAAATCATAGCCATCAAGAGTTCACCATTTGCAAAACTGAGATTTGGAAAACATTGTGGCTTGAGACAAATACTTGTGGGATAGTTTCCTGAAATGTACTGTCTAGATGATATTTGAATAGTTTGTACTGTTTTTAATTAGTAACAAGAAATACGCTATGATTTATCTATATCAAAGCTAGTAAAATAAGAGTTCTCATAAAAACTTGGCTTTGACTTGCAAGGAGGAATAGGCCCGAGCTACTGGGGCTTCAAATTGCTGATCCAGAATAAGCTACGTGAAGAAACTCCAGGCCACTATGGAGGTAAAGTCATCAAGCACATCCATGCACGTGTCGCGAAGGGGTTGCAAGCTTCCGACCTTCGTGAATTACCCCAAATCCTTGCCAGTGTGGGGGAGTGTCGTCTGGGAGGCTCCTTTGAAGCCTGGACAATTATTTTTTTCCAATACAGTATCCACTTTGTGTTCTGCACTTCACCACCCTCTTAAGGAAACTGTCCTGCTCTCATTAAGTACAGTGATTCAATGTGTCCCTGTTGGCTCCAAGAAGGACTCTTTCCTACAGCTTTCAGGGCACTTAATGAGAGAGAAAGGACTTTGAAAGTCACTAACTGGGTCTGTTTCCCTCCCTCCAATCTCCTCCTGAAAGATGCCAACTCCCAGATCCAATTAGGAAGATAATTCTGTGACTTGCACTGACCTGCAGCTCTTGTGAGTAAAAGAGTTACCTCCGAGTTCTTTCTATGATCCAAGCTGTATGCTAATCCTGCTCTTTTCATTCGAATAGGACACAGAAAACAATTGCTCCTCTTTGAAACATTCCTCTTGGTATATGTTATGTCACCTTTACCTTTACTTAAACCTAAATATGGAGTCCTCATTGTGGCTAAGTGGGTTAAGGACCTGACATTGTCTCTGTGAGGATGAGGGCTCGATCCTTGGCCTCACTAAGTGGATCAAGGATCTGGTGTGGCCGTGGCATAGGGTGCAGCTGCAGCTCTGATCGACTCCTGGCCAGGGAACTTCCATATGCTGCAGGTGCAGCTGTGAAAAGAAACAAAGAAACTAATCAAAATTCCGACCTTTGAACTTTGTGCCTCATTTTCCTCTCTGATCAGCTCTAGGCTTTATTTTGGTTTTCAGAGAGTCTGTCCCTTGATGGTAGAGTCAGCCTCACCTGAGTCTTTAGTCAAACTTTCACCTTGGGTGACGCTACAGTGTCTCACAAACACACTACAACTAATGCACATGCCATAGAAAAAATTCTAGAAGAGCTTCTGCCATGTAAGCAGGGATCCCCAGAACCTTCTGGAAGTAGCCTAGTGCTGATCCAGTGGAGAAGGCCCTGGCCTGGGAACTGGGCTCCCTGATTCTAATTTGAAGTTTTGACCCTGGCTTAGATGTCCTGTGGACTTGCATAAGCTTCACTTCACTTTGCTGTCCTGATTTCTGAAGGTGTATAGGATCTGGGAGGATAAGATGGTTTCTAAGCCTCCTCAAAAGTCAAAGATTCTGGACTTCCCGTGTGGCTCGCAGCGTAACTACTCGGTGTTGCTTCTTCAGTGGCTGTGGCTCGACCCCTAGCCTGGGAACTTCCATATGCCGCAGGTGCGGCCACTTGTTTAAAAAAAAAAAAAAGGAAAGAAAAGTCAAAGATTCTGAAGCCGAGTCTAGCAGCAGTTGGCAAACTATGGCCTACTTGGGGGCCAAGCCCAGCCCGGGCCTTTGCTTGCATATTGTGTACGAATGCTTTCATGCTATAGCATGGGAGTTGAAAAGTTGTGATGGCGTGAGAGAGTATCTACTATCTGTTACTGTGCAAAAAAAAAAAAAACCTGCCAGCCCCAGGTAATAGCACTGTTGGTTCATAACTTTGTCACACTCACCTCTGTTAAGTAACACGGGTGTAAATGTTCTTTTTTTTTTTTTGTCTTTTGTCATTTTTTTAGGGCTACACCCACGGCATGTCGAGATTCCCAGGCTAGGGGTCCAGTCGGAGCTGTAGCCGTTGGCCTACACCACAGCCACAGCAACGCGGGATCCGAGCTGCATCTGCAACCTACACCACAGCTCATGGCAATGCCAGATCCTTAGCCCACTGAGCAAGGCCAGGGATCCAACCTGCAATCTCTTGGTTCCTAGTCAGATTCGTTTCCACTAAGCCATGATGGGAACTCCTAAATGTTCTTATCTTAATAGCTGGCCCCAGAGTTCTCTAAAGGTAAGAACACTCTATATTTAGGAAAATATCTTGTTAAGCTACTTGGGGATAGAGGTTTAATCAGAAGGATTAAACAAGAGCCAAGACAACTAAGGAGAGAGCCAGGCCCTTCTGTCAGAGGTCATGATTTGCTCTTGGGTGGGAAGTGGTTTTTATGTCTGGATCAACATGGTTTGCTATAGGGCGACTAGATCGGGACAGTGAAATGAACCATAAACGAACCTAATTAAGTGGAATCAGGAATCTGAAGCTAGAGGTGCCATGAGGAGGAAAAGCTCCCTAGAATTCTTGGGGGAAGGTTTTTATACTTCCTCAGCCCATGGATTGGGGATCTGAATCCATTTTCAAGGGGTGTGAAGGTCCCACTGAACCCTCCTGGTTATAGTGGGTGAGTTTATTTCCCACTCCTGGTCTGTGTTTGCCTCTATATTCTTTTCAGTTCTTCTCCTAAGTAAGTGGATACTACTCAGCTTGCATCTGGGCAGCTTTCCTCTTTCCTGCCTGTCCCTGATGCACAAGTTTGACTCTGACAGTTTTGCTAATTTGGCAATGACTTGGGAAATTCTAATCCTGTTCTCTAATGTTCTGGTCATCCCTCCCATCTAGGAACTTAATGAGTTTGTTCTCTGCTCCTGTAAGCAGTTTGCTGATGAAAATGTGAAACAGAACCAAGCCTCAGAAATGTGCAGACCACTGTAATCTCGAGTCCAGGGACTTTGCCAGTCCAGTTTCACAGTAAATTTAGTACCTTTACAATGGTTTGCATAAATGAATAATGCATAGCACAGGAACTCTGTCTTATCACAGCTTGTGAATGCCCATTAGTCTTGCTCATCATTCCAGTTGTTCTAAAGCATAAGAACTATTTAGAAAAAAAATTTCTACCCCGGAAGATCCACGAGTCAAACATAAGCTAAGTGGATTTAGCTTGACCACTGAGAGGCAGCTGCTATGGGATTAAGGAAAGGTAGCAATCCGAAATGTGGAAGTTGACTCTAAGTCAAGTTGGCATTTGGATGGGAAGGAGAGCTTAAGGAGAAAGATGAATTTCCTGGCTTCTAATGTGTGTGTGTTTTGCGGTGGTGGTGGTGGGGTGGTTGAAGAGTCTAAACAAACTAGAATTGTTAACTGTCTTGGAAGGTGTTATCCAAACTCGGATATTTACATAGCTCTGGCTATTTGATCTTGTCAAACTTTTGAGCTGAGAGAGCATATTTTGAGGAGGGATAGAGCAAGTTCAGACAGAATTCAAAGAGAGAGCCTTACACATTTTGAAAAAAGCCTTCAGAAACAGCAACTGAAGGCTGTTTCAGCTTCTCACATCCCAGCTAAAGAGAACGTGTGAGCAGATGCCTTGTCATGACGGGGATACAGCTTTCCTGCCTTGATAAAATTCACTTTTTTATTGTCTCGTTTTTATGGGGTGGGACAGGCAGGACTGCAATGTCTGCTCTGTCTGGAGAGAGCATCGTGATCCTCTGCATCACCTTTCCATAGTTTCCTTGGTGACCAGCAGGGCTGGATTCACCACACTTGCATTGTCCTTATGGAGATATAGGCTCTTGCTGTCACTGTCACCTTCAGTGGTCAACCTATGTTCGCTGCCATTTTATTTTGTTCTCAGTAATACCTGTAGCCTTCACCATTGAATATGGGTTAATCAGTGCCACCTTAGGAGTTAGGTACATCTTACAAGCTGTATTAGAAAAGAGACATTTTAAATTTGAGATGGAAATGAACATTTAAAAATGTCCAGAGAAAAATAATTTATTTTTATGGTTTATATAAACTTTGAGCCATATAATTAAAAACACATACAAGCTAAAATGACCCTAATTTGCTTTTTCTAAATTTATTTTTATTATTGTGTGTTTATTTTTCATTTGAGAGGGACAGAAGAAACTCGATGTCTTAAGAATAGCCCTTTATCATATCCTATCTAGATATGCCAGAATTAGCCAGGATTTGATATATATTATTGAGGCAGAGTGGACTCTCTGCAAAACTGTGGGGAAAAGTTAATGTCAAGGTACTCCTACCTTACCTTTGGCTATTTCTCTCAAAATTCATTTTTAGACTTCTAGGACTTTTCCTCATACCCCGTGCTAGTCAGGCCTCCCTCTAACACTGCCTATTGAAACCTCTCTGTCCCCTGTTCTATTACTGCAAAGACCTACTAAGCTACTACCTAGGATGACAGACTAACGGGCATGTTAAACTTGCAGCCTTGGGAGACTCCTAAACTCTCAGCTACCTCATTATCTTCCCAGGTCTCCTGGACTCATTAGGGTCCCTCTGCCTTGGCCTCTTAGGCTGCATCTGTAAATGTGCCATAAAACAGCACCCAGCTCATTGTAATTCAACATGCCCTGGATGCTTGCTTTTCTCAGACGTTCTTGACATTTTGGCTGAGGTCCAATCACTTAAATCCTAGGCTTGACTGAATTTGAGGCTTTATTTGCCTTCTCAGTGCCTCCCACACTCAGGCAAAGCGTTAGACCAGACCGTTGCTCTGCCCTTAGTTTATAGGTTTCTAACCCCAATAGTACTCCAACTTCCATAATTACAGAAGTCACGAGCAGTAATCTCCATATTTTTTGGAATATGGTTTAAAACATTAGCATGTGCCTACAATGCGTATATGTATGTGTATAAATGATTTGTATGTATTGCTGCGTGAATATTTTACAAATATTGGAAAGGCATGGTAAAGAAGAAAATTTTAGAGGATAATGTAAAAATGATTTTCAATATAAGTTCTCTGTTTTTCTGCAGCCCAGTGGATTGTCTTGCATACCTCTTTGGAGACCCCTAACTCAGGCCACACCTCACCAAAAGCTACATCTGAGCTAATGAATTAATATCATAAACTTTTAAAAATATGCTTTATATTTTGGTTCCTTAAAGTTATAGTTGGAAAGAATGTCTCTCTGTTGGGTTCACTCATCTGCATTTATATAAGGACTTCCTGTACTTGGCTTCCAGCCCTTATTTATAGACAGACTATATACTTCTAATTAACTCATTCACGTAGGACTTTCTGGGTGGGAGAAAAGTTGAAAATAATAGATATGAATGAACATGTTTAAATGATAGGATTAGATCCTACTGACTCCACTTTTCACAGCCCTCTATAGCTTTAATACATAAAGGTGTTCTCAGAGCAAAATTTCTAGATGGGAATAACCAATGATTGTGTCCCTGTGAAAGACAGCCTGAAAGTTCATCTGTTGGAAGTAGATTTAAAAAAAGTGGTATGTTGTACAAGAAGGGCTAGGACACAGCCATTAAACTTGTGTTTCTTGGAATTCCCGTCATGGTGCAGCAGAAAAGAATCCAACTAGGAACCATGCAGTTGCAGGTTTGATACCTGGCCTTGCTCAGTGGGTGACAGATTCAGCGTTGCCATGACCTGTGGTGTAGGTTGTGGATGTGGCTTGGATCTGGCATTGCTCTGGAATAGGCCAGCAGCTGTAGCTCTGATTAGGCCCCTAGCCTGGGAACCTCCATATGCTGCGGGTGAGGCCCTAAAAAGTACA
Organism: Catagonus wagneri; assembly: GCA_004024745.2. Classification (NCBI taxonomy): domain Eukaryota; kingdom Metazoa; phylum Chordata; class Mammalia; order Artiodactyla; family Tayassuidae; genus Catagonus; species Catagonus wagneri. The sequence continues at coordinate 3,873,442 of PVHT020000021.1, forward strand.
AAAAAAAGAAAAAAGAAAGAAACTCAAAAAACGACAAAACTTTGTGTTTCTCAGGAATATTTAGTCACAGAAATATTTCATGATAGGCTAGGTGAAAAGGGGTGATAACCCAAATCTAGGTATTTATATGTCTGTCTATATCTATCTATCTATCTATCTATCTATCTATCCATCTATCCATATAGCTAGCTAGCTTGATACACCTTTCTGAAAAAGCAGAAGAAAAGCTAACATATTAATAGTAGTTATCTGTGATTTTATGTATGTCTGTATATATGTTTTTGTATTTTCCTAGTACAAGTGTGTCATAGAATTAATTAGAACCAAACATGCTCCAAAGGGCAGAAAGGAAGGGCTCAGGTTATGAGTTCCAGGGGTCCTTTGGGCCATGTGTTTGGAAACAATCTCCTCCTACAGATTTCCCCCAGGGGAGCTGGCCTTTTGGTTCTGCTCTTCATTTTCTATCCCTTTCCTGCCCATTTGTGTTTTCCCCTCTTTCCATTTTGTTTCTCAGCATTCCCTCATTCAACATCCCTGGGACAAGACTGACATTCTTCCACGGGGTGTGGTTTTAACAGTGCCAGAGGTTGGACAAACTCCTTTTAAAAAATTCACTTTTAACATGAATTGTTTTTCTGATAGGATTCTGTAAAGGAGACCAATGATTAGGAAATGGGGATTGGGTTGTGCTTGGCTCTGCCTCAGACTCACTAAGTGGACTAGTGCTGTGACCTGGGCCAGCCATTATCGAACAATCCCTATGAGCACCTGCAGCCTTGTTACGGCTTCAGCAGAATGGCCACCCCCTACTGAGATGCACTACTATTCCCTTTGAGGAGAGAGACAGCACTGCAAGCAGTGAATACTTAAATTGTTTGGGGGAGATAATTAAGCACACTATCAATAATGCATATTCTCCCAGAATGAATATGGACTTAGTTACTGCAAAATGCTGTACAAATTTGTAGGAGAGTCACTGACATTCTTCAGTCCACCCAAGGAAAATGAACTGGGTTGAAATTTATATGCCCAAAGAGTGCAACTAATTATAAGCCCCAAATAGCACTAGAAAGTGCGTAATCCAAATATGCTTTGTACTTAGAATTGCTTCAAGTAATTAACAATCGAATATAAAATGGACCCTCTGACAGCTTTGCCAAAGCAGAAGGTTTTTCTGGAAGGTTCGGTGGTGCCAGGATACAAAGTATTTGGTTAGGGGAACTGTTGATTTTCAATCATTTGTCCTCACTGGTGTCCAAGGACGATGAATAAATATTTAAATTGGCAGTGATGCAAATGGTGCAGCTGACAATGGGGCACAACCCCCTGGAGGGACACAGTAGTGGAAGAGACATGAATAAATAATCTAAATCATTGTCTACAAATGTTGGCTAACAAGGGCTCGGTTCTCTGTTGGACTCTAGTCTTTACCAAGTCTTCTGATTCCGACAATGGAATATCATAATAGGCGAGCTGTTTATAGGTTTCCATCCTTCTCTAGACCAACTAGCAGGTGGATGTGATGGCTATATACATGCAGCTAAGTTCCTCTAAGGGTCATTCTCCACAGCCATACGTAATTCACTTATTCGTTCATTCTGGAGCTTACATTTGAAGTGGAAACAGACAATCAAAGAAAATTAGAAAATTATCAGAATGTAAATAAGATGTAAGTCTTCAGTGAATGTATGAGCCAGCCACTGAAATGCAGGCTTCATGAAGACAGATTTGTTTTGTTTTGTTTTGTTTTTCTGTACCTCAGTAGCAAGAGTATTGCATGGCACATAGCAGATGCTACAGAAATATGCACTGAATAAAGGAGAAAAACATAAATAAGTACATAAATTCACATAAAGGGCTGGAAGTGATGAGACTAGAGTGGAGAAGGGAGACCCTAACTTAGAAAGGCTAGTTGGGAGAGAGCTTTTCAAGAACTGATACTGGAATAGAAATCAGGATGATAATGAGGAGTTAGTCATGTGAAATTCTGAGGGCAGTGTGTTCCAGACGGAGACTGGGAAAGTGTGATCTGTTCAAAAAACATCAAGAAGTCCAGTGGGGCTGAAGCAAATAAAAAGAAAGGGAGAAAGTCAGGAGATGAGGCCAGGGTCAAGGGCCAGAGCAGATCAAATATGGGCTTAGAGGCCAAAGGAATAGGTTTGCATTCTAATCTTAGTAATGGAAAGCCAAGAGAAACTTTATTAGAAAATAATTTATTTAACTATGGGCATGATTACCATTATTAAATTGGGCATGATTACCACTATAATTCTATGTAACCCATTTGAGAAACACTCTTTTAAGAAACATACTAGAGGAAAAAAAATTGAAAAAAGAAACATACTAGAGGAAAAATGGCTAGGGACAAACTGAGACTGTGGCTGCAGTAATGAAGGAAAATCATATTTGAGAGAAATTAAAAGGTAAAATTGAGAAGAAGAGATGATAAGTTGTGGGAAGTCAGGAGGTGGGGTGGCCCCCTGATTCCAGCTTAGTATCTGGGTGGATTGAAAAGAAGGAGCACTAGGCAGTGAAATGGCTTAAAAGCAATAAAGAAACACCTAGCTGAAAGCAGTCTGTATACTGCTTTAGATATTGTAAGGAGTACATGTAGATAAGAAAGGCAAACCCTGCTCTCAAGGGATTGGCAATCTGGTGAGGGGGACAGCAATTAACAAAGGTAATTAGGGAAGAAATCATGATGTGGCAAAATGTAAAATACATTTTAAAAACCTTTAATTTAGTGCACCACAGAAATACTTGTTTAGGGCTTGAAAGAAACCCAGTTATGATTCTTATTCTCTCTTTCCACTTAATTAGGCTTATTATCTTTTTTTTGAATGGAAAAATTCAGAGCATTCTTCTTTTTTTTTTTTTTTTTTCGGTCTTTTTGCCTTATCTAGGGCTGCACCCGCGGCATATGGAGGTTCCCAGGCTAGGGGTCTAACAGGAGCTATAGCTGCCAGCCTTCACCACAGCCACAGCAACGCTGGATCCAAGCCGCGTCTGCAACCTACACCACAGCTCTCACCAACGCTGGATCCTTAACCCACTGAGCAAGGCCAGGGATCGAACCCGCAACCTCATGGTTCTTAGTCTGATTTGTTTAACCACTGAGCCGTGACGGGAACTCCAGAGCATTCTTATTATTGTTAGGGTTGCCAGATAAAATACAAGACTGAAATGGGAACCCAAGGGCTACAGTTTCAGTGTAAGGAAGAATGAATTAAATATAAACTTGCCAGGAGAATAGGACAGCAAGGAAAAATAAAATCATCTGACTTAGCTTTGGCACTGAGTAGATTAAGACAACAGCAACAAATCTTCTCTGAGACTTTGTAATCACACACTGGCTCTCAGGTAGGTTTTTTAAAACATAATTTATGTTATCTGTGTGTTCTGGAACACCTCAAAAGGAAAACTCAATTTTACATAATGTCTGTTAGATAGTAACCCAAGGCAACAGGTAGAAGCAAACGCTAATCCTCTTTAGAGGAATGTAATCTTAACCCAGATCTCAGCATATTCTCACATTCAAGGTAAATGATCACAGTTTAAAGCCATAAACCATAAGGAAATTGGGTGCTCTGAGTAAAAGTCAGCAGAAATAACAGACGGCAGAATCAGAGCCACAGAGACTACCAATCTTGAAATTATATGACATGGAATGTAAAAATAACAAATCTTTAATATTTTTAAAGAAACAAAAGAGCATTTTGAAAATAAAGTAACTGGTTTGTAAAGAATCAAATGTAACCTCTATAAGTGAGTGACATAAAAATGCAAATTTAAAACTCAGTAGGTTGGTTAAATAGTAGATTAGACATAAGAGAAAGAAAATTAGTGAACTCACAGGTAGATATAAGGATCTATATAGATATAAGGGTCAAAAATTCTATCCAGAGAGACCGAAAAATAGAAAACTGGAAAGAGTAGTAAGAGATAAAGAGTTAAAATGAGAAGGTCTAACATATGTCGAAGTTCTAAAAAGAGATAACAGAAAGGGAAAAGGCAATATTCAAAGAGAAGAGAGTACCTGGGAATTTTCCAGAATTGTTAAAAGATACTAATAAGTCCCAAGAAACAGCATAAACATATATTATTACATTTTATATCTTCAAGAAGGTCCATCATAGTGAGATTGCGTAATAACCAAGAAAACAAACCATCTTTATTGTGAAGAAGAATAAAGAGACTTAGTAAATAAAGAGAAAGAAAATACCTTGAGAAGAAATGTGAAAATGTGGTGGATGAAAGGACACTAAAACAGTGACAGGAAGTTCTGTGAAGTTTTGATGAAAGACTTGGAATCATAAAATAGAAGAGTCAAAAAGAAACTTAGGCTCAAGCCCCAGCTTAAATGTCATACGAGTAGAAGTATTTTTATTTATTTTGAGTACTCTAGTTCTTCCAAAAGAATGAGTCTTTTTCTGACCTTCCAGTGAACTTTGTATTGATGCTGCCACTATTATGCAATTGGGGTATTGTGAATTGTTACAGGTCTGCCATAGTCAGGGAGTATATCTTACTCATCTGTGCAAACCTAATGCCTAGTGTTATGCCCAGAATCAGCCCATTCCTTCTACTAATATATTTTGAGTTTTACTATATGCTAGGGATACAGTGATGACTAATTTCTAGTACAATATGGAGCTCAGGGTGTAGGGAGCAGTGCATCAATTGAGAAGATATTGCAATAAATGCTGTGTGATCAGTTTTACTAATGGAATTGTGAAAAGTTCACAAAGAAGAAAACAGAGCATGTGTTGTGGGATGGAGGGGTTTCTAGAGAAAGTGAAGGCTTAGATGAGACCCCAAAAAATGAGTTTGAGGGAGAAAGAGAGGTAGAAGTGAAAACCTTTTTATGTGGAAAGGCCTGGAGGTGGAAAGAGCTAAATACATTGAGATGATTCCGTTATTTAAAAGAGCTCATGGAAACAGATCTGTGTTTGCCAGGATGGGAGGGTTGGAGAGGAGGGATGGATCGGGAGTTTGGAATTAGCATATGCAAACCATTATATACAGAATGCATAAACAATAAGGTCCTACTGTATGGCACAGAGAACTATATTCAATATCTTGAGATAAACCATAATGGAAAAAATATGAGAAACAATGCATATATATTTATATGCATGTGTGTGTGTAACTTGGTTGTATAGCAGAAATTATCACAATATTGTAAATCAACTTTACTTCAATAAAATAACTTTTTTTTTCCTCTTTCTTTCTTTTTCTTTTTTTTTCTTTGCCGCCCCATCATATGGCATTCCCAGGGCCAGGGATCAGATCCAAGCTGCAGCTGTGACCTATGGCAAAGGTGCAGAGATGCTGCCAATTCCCTTGAACCATAGCAGGAGCTGCTAAAATAAATTTTTTATGAAAGGGCTCATGAGATTCCTCTTGAAGAAACAATAGAGTGATGGAATCTTGTCAGGATACAGTAGGGATGTCATCGCCTTGAAAACATACAGGTGTTTTGGAAGTTCCCTTGTGGTGCAGTGGGTTAAGGATCGGGCGTTGCTGCAGCTGTGATACAGGTCATGACTATAGTGCAGGTTCAATCTCTGGCCTGGGGACTTGCACATGCTGCAGCTGTGGCCTAAAAAAAAGGAAAGAAGGAAAACAAACAAACAAAATATTTACAAGTTTTAAAAGAATGGCGAAGATACGAAAGTGGTTTGGAAAGAATTTGAGGTAGCTGAAGGGCTGCTATTGGAAATGCAGAATAGATAAGTGGCTGGACCACAAGGAAGCTTTTCCAACATCCTCAGGAATACAGAGTTTACCCAGAGCCATGGGAAATCATTTTAGATTTGTGGGCAGTTGTCACAACAAGGTTTAGATTTTTTTTTGCTTTTTTTTAGAGCCCCACTCGCAGCACATGGAGGTTCCCAGGCTAGGGGTCCAGTTGGAGCTACAGCTGCTAGCCTATGCCACAGCCACAGCAACATCAGATCCAAGTCCCGTCTGAGACCTAAACCACAGCTCATGGCAATGCTGGATCCTTAAACCACTGAGGGAGGCATGGAATTGAACCGGAAACCTCTTGGTTCCTAGTCGTATTCGTTTCTGCTGTCCTACGATAGGCTCCAAGATTTAAATTTGAGAAAGAACACCATAGTTGCAATGTAGGAAATGAATTTCAAGAGAGAGAGAGTAGAGAAAGACTGTAAATTAGGGAGACAACTTAGAAGCTATTGCAGTATCCCAGTGAACTATGTCCATGGCCTGAAGTGTAGTTGTGGAGGTGGGTTGAAACGGGCAGAAGGAAAAATGTTTAGGTAGTGGCTGTGGGTTGAATTATGTCCCCCAAAACAATATCTTCAAGTCCTAATGCCTGGTACCCGTGAATGTCACCTTTTACTTGGAAATAAGTTCTTTGCAGATAAACAAATTTAAATTCTTATTGGATTCGGGTGGGTCATTAATCCAATGACTCATGTCTATATAAGATGGCCATGTGAAGACAGACACGCAGACACAGAAGGAAGATGGTCATGTGACCATTGGGTTAGAGATCGGAGTGGTGTAGTTGGAAGCCAGGGATTGCTAACAACCACCAGAAGCTAGGAAGAGGCGAGGAAGGAGTCTTGCCCAGATCCTACAGAAGGAGTCAGTCACACTGACTCCTTGATTTTGAACTTCAGGCTTCCGGAACTGGGAGAAAGACACAATTCTCTTGTTTGCCACCAGCTCAGCTGGTGCTACTTTGTTAGAGCAGCTCTTGGAGACTAGTTCAGGAATGTGGTGAGTGTTCAGGGGGCACCATTTTTCTCTGTCTTGTTCTTGAAAATATTGGAAAGATAGCTACCAGTTCTTCCTTCTAATTCACTGACTTGTTTTTAAGGGGAAGAGAAATTCTTTGTCGTATGTGATTGGTGAGGGAGAGAGGATTCAGCGTGCTTGAGTGAGATAGAAAGTTTAAAGGGGGCGGGGGTTTAGGAAGCCCACTTTCTAGAGATCTGACTCACATCTCCACTTTAGCCTTAGGTTGATACTTTGATCTTTTTCTCTCTGACCCCCCCCCCATCCTAATGCTCACTTGGTTTTGAATTACAGGGAGAGGGATTTCTAACAAACCCCAGAGGGATAAGGAGAAATAAAGGTTTCCTGGAATTGGGGCTTGAGCAGCTGCATGGTACTGTGTTTGAAGCTGTATGGTCAGGAGTAGGGATTGCTGAGGATTACAAGTGGGAGATGACAGCATGCAGAAGGTGCTTGATTGAAGCACCTTCAATGATTGATTATCGGCTGAATTGAAGGTGGTCCAACCCCCCTCTCATTTTAAGGATGAGTAAACTGAACGCCAGTGACCTTAAGTCACTTGTCCAAGGTAATACAGAACAAATGCAGATTTGGCAACTTCCATTCCCGTGAATTCCCTGTAATTTCTCTATCTCTTCCACACCACCTCTATTTAAGATGACATATCCTTGCTTAAAAATATTCCTATACCCACTCTAAAAGACTGTATAATGCAGCCTTACTGTGTGATTCAAGACCACTGATCCCTTGCCTGCATAGCAAAAGCCCACACTGCATTGTCAGCTAAAGAATGTCTGGCCAGGCCACAGCCTTGGGACACTTCATCTGGACTTCGCACTAACAGTTTCCCTAAATCTTGCAACTAAGCACCCTCCACTCCCCTCCAGAAGGGGTCCCCAGGATATTTCATCATTGCAGTTTTCATTTCAAGACTTTGCTTGGAATCTCCCATCTATTCAGGATACTCTGCCAAAGTTAAACTGCCTAGAGTAAAACAGCAATCTTTTGGATCCTGAAATAAGTGTCCCGGGCTACAGGAGCCAAGCTGGAGAAGACGAAGGGACTGGGTGTGCAGTCCCACCAAAACCATATGTTTTATTACCACTCCATTCAGACAAGAGAAGGTTACAGAAAGCATAACCTTTCATTTCCTGACTCCGTTGAGGTGCATTTCACAATCTCAACATCCAGGGAAACTCTCCAAGTAAGTATATTGTTAGAAAAAAGGAAAACCAAGACAACATACGTTTATCTCCCTTGCTGCCTAAACAGAAACAAAACTGCTGCAAAACAAAATTTATTCTCCAGCAGACATATTTTCTGGTCATTGCTTTTGCCCAAATTGCTCATTTGTGTAAGCAAATGAGAACTTTTGTAAACAAGCCCTGTTATCTAGGGGAAAAAAATCTAAGAACCATCCTGCGTGATAGGCTCTTAAAGGGGGAAAAAAAAAGAGCCTCTTACACTTTTAAGAAGATATTTTGAAAGACTCTGCTTATCTATCATCAGGAATATTTTAAAGAAGTGATGTTTTCTTTTGTGTATCTTCAAGTCGCTATAGCAACTGGATCACTTTCTACTCATTAATCAGGAGGCAGCAGCAAGAGAATACATCCTTCGCCCTAGGTTTGGAGCCTTTGTCTCTTACTCTACCTTTTTATTTTTTTAATTTTTAATTTTTTTCTTTTTACTGCCACACCTGTGGCATATGGAAGTTCCTGGTCTAGGGGTCAAATCAGAGCTGCAGCTGTGGTCTACGCCACAGCCATAGCAGTGCAAGATCCGAGCTGCATCTGGGACCTACAGATGCTGCAGCTTCAGGCAATGCCAGAGACTGAGCAAGGCCAGGCATCAAACCCATATCCTCACAGAGACCAGTTGGGTTCTTAACCCACTGAGCCACAATGGGAACTCCTCTACCTTTTTAAAACTTGACAGATTTTTGGAAATAATTTTCTTCAAAAATGTTTCCCTTGATCTGAAAGTTTTGCTGTCCTCAGTGCCTTATTCGTGGCCACACATTTCCTTGCTTGTGTTATCTGATGGCTTCTGTGGACTATTGGGTATGTTTTGATGGCTCCTTTCTCTGTATTGCTTGTGTTTTTATTTCTTGCACCATGTGAGGTTTTGATGAGTCTCCAGAGCTGTGTGTTAGACTATACAGAAATCCACTTCCTCTTCCTTATGTATACCGTCAGCCAAAATCACGGTGTACAGCTAAAAATGGAGTTTTATTTCCTTTAATGTTCCTTCTAAGCCCTTCCTTCTTCTCAGCAGTCAACAATCCCATCCTGATTTTCATCACTGACACTTGGACTTGATGAAACAGTGTTGAGTGAATGATGACCACAGTTCATAATCACTTGATAGTCTGAGGGATTCAGGGACCGTCTTCCTTGGGGTCCATACACTCTTCACACTTGGTTTGTTGGATGGCTGCAAACATCATATACAGTAGGGCCAGAAGATGTTGGATTGTCAGTGGTTCAGATGCTGCTAACAATCTAGTTTGCTGCAATGTGTGGCTGGCCAGCACTGTGTTGACCCCTACTGTGTCTAAAGAAATCAAAAGATTTCTCATGAAAGTCTGATTCCTTCAATCCTGCCTGCATCAATGGACAGGATCCGAGTGGCAAATAGCTCCTCTAGTTGGGTATACCCCCTCCCGGGCTTGAGTCCCCGGTGGCCCACTTGATCGTGAATTTAGGCCCCTTGATCTCGTCCAGTTTCCACCCCCTCCCCAATTTGTAAAGATAAGATAACTGAAACCCAGACATTTTAGAACTCGACTAAAGATAACAGCTAATTAGTGGTAGCTTGAGAACTAACTCCAGAATTACTGACGACTAGCCTCAGTCTTCATGTTCCTTGAAGATCCAAACTATGTCTTATAAAATCGGCAAGGCATTGGAGTTCCCTTCGTGGCTCAGTGGTTAATGAATCCAACTAAGAACCATGAGGTTGCGGGTTCGATCCTTGGCCTTGCTCAGTGGGTTAAGGATCCGATGTTGCTGTGAGCTGTGGTGAAGGTTGCAGACGCGACTCGGATCCTGCGTTGCTGTGGCTGTGGCGAAGGCCAGCAGCTACAGCTCCTGTTAGACCCCTAGCCTGGGAACCTCCATATGCTGTGGGTGTGGCTCTAGATAAAAAGACAAAAAAATAAAATCGGCACGGCGTTATAAAGCAACTATACCTTACTTTTTTTTTTTTTTTTTTTTTTTTTTCTTTTT
>PVHT020000021.1:3884439-3984297 GCA_004024745.2 Catagonus wagneri
TTTTTTTTTGCCTTTTGTCATTTTATGGCCGCGGGTTTATGGCCGCACCCGCGGCATGTGGAGGTTCCCAGGCTAGGGGTCTAATCGGAGCTGTGGCCACTGGCCTGCACCGCAGCCACAGCAACGCAGGATCCGAGCCGCGTCTGCAAACTACACCGCAGCTCACGGCAACGCCGGATCGTTAACCCACTGAGCAAGGGCAGGGATCGAACCCGCAACCTCATGGTTCCTAGTCGGATTCGTTAACCACTGTGCCACGACGGGAACTCCTATACCTTACTTTTAAAAATAATTAAAAAATTTTTTTTAAATATCAAAGTAAAAAAAAACAAAAAAAAAAAACATTGCCTCCTAGAGTGTTTCTCCAATAGAATGGAGTTCACAGGAGATATACTTTAAACTATGTCTATGACTAAAAAATATACAAATCTGTAATCTGCATACGTCATCACCTGCAACAGGTAGGGTTGCAACAACTCTTGTCAGCATGAACTTTTGGAATAATACTCCACAGTTTCTTTAGAATAAGAAGGGAGGAAGTTCCCATTGTGGCTCAGAGAAACAAACCTGACTAGTATCCATGAGGATGTGGATTTGATCCCTGGCCCCACTCACTGGGTTAAGGATCCAGTGTTGCTGTGAACTGTAGTGTAGGTGGCAGTTGCAGCTCAGATCTGGCATTGCTGTGACTGTGGCGCAGGCCTCAGCTGCAGCTCCGATTTGAACTCTAGCCTGGGAACTTCCATATGCCACAGATGCGGCCCTAAAAAGCAAAAAAAAAGAAAAGAAAAGAAAAAAGAAAACCAGAATAATAAGGGAATATTTTTCAGGTGTAGAGAAGCACAGCACTGGGAGCCCAGTATGTGCACGTGTGTTTGTATGGGGATGGGGTGGACAAGAAGAAGGGAGAGACCCCCTAAGCACATTCTCCCAAAGTGACAGCTTTTCAAGATTATTTGAATGCACTAGGTTGATGCTAGGAACTAGAAGAAAGATGAAAGAATACTAGAAGCAGCCCTGTGAGCACAACACACAAATCTAGAGAAAGTAGTGAAAGATTAGGAACATTTTAATGTTATTTGCTCCCCTACCAATTAATGAAATGCACATGTCCGGGTCTCCAGCACAGTCAGTCTCTCTACGCTCCAATGCGATGTTAAGACAATGCAATGTGTATGGTGTAAAAGGGGGGCTCCCCCAAGTGCATGTGTGCACGCGTGTGTGTGTGCACATGCGTGTGTGTGTGTGTGTGTGAATGCACCTACAAGCACATATATAGGTTTTGTAAGGGTGGTTGATGAGTTACTGAGCAAAAGGTAATACTCTTCAAATTCTTCAGAACTCTTTCTCCTTGTAGCCGTCCCAAAGAGAACAAAGGTTAATAAACAAATCCTGGTTGTTTTGAAGCTGCTGTAGTAAACAAAGTTAAAAGTTGGCCATAAAAGAGAACTCAGGCTGTGGTAATACTTCATCTAAACAGTTCATGGGGAAATGAACCTATTAGCATAATAAAAAGTAAAACCTTGGCACCTGCCAAGGAGCCAAGCCAGCCCTGAAATGGGATGGCTTGCGGGGGGCCTGGCAGGGCTGGCGATGCTGTAGAACCCATAATGGCCTTAACACCAGAGCTTTGTGATGACAGAGAAAATATCCCCCAGAACAGCCAAATACCCAGTCTCTACAGAGTCAAACTCTTCTTCCTAATGAATCTCATGTGACCGCCCTAACAGCATTCCAGTGGCACTTAGCTCTGAAAGCAAGAGGGATTTCACAGTGTGATGAAGTCGACACAATTACACATAAAGTAGAAAGCAGGCTGCTCACAATTATCTGCCGAATTTGGGGAGAGCTTGGCCCCACCATGAAATACCTTCAATTAGCTGACTGTCTAGTACAATTCTTTGGGATAAAGCGCTGCCTGTGTCTTCTCTCCATTTCACTTTTATGGGCCTGATTGTTCTGTGAATGCTCTTCTATTTTCCTTCTCCATAGCGTGGGACTAGTTTGCAGGGTTCTCTTAGAAAAGAGCTCCATTTTACAAGGCTGGCCGTTTTGCACTCAGCTGAGAGCCCTCTCTCAGATACTACAAAGTTCCAATCTCCAAGGCCATCCCTCTTTTTGCCATTTCACAGCCCCCCAGGGGCCTGCATTCATATTGGCAGGTGATAAGCTATTTTCAAGTCACAGAGTAATCACAGTAATTTGGCATTTTTCCTTGTTAGCACCTCTGAATGGAGAAAGTGCTTCGAAACTGCTCCTCTGTGCTGTCTCTGTTGTTGAGGTTTAGCGCTTTTATGCTCCAGATGGACCGCGCGGTTAGTCCAAAGGGATTAAACGAAAGAGCATCCACCAATCTTTCTAATGGTCACAAATTACATGGATGAGATGCTCAGCGTTTCTTTCTTCTCTTAGAGAGAAGCCGCCAGCCTTGTAGGAGAGCCACTGTTATTTTCATTCCTGGTTTTTAAGACACAATTGAAAGAGACACTGGCAAATGAGGGATGCACATGTGGGGGCCTGAGTGATATGCGTGTTCATTGTTGGCAATGACAGCAATTTTCTTTATAAAGCAGCCACACATTTTAGGAATCTCTAGTATTTTCTTAAAAAAAAGCAAAAAACTTGGCACTGATGGAGGTGGGGCTAGCTTGACCACAGAAGATCAAAACTGCATATATTTTGGTATGTAAACAATAGGGGACAGGATTCCGTTTCCATAAGCATACCACCCCAGACACCAATGTTCTTTACCAACACTATCAAAGATAAAAGGGCTTATTTTGCAATGAGAAGTGAATAGGCAAACATTTAGAAACACTTGGAGACACCTGTGATTTACTCAATGTACCGCCATCCCTCCTAGAGCCCCATTATTATTGATAATTGTGTCTGCGTGCAGTAAATACGTGTCATTATTGTTTACAGTGGACTAATTGCTTCATTCATCTAACATTTTGGCTGACAGTTGTGCCACATTTTTGAGGAAGTATACTTACTTAGCCTACTATATGGATATTTCTAAGCACTAGGCAAGAGCTTCAGGGTCTAAGAATTAGCGCATCTAAAACTACTGGATTATTGGAAGATTATGTTTTATTTGACCAGGGCTTACTTTTAATACACTGAAGGGAAAGTTTGAGGAAATTTTCTGTCTTTATGCTGGTTTTGGAAGCTGTGCATTCCAAATGGCTGGAAAATGGACAGGCACAATAACTAGATCTCAGTTGAAACTGAAGATCAGAAGAAACCATGGCTTACAGGGACTCCAAAGGCCACCAATTCTTTCTCTTTACAGGATGGAAAACTTGGGGAGTTTTTTGTATAACCTTTTATAGGCAGACCTCATTTTATTGTGTTTCACTTTCCTGTGCTTCACAGATACTGCTCCTTTTTCTTTTTTTTTTTTAAATTGAAAGTTGTCACAACCCTGCTTAAAGCAAGTCTATTGGCACCATTTTCTAACGGCATTTGCTCATTTCATGTCTCTGTGTCACATTTTGGTAATTTTCACACCACTTTAGACCTTTTCATTGTTACTATGTTTGTTATGATGATATGTGATTAGGGATCTTTAATGCTACTATTGTCATTGTTTTGGGGCACCACGAACCATGTCCATATAAGACAGCAAACCTAATAGATAAACTGTTGCATGTGTTCTGACTGCTTCACTGACTGGCTATTCCCCCATCTTTCTCCCTCTTCTTGGGCCTCTCGATTCCTTGAGACACAATATTGAAATTAGGTAGATCAATAACCCTACAGTGGCCTCTAAGTGTCCAAGTGAAAGGAAGAATCGCACCTCTCTCACTTAAAATCAAAAGCCAGAAGTGATTAACTTAGGAAGGTAGGTCGAAAGCTGAGATAGGCTGAAAGATAAGCCTCTTGTGCCAAACAGTTAGCCAAGTCAGGAAAGCAAAGGAGAAGTTCTTACAGGAAATGAAAATTGCTACTCCAGTGAATGCACAAATAATAAGAAAGTGAAACAGTCTGATATGGAGAAAATTTTAGTGGTCTAGATAGAAGATCAAATCAGCCACAACATTCCTTAAGTCAAAGCCTAGTCCAGAGCAAGGCCCAAACTCTCTTCAATTCCATGAAGGCTGAGAGAGGTGAGGAAGGTGCAGAAAAAAAGTTCAAAGCTAGCAGAGGTTGGTTCATGAGGTTTAAGACAACGTCCTTAGCATCAGAGTGTGAGGTGAAGCAACAAGTGCTGATGTAGAAGCTGCAGAAAGTTATCCAGAAGATCTAACTGAGATAATTAATAAAGATGGCTACACTAAACAACAGATTTTCAGTGTAGACAAAACAGACTTACACTGGAAGAAGATGTCATCTAGAACTTTCATAGCTAGAAAAGGAGAAGTCAATGCCTGGCTTCAAAACTTCAAAGGACAGGCTGACTCTCTTATTAGGGGCCAGTGTAGCTGGGGATTTGAAGTTGAAGGCAATGCTCATTTACCATTCCAAAAATCTAGGGCTCTTAAGAATTATGCTTGGTCTACTCTGCTTTTTCTCTAAAAATGGAACAACAAAGCCTGCATGACAGCACACCTGTTTATAACATGGTTTATTGAAAATATTGTAAGCTTACTGTTGATATCTGATGAGAAAAAAAAAGACTCCTTTCAAATTACTACCGCTCATTGACAATGCACCTGGTCACTGACCTAGTCAAGAGCTCTGACGGAAATGTATGAGGTAAGTGTTGTTTTCATGCCTGCTAAGACAGCATCCATTTTTGCATCCCATGGCTCAAGGTGTCATTTCAACTTTCAAGTCTTATTATTTGATAAATATATTTCATAAGGCTCTAGCTGCCATAGATAGTTATTCCTCTGTTGGAGCTGGGCAAAGTCAATTGAAAACCTGGAAAGAAGCCACCATTCAAGTTCTGTTAAGAACATTTATGATTCCTGGGAAGAGGTCAAAATTTCAACATTAATAGGAGTTGGGACGAAGTTGATTTCAGTGGTCATGGATGACTTCAGGGGTTCAAGAATTCAGGGCAGGAAGTAACTGCAGATGTGGTGGAAATAGCAAAAGAACCAGAATTAGAAGTAGAGCCTTAAAGGTGTGACTGAATTTCTACAACATCATGATAAAACTTGAATGTATGAGGAATTGCTTTTATGGATGAGCAAAAAAAGTGGCTTCTGGAGCTGGAATCTGTTTCTGGTAAAGATGATGTGAAAATTGTTGAAATTTCAACACAGGATTTAGAATATTATATAAACTTATATTTTATATATTGATTTATTGATAAAGTAGTGGCAGATTTGCAAAGATGACTCCAATTTTGCAAAAAGTTCTACTGTGTTAAAAAAAAAGCTATCAAATAACATTGTATGCTACTGAGAAATCATTTGTGAAAGGAAGAGTCATTCAATATGTCAAACTTCACTGTTGTCTCATTTTAAGAAATTGCCACAGTCACCCCAACTTTTAGCAGCCATCAACCCAATCAGTCAGCGGCCATCAACATCAAGACTCCCCACCAGCAAAAAGATTATGACTTGTTGAAAGCTCTGATGATGGTTAGCATTTTTTAGTAATAACTTATTTTTAAATTAAGGTATGTACTGTTTTTCAGACATAATGCCATTGTATACTTAACAGACTATAATACAGTGAGTATAAACCTAACTTACTTGCACAGGGAAACCCCCAAAATTTTCTGTGACTTGCTTTTTTGCAGTATTCACCTTATTGTGGCAGTCTTGAACCAAACCAACAATATCTCCACAGTATGCCTGCCTGTAGTTTCATACTTACAGAAAAGTTGCAAGAATAAAACCATTTAGCCTTTACTCAGATTACTTGTTGTTAACATTCTTCCCCACTTGCTGTATAATATGCTCACTTGCTTTTACTGTGTGTATAAAAGACACATACACACACACACATATACCTTACAAATATATACACACATTATATCCATATGTGTTTGTGTATATGTGTGTGTATATTTTTTTTCCCCCTGAACCATTGAAAATAAGATGCATACATTGTGGTCCTTACCTCTAAATATTTCAGTGTGTATTCCCTAAGAATAAGTACATTCATACTTATATAACCACAGTTATGTCATCAATTTCAGAAAATTTAACGTTAATAATTAGGCTCATCTATTTTCCAATTGTTTTCTATCGACTCAATCACATCCAATGGGGATTCGTTGGACGTATTACATTTAGTTATCTTATCCTTTTAGTCTCCTCTAATCTAGAACAACTCCTTGATTCTTCTTTGTCCTTTGTGACACTGACATTTTTTTAAAGGAAGCAGTTCCTTTGCAATAGTCTATTTCTTATTTGGCATTTGCCTGATATTTCTTATCGGTTAGATTCAGGTTGTGTTCCCAGCCAAACTCCTGCACAGGCCATGCAGTATCCTTCTCAATCTGTCCTATCCAGAAATACCCAACATCTATCTGCCTGTCCCTCTTTAGGGATACTAATTTGTACTCTTGTTTTCACATCTCATGAAACTTCCTTGCACTACTGTCCAGCATACCACTCAGCCCTCTAAAGCTGGTGAACAATTCCTTTAAAACAACTGAAAGGAAGCTGGGAGAGGCAGGAAGAGGGGTTTCAGAATTCAGAGCTCAACCTTGAGGCAGGAAGAGATTTTGGAGATAATAAAACAATATTAATAATTATGCCATTAATAATACTTATAAGAAGTGCTAACATTTATTGAGCCCTTACCATGTGCCAAGGCTTTCATTACATGCTTTAAATGTATTAGTTTTCTATTGCTGTCAGAACAAATCATCATAAATTTAGCAGCTTAAAACATGACAGACGTATCATTTTACAGTTCTGTGGGACAGAAGTCGGTCTGGGTCTCACCAGGCTATAATCAGAGTCGTGGTAAGGCTGGCTGCTTTCTGGGAGCTCCAGAAAGGAATCTGTTTCCTTACTCACTCGAGTTCATAGCAGAATTCAGTTTATTTTGCAGCTGTAGGACTGAGATCCATTTGCTTACTGGCTGTCCCTGGGGGTTGTATCCAGCTTTTCCAGGCCACCCACATTCCTTGGCTGGGGGCAGGGGGCTTTAGCTAGCATCAAAGCCAACAGCCATGAATCTTTCTCCTTCTCTCTCATACCTCTCTGACTATAGCTGGAAAGGTTCTCCACTTTTAAGGACTCAGGGGCTTAGGTTCAGCCCAGCTGGATAATCTAGGATAATATCCCCAAGTTAAAATCTTTACCATTAATCACATCTTCAGAGTCCCTTTTGCTGTGTAAGGCAACATATTCCTGGTATCCGAGGATTATGGCATAGACATCTTTGGGGGAGCCCCCCCCAATAGATGGATTATCTCATTAATACTGCCAGTGATGCTGCCAGGTAGATATAGCAATTGTCCCCAATATGCATGGTGATACCAAAGTTTAGAGAAGTTAAATGAATTTCCCAGAATCACACAACTGGTAAGAGGCTGAACCAGGATTAACTTCAAGCTGAAGGGTTTAATCTAATCTGGAGGATTAAAATTTTTATTTTAGCAACAGAATCCTTTCTCAAAAGGGAACTTATGAAAAATCATATTAAAAAAAAAAAAAGATGAAAGCAAAGCTGCTCTGCCTAAATTGGGAGGGGTGCACAGTGGGGGAGGGGAGGGCTTCACCGAGTAGAGGTCAGACCACTGGTCGTCCAGTCCCTCTGCTTCCAGATGTGCATGGGAGGCCCAGGGGCATGTGCGAAATCAACTGCTCTGGGTCTGGAGTGGGGCTCTTCCACTCCCCACAAGGGCTTTTTCAACCCACAGGGTAGGTTTACCCATTAGGAGTCTGCTCGTTGATTTGTGCTGCAATTGTGTATTGAGCTTCCATACTCGGTAGGCAGGATTCAGGTGCTAATGAGACAACAGCAGAGAGAAAAAGGCCCTGCTTGCCTGGCAGTTTGGGAAGGGAGATAATACAGCACAACAAGTCTTAAAAGTAAAGAATTAAAATATCAGATAGTTGTGTATGATCTGCCAGCATTAAGAGAAGGTGACCGATGTGGTGGGCATGGGGGTCGGGTAGGAGTGGAGGTGAGGGATGAGGGGAGGAAAAAGGAAGAGAAAGAAGGAGAGAGAGAGAGAGGTAGGGGTGGAGACAAAAGACAGACAGGCTGGTTTCTTTAGATTGGGTGCTGAAGGGAAGCCACTTAGAAGTGATGTTTAAACTGAGATGTGATGACAGGAAGGAGCCAGACAGTTTAATATCCTAAGAACATTCCAGGTAGACAAAACAATGGGGCCCGGGAGTCAGAGCGGGCTAGAAGCCATTACGACCAGGACCCTCCAGTGCAGCTGGAGAGTGAGGATGAAGAGGAGAGAGGGTAGAGGACCAGATCAGAGATGTGGAGGAGGCTACAATTAATAAGACCCTCTCTCTTTCGATTCAAACATGCATCTGTCAGTTGGCAAGCATTTTTTAACTAATTCTAGCTTGAACCAGGCATAGAATCCCAATTAAATGATCATTGGCTTCTTGGCAGAGCAAAAACCTAATGCCCCATTGGATGAGGTATCTCTTCACTGGACAGGGTTGCAATGCTTTTCCCCAGTTGCTTGCTCAGTTCCCAGGGGGCCCATCCCATTAATGCACGCTTGGGCACATAATGTGACGGTCAGAATATGGCTCTGGGCCATGGTCAAGGTAAACAGTAACTGACTTCATGGCTCTGATTTGCATTAACATTCAAGGGGGATAATTACTATACCCAGCCCCCAGGAATAATGGACAGATTTTATGTTTTAAAATCTCAGTAGGTCAAACTTCCCATTTATAAAACTTTTCAGTTGCTCTTTTGCTGAGCACATAAAACAAATTTACTTCTGAACTGAGACCTTGTATGCCAAATTTTTATGGCTTTAAATATAGTATTTTATCACTACTATAAATGGTTCTTGACTCACCTCCTGCAGACCCTTCAGTGCTAAAGAGAAGAGCCTCCCTAATTCACTTGTTTCAATTCATAGAAGATTTCTAAGTTGAAGCCAGGTCATTTGGATAACATTTCAAATATACAGGCTGCATTTCTGTTCAACATAATAAATCTGCAATTTTACAATTGGCTTGGGGAGCTAGCATGATTGTACTAGCCTTTCCAATAAACACCCTTTCAAAACAACCTCCTTTCTCTTCCAGACTCACCTCCAGAACTTACCCAAAGGCTTGATGTCATCCCTGAAATGTTGGGGACCTGGTAATATGGAGACTACATGTTTAGGTTGATTTATTTTCCTAGCAGAACATCCAGGTTTCCTAGCAATTATTTCAGGGCATAAAGTTCCATCATGATGATAAATCAAGCTGTCAGCTCTTTCTGGTCCAAATTAGAGGTTGGAGAGATTGAGAAACTTTTCTACTCTCATATTCCACCCGTTGCATCTCTGGATTCGGTTACACGTATTACCCCTCCGAAGGTGATGCCCCGTTTGTCCTCACATTTGCCCTGACTCTGGTGATCTGATTAAATGGGGACTTCTCAGCAGAAATGCTCCTTTCCAGTATTCTCATGGGCCTCGCGGTTCCTAGCGGACATGGAACAAGGGACTGGGAGGTAAACATCCCTAGTTGCTTGCTTGATTCTACAAAAGATTATTTTCTTGTCTCACCTGGTGGTGGATAGTTTACAGGCAGTCTGTACACACTGTTTTCATGGAAAATACTTGGAAAAAAAAAAAAATTGGGCTGCTCCAGATGGCCATAGTCACAGTTGGTGGGGGAGAGATTTTCGACTAATCTGGTAACGTGACCAGTGAGGACATGACTAACGTTTGGAGAGGTCGGTATGGATGTCCCCTGCCTTCCAGGACTTCAGCTTTGGGGACTTGGCCAAGGGCTGGTAAATGAGACACGGCCCGGCCCGGCCCGGTCCCTGCCCCAGAGCCCTCTGGCCGTCTCCAGCTTGCTGTGCCGTCTGGTCCCCAATCTGCTCCTCACGCCCTGGGCTGGCCCACTGTGCTGGAAGCTGAACTGAAGGCTCTGGGTCGGGCTGCAGCCAAGGTTTCTCGGTGGGAGTTGCAGGGGGACTTCATGGAAAGGAGGATGTGTCTGGCCTCTGACCAAATTACCCTCCTGTTGACGTTTGGGAGGCTGGAATTTCAGACTCGGAGAGGTGCAGAGGCAAATCACTGACACTCACTGTTGGCCCGAGTCTTGGCTGGAGCCCTGCCTGTGGAGCAGCTGGGTATCAACGTGTAGAGGTTCCTGCCTCGGCCACCCTCAGCTCCTCTCCATTCTGGTGTCAGCTCTGTGACTTAAATCAATTTTTTGTCTCCTCCGCCAGTGGAGCTTGGAGCTGTTTGTAGCATCTGGTAAAAGACTGTGGAATGGCGATGTGGCAGTGGCGCAGGGAGGTGCAGCACTGGAGGTGAGCTGGGGACAGCTCATAAGAGGCACCAAAGTCCCAGATATTCACCGAGTGCCTACCTGGTGACAAACACTATGCTAAGCGCTCGTGACACACTGGCACAGTTAGACACGTTGGCCTCAGGCATCTCAACAGGCCTCTTGATGGCAAATACGCAAAGAAGGTGGACATGGAGAGAAAGCATATTATTTTTTATTTTGATATTAATAGAAGAGTCTCTTGGGTTTACTCCCTTAGAGAGCCCAAGCTACAATCACTTTTTTTAGTTTTCATAATAATCTCTAGGGTCGTATTAGGAAGTAAAAGGAAGGCAACTTCTGGGTCTTTTTCTTCACAAATCAGGATGGCATTAAGAGATGAAAAGTGCACCACAGAGATTTTCACTGGGATGGCGTAAGATGGAGATGGATCCTGAGATTTCAGACTCTATTTTCCACAATCCCACAAAATCAAGTTAAGACCTAACCATCCAAAGTTCCAGTCACTACTGCTAGTCTCACTTTTATTTTTGTTTTCAACTTAATGAACAGACATAAGCTGAGAGATTTCAGGAGTATCAACGATATCTCACTAAAAAAATGGTAACATTTTTTCCAGCTTGTTACACCTAAAAATGCAAAGGAGACGTTCTTGTTGGTTTCTAGAGAGTTCTGTAAAGCTGAAATTCTGCTAGCCCAACTATCCCTGGCCCTTAATCACTGTCAGTTTAATGTTGCAGGCACCACACTGCTTTAGGAATGGAAGTTGGTCTTATGAACCCCTCCACCCCGTGGGTTGTGCTCAGCCACACTCTGTGCTTTAGTTTAACTCAGTTTGTTTTGGAAGTAATTGGCTCAGTTCTCTTGCTGCAAGCATACGTGATGCAGACAGCCTTGGCTTGCAGCTCGATTTCGCAGTTCAGTTATACAACAAGTAGGAGGAACTTTGATTATACCCCGCTCCGGGGGAAAATAGCGTAATAACACAAAGAGCCAAGAGGATGAGCTAATTGCTCTAGCATTGAACTTAGGACACCTTCCCACTATTTTCTTCTCCCTCATCGCTGTAGGAATGTGAACTTGAATGTAGGAGGAGTAAAGGGAAACTTCAGGAAACACAACGAAGAAGCATAAGAAGCATAGGCATAAGCATACTTTTTTGCACCAAGAGGGAAACAAATAGGGCCGGTTGGCCCTTCTAGGACTTTCATGTACATTCTCCAGAAAATGATGTATGAGTGCAATCTACCCTAAGAAAAGAGCCAATATTTGTACGTTCTGTTGGTTTGAAGCCAGAGTCCTAAGTTTAAATTTAGCTCTGAAACCTGCTAGTTATGTGACTTGGGCAAATTGCATATGCTCTCTGCACCTTGGTTTCCTCATCTATAAAATGGGGATAAGGATTTTGAACAGAGAGGATTGTACTGAGGATCCCGCGTTTCTGTGGCTGTGGCCTAGGCCAGCAGCTGTAGCTCCAGTTAGACCCCTAGCCTGGGAACCTCCATATACTGTGGGTGCGGCTCTAAAAAGACCAAAAAAAAAGTATGATGTTGATGTTACCCATTTATACACCCATCTTAACTCAGTGTACCTTGGAATCAGGTGGAGAGTCTTGGGAAAATACTGATGTTTGAGCCTCACCCCAGACCAATTAAATGAGAAACTTTGGAAGTGGTCTCAGTTCTGCATGTTTCCATCTCCCCAGATGAGCACCCAAGACTGAGAATCGCTGACTTTTCCATTGCCATGTGAGC
Organism: Catagonus wagneri; assembly: GCA_004024745.2. Taxonomy (NCBI): domain Eukaryota; kingdom Metazoa; phylum Chordata; class Mammalia; order Artiodactyla; family Tayassuidae; genus Catagonus; species Catagonus wagneri. The sequence goes on from PVHT020000021.1 coordinate 3,896,546, forward strand.
CCTCTGAGAGCAGAGAACGTGTTTATTCACCTGCCTGACCCCACGCTTAGCTTCATATAATTGCTCAGCAAATATTTCTTGAGCTAAATTCCAAAAAATGGAGAGGAAAATTGCCTAAATTCCCAAGACTTGTCCCATGTGGGCACATTTCTTGGGAAGCAGATAAAGTCAAGAGATAAGGGCCTATTATTATTCTCACAATAGAGATCTGGAAGAGCAGGGTAAACAAAGATCGAGGTCCTTTCAGCTGACAGTTTAAACCATCATGTTATTTATCACTGGTCCTTTTTTTTTGACTCTTCTGTTGCCAAGCGATCAGAGAAGTGAGACAGCAAAATACTTGTGGAAACTCTATCAGCTGAAAAAAATTAGCAACTTCTTCAGAAGAGCTTTTTTTTTTTTTGAGAAAAGGAGAAAATCAGATACTGCCAAGGTAAGATCATGGGCCCATCAGAGAGGCAGAAAAGGGGAATCAGTGAAACAGAATGGGCACACGTTTGGGGCGATTTCATGTACAAACATATAAGGTGAGACCTATACTAGTCACAGTCCGAGCCATTCCCACGTGAGCATGTCTTCAGGGAGAACGTCTTTCACAATACTTCTTTCTCTCTCTTTGGCACACGCGGCATGATTGCATCGCCCCAGTCTGTGATCTTAGGCAGAACCCTATGACTTGCTTTGGCCAAAAAAAAAATACGTGAGCAGAAGGTACACGTGTCAATCCTGGGGAAACCTTTAAGAGCCCATGTACTTCCGCCACAACAAGGGAATGGCTACATCAACCTGGGTCCTGGACTGAGGACCACTCACAGCAGAGTTCTCAACTGACCCGCACTGGAGATACAGTGTGAGAAGTCAGTCTGTCTGTCTATCTATCATCTACCTGTCCGTCTGTCTGTCTGTCTATCTATCTATCATCTACCTGTCTATCTTTCTTTCTACCTGTCTGTCTGTCTACCTATCTATCTGCCTGCTGTGGTATGCAGCAGCTTGATGTTAGATCTCAATTCCCAGACCAGGGATGGAACCCAGGCCACATGGTGAAAGTGCCCAGTCCTAGCCACTAAACGGCCAGGGAGGTCCCCCTTTGTTGTTTTAAGATCTAAGGGTCATCTGTCATCATAGTACAACCTTACCTATCATAGAGCACACTTAGGACAAACAGCTTCAAAGCCAGCTGTTTCCTCTGTGAAAAGAATAAAGGGGTACACACAAGATTGCTTGAAACTGACAGCTGAATTCTTCTGTCACTTCCCACATGCATAAAACTGATCTAGTTTCAACACTTCTCTAATCCTCAGTTTCTCCTTTTGTGAAAATCACTGGATTATAGATATGAAAACATGTCATCTACGCTGTGTTTAGCAGAGTGACTGGTGCATGATGATGCTTGATAAATATTAGGTTGTACAGTCCTCTTGCTTGTGGAAGAAACAATGGGAAAGCAGAAAGCACAAATGTCTGCAATAAATATTTACTAAGTGAATTAATCAAGAAAGCCAGGATGAATAAGGGACTGCTAAACTGTAAACTTTTGCAAATTCTTCCAATACTGGGTTTTCTGTTCTTAAGGTTTCTTTGCTTCTAGCCCTCTGCCTTTGAAGTGAGGTATCATTTAGAAAAGAAGGGGAGAGGAAGGCTCTAGTAAGTGAAAAGTGCATTTCTTTTTAAAGACAGCACTGTCCTTGCTGTCTAATGGAGCTCACTTGTTTCCCTTTTCATCAGCAAACTGGTGACTGTGCATTTAGATTCCAGTCCTTCTTCTGAAGATTGCTTGAGTTTGGCCTTTTAAAGAAAGAATACAGGTGCTGTAGAGTTCCTGTCATGGCTCAGTGAAACGAATCTGACTAGTATCCATGAGGATGCAAGTTTGATCCCTGGCTTTGCTCAGTGGGTTAAGGATCTGGTGTGGCCATGAGCAGTGTATGTCACAGACGTGGCTCAGATCCTGCACTGCTCTGGCTGTGGCTTAGGCCAGCATCTACAGCTCCAATTCTACCCCTAGCCTGGGAACCTCCATATGCCGAGGGTTGGGCCCTAAAAAAAAGACCAAAAAACAAAAATTTACAAGAAAAGAGCCCCCTTGAACCCACCTTCCCCATCTGTTGGTGGAAACGATGGTGGGGAACCTCCTGGGGCATGCACTAAGGTTGGCTGGACAATGAGTCATGCAGTAGGTCTCTGGAAGTTCCTTTATGAATGCCGAATTTCATTTCTACAATCAGCTACTTCTTTTCTGTTGAAAGGAGCCACCGGGCTAGTTACATTTTATTCTGCAATGCCTTTGGTTTGGAAGGCACCAAAACCGTTTGACACTGTTCTTGTACCTCTGAAAGTTTGTGGACAAGTCCAAAGGCAGATTTGGGTAAAAACAAAATAAACAGGGATCAGTGACTACCATATTTGATTTGAAAAACCCTGTATGTCTGCTTCATTGGAAAACTAAATGTGAACTTCAAGTCTCAGGTGTCTTGATATTTTTTCTTCCATGAATGAGGTCTCACTCTTCAATGGAAAATAAAATAACAAAAGGAAATGAGGTTGGTTCCTTAATTCCTGGATCTGAAGCTTGAATTTAACATGGGTCAGGATGGAGACAGCTAGCCTCATATTCATAGGGAGAGGAGAGGGATGTCTCTTGTCAAAGATACCCTTTGATAGAACCCACACTCCAGAAAGCAAAAGAGTCCCTGTGAAAGTTAATCAAACTGAAGGCAGATAAAATGACCAAGAAGAATCCAGAGCTAAATGAAAATGTGCCTGCCTACCCTCTGTCTGGTTGCTGCAAGGATGCCTACCTGCTCTGCAGCCTCTCAGAACATTCCAGATGCACGTCCTAAAGGCTGACAGCCAAGTCAATTTGCATGACTCTTATGGACCAGTTCACTCTTTGGTCAATTTAGTTATGTCCTCTGGGCATAAAGTTATAGCCAGTTGAAGTGTAAAACTGAGGAAAGGGGCAGATATAAGGTTTTCTTTTATCTTTTTATTAGTTTGGAAAGCCCAATACCCTTTACTGTAGAATTAGAAGGGAAGAAGCATAGGAGGTATGAATAGATGAGTCACAGAACACAAAGATATTTTCTTGGGCTATCCAGAGGCAAGTCCTAGTCCTAATGGTTACCAGCCCTGTTACCTTATGTAAGTTGCTGAAAGGTTCTGAGCTTAACTGCTTCATCTGAAAAAATGAGAACAACAATTCTATTTCCTTCTTAGAGTAATACACTTAAAGAACATGACTAAGTGTTCAATAAATGCTAGCAATTAAGTTACTTCTCTGGTTTTACTACGTAGAGATGGGAGAGAGGGGCATTGGCAGGTCTGTTCTAACATTGTGCTTTTCCTTCTTTAAAATGCAATTTATTTAATTAAATGAATTAATTAAGTTATTAGCCATGCATGCAGTGCCTTGATGTGGGATCTCAGTTCCCAGACCAGGGATTAAACCCTGGCCACAGCAGTGAAAGTGCTGAGTCCTAACCACTAGGAACTCCTTGTACTTTTCAAGTCAGATTTATTGAAATAGAATTTTCATAACGTGTTCTCTTTTTGGGGGGAGGGCGTGCCTATAGTATGTGGAAGTTCCTGTGCCAGGGATCGAACCCATGCCACAGCAGCAACCAGGGCCACAACAATGACGATGCCCTATCTTTAACCATTAGGCTACCAGGGACCTCAACATTTGCTCTTTTTAAGTATACAGTTCTATGAATTTTGACAAACATACAGTCATGTAATCACCCTGGACATTCAAGATACAGGACATTTCCAACACCTCAAGTAGTCCTCTCATGCCCTTTATTATTATGATGATGTGATCATTATTAACTGAATTCCATCATGTATTCAGATTTCCCTAGTTATTACCCACTGTCTTTTTTCTGCCCCAGGATCCCATCTAGATACACATTACATCTAACTGTCATGTCTCCTTAGGCTCCTCTTAACTATGACAGTTTCTCTGACTTGTTTAACAGCCTTAACATTTTTGAGGTATTTTATGAAAAGTCCCTCTATTGGGATCTGTGTGATGTCTTTCTCACGATTAGACTGGGGTTAAGGGTTTTTGGGGTGAAAGACCATAGAAATAGAGTGTCACTCTTATCACATGAAAAGTATCTACTGTTGCAGTTCCTGTTGTGGCACAGTGGTGACGAATCCGACTACTATCCATGAGGGTGTGGGTTCCATCCCTGGCCTTCCTCAGTGGGTTAAGGATGCTGTATTGCCATGAGTAGTAGTGTAGGTCACAGACACGGCTCAGATCTGGTGTGGCTGTGGCTGTGGTGTAGATTGGCAGCTGCAGCTGTAATTAGACCCCCATATGCCTGGGAACTTCCATATGCCTTGGGTGCAGCCCTAAAAACAAACAAAAAAAAGAACATGCTATTAATATAAAAACTGTTGATGTTGACCTTGATCACCTGGATTAGGTAGTGCTGGTCAGATTTTTCTACTGTGAAGCTTTTCTCCCTTCTCTTTTCTACTGTTCTCTTGGAAGGAAGTCACTATGTGCAGCCTATATTTAAGGAGTGGGGAGTTTTGCACCACTTCCTAGAGGAAGGAGTGCTAAGTTACCTGATTTTCTTTTTTTAACTTAGGAATATTTATTTATTTTTTAGTGATTCTTTTTTTTTTAACTATTCGCATAACCATTCTTTTACAGATTCTTTTCCCATAAAGATTATCACAAAATATTAGGTGAAATTCTTTTGCACTGAAGATTTGTCTCCTCTCTCTCATTTACTTACTTTTATTCAACTGTTTATTTCAGTCTCTATGAACTGATGAATTTCTATTTTATACTTTGAGTTATTTTCTAATAGGGTTTTATTTGTATTATTGCTCAAATTGTTCCTGCTTGGCTACTGAGAGCTCTTTCGGTTGTCAAATGGATGTTTGCTGTACCTGCATCATTGTGGGTTTTTTCTTTTGAGTGCTTTCTTACTTTCTGTCACTACAGGATGGTGCAGCTCACCTTGTGTATTTTCTGTTCTAATCCTAGAATCAGCCAATTCTCCAAGGAGCCTTGGTATCTTTTACTGGAGAATAGTGTGAGGAATCAAGATCTGGGCATTAGGCATGCTTATTGCTACTGGGCTATTTCTTCTAGGACCTCTCAGCTGACAGCATGAAGTGCTTTATGTCCTCCAACTTAAAAACATTTTTTTTTCTTTCAATCTAAAGAAAGCCTGCAATAGTACAACAAACAGCTTGGTATACTTTACCTAGATCCTTTTTTTTGCCCCTTTACCACTTGAAAATAAGTTGTAGAGGAGTTCCCTTTGTGGCTCAGTGGTTAACGAATCCGACTAGGAATCATGAGGTTGCGGGTTAGATCCCTGGCCTTGCTCAGTGGGTTAAGGATCGGCGTTACCATGAGCTGTGGTGTAGGTTGCAGACATGGCTCGGATCCCGCGTTGCTGTAGCTGTGGCGAAGGCCAGCAGCTACAGCTCCTGTTAGACCCCTAGCCCGGGAAACTCCATATGCCGCAGGTAAGACCCTAGATAAGGTAAAAAGACCAAAAAAAAAAAAAAAAGAAAAGAAAAGAAGTTGTATATATCATGATATTTCATCCCTAAACTCTCCAGTCATGACAATCAAAAATGTCTCAAAACCTTGACAAATGTCCCCTGGGGTCCCAGTCACCTCCAGTTGAAAACCATTGGTCTATACACATTTGTTGAGGATACTGGGTGATATTGTGTACTTGCTAATATGTCGCTTCAGGAAACACATGATATTAAGTTTTATGGAACTAATGATGGTAATATTAAGTGTAATAACTTGGTTAAGTTGGTAACTAGCAAATCTCTCTATTGTAATTAACTAGTGATTATGGAAGTACTTTGAGTCTGTGTGATTATCCTGTTCCCAATTTTCCACCTAATAATAATTTTAGCATCTGGTGGTGGTTCTCCCTTCAGTTAATACACTAGGGGTTGTAGGAAGATTTTCTAATTATTTCTTTGCACATATACCAGGTGAAATTTTACTATAAAGAAGAGTTTTCCCCTTTATTCTATTCCCCCTGCTTTTCCTTTCTCTCTTTAAATATAATTCTTGATGCATGAATTGTTTTTATTAATTGAATTGAAATTTTGATCTTTTTTTTTTTTTTGCCTTTATGTAGAGCCGCACACGCGGCATATGGAGGTTCCCGGGCTAGGGGTCTAACAGGAGCTGTAGCTGCCGACGTTCACCACAGCCACAGCAACGCGGGATCCGAGCCGCGTCTGCAACCTTCACCACAGCTCACGGCAACACCCCATCCTTAACCCACTGAGCAAGGCCAGGAATCGAACCCGCAACCTCATGGTTCTTAGTCAGATTCGTTAACCACTGAGCCACAAAGGGAACTCCAAAATTTTTATCATTTTTTGATGCTCAAATTGTTCCAAGGTGGTCACTGAGAGCCCATTCACACTAATTACTATGTCATTTGTTAGGAATATTTAACCCACTGACATGGTTCGAATCAAAACTATGAAAAAAGGAATACCTAGAGAAGTCTTATTCCTATTCCCTTTATAGGTAAGCATTCTCATTAGTTTCTGATTTATCTTTTCTGTGTTTCTTCTTTAAAAATTGGTTAAAAATGTATGTACAGGAATTCCCATTGTGGCTGAGCAGGTTGAAAACCCAATGTAGTGTCCGTGAAGATGGGGCTTCACTCAGTGAGTTACGGATTTGGCATTGCTGCAGCTGTGGCATAGGTTACAGATGTGCCTCAGATCCAGTGTTGCCGTGGCTATGGTGAAGCCCTCAGCTGAAGCTTCCATTCTACCTCTGGCCCAGGAACATTGATATGCCACAGGTGTGGCATGAAAAGAAAAAAAAAAGTATGTGTGTGTATATATACATCATCATATATATATATATTTATAAATACACACAAACATTTTATTTCACCATCTTTTCTTAACAAAAAGGCACATACTATGTACACTTTTTTTGCATCTTGTCTTTTACTTAACAGTCTATCATAAAATCGCTATCAGTTCATATAGACCATTGCTCTTTTATGGCTACATAGTACTCCACCATGCCTGTGTACTTTAGTTGATTCAGTGAGTTTCTTCCATGAAAAGGCATTTAGGCTGTTTAGAATAGTTTACACCACAAATAATGCCACAACAAATAACACTGTGAATGTGTTCTTTTGAGTTTGTGGATACATATTCTCAGGATCAGTTCCTAGAAGGAGTGTCGTGGGGTCAAAGAATGATTGTGTTATATACTGCCAAATATCCTTCAGCAGTGGTTGTACCATTTTGTCTTCCCATCAGCAACAGATGAGAATATTTGCTTTCTTACAACCTTGCCTGGACAGTGTGTTGTTACAAGCTTTTGAAATTTTCCCAATCTGATAGGTGAGAAGTGGTATGTTATAGTAGCATTAATTTGCATTTCCCATGTAATGAACATAGTTAAGCATCTTTTCTTATGCTTAAGGGCCATTTGTTCCATGTGATTTTTAAAACCTGTTTTTTCATAATTTCCTGGCCGTTACCCTAGATCAACCTCCTATTACTTCATACCCAGATTCTGAAATATTCTTCTACCTGGTTTCTCTGGCTACAACCTCACTCCTTTTCAGTTACCCTGAACAGAGTTATCATAGTTAAAGAAATTGATCTTCCTAAAATACCTCTTCAGAATATTTTTTTCTATAAAAACCATTAATCATTCCCTTCTAGCCACAGAATACCTTTAACTCATGAGTCCAAAATACAAGTTATGATTTTTTTTTTTTTTTTTTTTTTACTTTTTAGAGCTACGCCCACGGCATATGGAGGTTGCAAGGCCAGGGGTTGAATAGGAGGTACAGCTGCTGGCCTACGCCACAGCCACAGCAACATGGGATCCGAGCTGTGTCTACGACCTATACCCACAGCTAACGGCAACACGGGATCCTTAACCCACTGAGCAAGGCCAGGGATCGAAACCACAACCTCATGATTCCTAGTCAGATTCGTTTCCAGTGCACCATGACAGGAACTCCTATAAGTTATTATTTTCAACTACTTCTCCAAACTTCTCTTTCCCTATCCCCTTATATTTATAATCTCATAATCCTTCTGAAAATTGGCACACTCAGTGTCCTAAAATTCATGGCAGAAATTCTTCTCTCCAAACATTTCTCCTGTGATTGTCCAGGTCTGAAGCCCCTCTATAGAGCAGCCCTGCCCTCTTATCTGTCTAAATTCCATGGAAACTCTTAAGACTCATCTCAAATCCCATGTTCTGGGAAGCCTTCCTTGATCAATTCAATACCCAAGGGTTCCCCTCTTTTCTAAATCCACTTGTTACATATATTTATCTCATTATTTGTCACTTAATTTAAATGGTCTTTTTATTTTTGCAGTTACTGAAAAATTTTCAAATTTGTGTATATTTTCCCCCAAGAGTAGGGACTGTTGCAGGTTTAGTAAGCAAACATTAATCAGTTTTCATCACCCATTTCTGAGCCAAGATAAAGGCATATTAACTTCTAGTTTATTGATAAGGTAAGGAGGTAAAGAGATTTGATGCAATTTGATTAAAATCGGCCCTCAAGCCAGTGGTGATGTAGGTATGGACCCCAACATCTTAGGTTACAGTTGAGTGTCATATCTATTACCATATTCAATAAATTAGGACAAAAAAGATGGAGTTCCCGTTGTGGCTCAATGGTTAACAAATCCGACCATGAACCGTGAGGTTGCGGGTTCGATCCCTGGCCTTGCTCAGTGGGTTAAGGATCCGGCGTTGCTGTGAGCTGTGGGTGTAGGTCACAGACGCGGCTCGGATCCCGCGTTGCTGTGGCTGTGGTGTAGGCTGGTGGCTACAGCTCCGACTGGACCCCTAGCCTGGGAACCTCCATATGCTGTGAGTGCGGCCCTAGAAAAGGCAAAAAGACAAACAAAAGATGCCTTAGAACATTAGGTAAAAATGACCTCACTTAATTATCCTTTCAATGAATGAAGGAATAAAATTTAGAACACTTAGATTTAGCTTAATTAAATTTTTGACTCAAAATCCTGGTTAGAAAGACAAAGAATTTGGCATCAAATTCTCTTGGAACAAAATGGTATTATGTAAAATGCTATCAGTTTGTTTTCAGCCTGATAAAAAACCCATAAACAGAGTTCGATTAGAGGAAACATCTTATCTAATCCCCATGTATCTGGAGTCCTGCATCTCTGCTTTGAAGTTGAGCAACTCTCAAGTTCAATTCAACAAAGCTTTACACATTTATTGTGCATTTATTATATCCTAGACATGCTGCTAGTTCTTGGGGGAGCAGAGTGTATAAGTCACAGAATTTGTTCTCAAGTAGTTTACTGTCTAGGCAGAAGGATGTGTACACACAAAATATTGCACAAGTCAGTAGTAAAAGTATTATCATTGGCCTACAAACAAAGGGAAACAAGAAAAAAGAATGAATTCTATTGGGAAGATTACAAAAGACTTCAGAAATAAAGTGATAATTTCAGCTAAGGCAATCCAAAAATAAAAGAGGTCCAACATAAAGACTTTTAAATCAAGAGAAATCTTCAAATTTTGAATAAGAAATCAGTCTTTAAGTCACATTCTCCTGTAATCCCACTACACTTTGTACCTCTCTCTGCTCTGGCAGGTTGACTTGTAAAGATTTGGGTACAGGTATGTCCCTGTGACAGCCAGCGATGGCCTTCCAGCAGAATCCCAGTCATATCACCTTTGAATTCCTAGTGCCCAGGCTAATACTTGGCATATAATAGAAAACGAATTTTTTTTAAAGGAGTAAAAGGATTGTTTCAATAGCACTTTAAAAACTGAATTAGACTTTCTAATTTATCTCTTTTTTTTGCAAATAATTCTCTTTCGGTTTTGAGTCCGAAGATGGCTGGGGTCTGCTATTAAATTCATTCTCTAGGGGTAACACTTCAGGCTCATCTTTAACTGGATCCACTAAGGGAGGGGTGGGTCCAGTCTAGACACCCCCGTGCCAAGATTCTCACTCGTCCACACACACTTATCCACCCCTTTAAATCTGAGGGCCAAAATCATAAGTTTGAGATTTCACAGATAGACAGAGGCAGACGCACACACATACCCCTCCACAACGCACAAAGAAATGTTACCATGGACACACAGCACACAATGGCAAAGGTGCAAAAGGAGACCACAAAAGTTAGCTGGGATGTATAACCTAATAGCAAATATGGTTTGAAATGGACAAGGTAAAATCAAGATGGCAAAAACAGGTATCCTTGTTGCCTGAAAGAAAGACTACCTCCTAACTTTTCACAAGGGACACTGGAATTTGCTCATCTTTCAAATTTTAAAATTTTAATACTTTGATTACTTCCATTTAGATCTATTTTTCTTCCTAGAAAATTGGTATTTAACCTCATATCTCTGACTCTGTTACTGCCTTCTTAAGTGTGACATTATATTTTATTTTCCAGTATGTAAGGTCCATTCATAGCATATATAAGCTCAATTCCATTATGGAAGGCATTGGGGGAATGATATTCCAGTTCCTAACCTCTGTTTTCTGGTTAAAGTATTATAGGAAATATATCTTTCCATTTAAGGCGGAGAGAGATGGTGATGGCCATCAAATAAATTATAATTCATGTATAATATTTAAGAATTAAGGAAATCTATTGGATAAGGCCAATAAAAAGTCTGCTTAATCCTGGCACAGGCTAACCCCCTGCAACTTCAGCAGTCCTTCATGAAGCACTGGTTTCACTGACAGCTTATTTGAAATGCAAATTATCAGGCCCAGCCTAGACCTGTAAATCAGAATCTGCATTTTAACAAATTCCCCAGTTGGTGTGTGTGCACAATGAAGTTTCAGAAGCATGGGTTAACCCATCATAGGGTTTTATGGAAACATCATTAGTAGAGATTATCCCACCCATTCTTTTTTTTTTTTTTTTGTCTTTTTGCCTTTATCTAGAGCCGCACCCGCGGCATATGGAGGTTCCCAGGCTAGGGGTCTAACAGGAGCTGTAGCTGCCGGCCTTCGCCACAGCCACAGCAACGCGGGATCCGAGCCGCATCTGCAACCTACACCACAGCTCACGGCAACGCCGGATCCTTAACCCACTGAGCGAGGCCAGGGATCGAACCCGCAACCTCATGGTTCTTAGTCAGATTCATTAACCACTGAGCCACGAAGGGAATTCCCGATCCCATCCATTCTTAATTTAGCTTGTGTTTCCTTTCAAAGATCCATAGACCCAAGTGCTAATTATTTCAGTATCTTGCCTAAATTTACATTGACACATTTTTGGGATTTGGTAGCCTCCTGGTTTTTCATTTTCCATTCAGGCCAATGGTACCATGTGACACACGTTGTTCTTACCACCCTCTTCACAGGAGGAATAGGCATGCATGGGGAGAAAGAAGTCAGTGGTTTTAACCAGAGAATTACCTAAAAGACTGGCAGGTGCTTTTCATTGTATGATGGGGATTTCAAACTATACTGATGCCATGTTGATTTCTTCTCAGTGGATTGTCTCAGGCTCCAAACAGTAGGATCATTTTTGCAAAAGAAAATCTCCAAACTTCTGACAAGCTTTTGTGTTTCATATTCTGAGTTAGAATAATTAGACATTTCTCTTCCTGAGTTTATTTCTCTCCCACCATTAATCATTTCAAAGTTGTCACCTTGAGAAGCTAAAAAGAGGCGGAGTCCCTTGAAACTCTGCCAACCAGCCAGCACCCAGGGGAAAAAATGCTTGTCCTTTCCCAAACTTGAGTTTCACGAAGACAAGTGACCTATCGGTTGCCTTACATGGGAGTATCTCTAGCCCGTTTGCGTTGGAGTGAACCTACTTAATGGATATTGATGGTGACTGTGATGATGACATCAATGACAAGAGTCCATGCTGAAGGAAGGACAGATGAGGATGTGTGAAATGGACAGTTATTTCAACACTAAGCAAAAAGGAAGATGACATACCAGAGCTGCATCCCAGACACCCTTCTTCACAAGGCATGCATTCTTCATAGTCTGGGTCTTGGACTTCACCTATAAAATAAGAGGAATAAATAATGCAACTTTATTTTCACTGAGTGGAGACCAATTAATTGCTATAAAATATATTGGAAGTTAAGGTTAAGGACTGGTTAAGGACTCTGCACAGTCACTTCTATGGCTTGGGCTTGATCCCTGGCCTGGGAAGTTCCACATGCCTTGGGCATGACCAAGAAAACCAAAAAAAACCCAGCCAACCAAACAAAAAGCCCAACAAAGCATGTTGGAGTAAACCATAGAGCAATTGTGAAACCCAAAACCATGCTTGAGGATATATATGTCATTCACATTTTCATCTCTTTCTATTAATTTAATAGATTAGCTTGATTGGTTACAAATAGAACAGAGTTTTAGTAAGCATTAAGAAGATAAAAGAATGAAGTCTTAATCATTCTGGAAACATCTTGGAGCTCCTTCAACACAAGACCAGGCATAATTCTTATACAGAGCATGGAAAGTCTGCAGCATTCTTACATGGATGAGAACAAAAATGTTAAGTGCTGCTTTAATTTAAAATTTTTTTTTAATTTTAAGTTTTTGGGGCCTCACCTACAGCATACAGGAATTCCCAGGTCCGGAATCAAGCCCTCAGCCACAGCAGCAAGCTAAGCTTGTGCAGTGACAACTCTGAATCCTTAACCCGCTTAGCCACCAGGGAACTCCTCTAAGTGCTGACTTTCAATCTCCCTCTTCCCATTTATGATAAGGAGTTAGGCAATAACAATAACGCATACATCCACAGAATATTTTAACATTCCAACATTCCCAAGTGGTTGGGGGTAGGCTGATTCTCATTGGCTTCCCCCAGCAAGCAAGCACAGGGCATGCTGTATTCCCCCTTTAACAAATGAAGAAACCAAGGTGTGGAGAAATTAGATTAATTTTGCCCAGGGTCTCATAACTCATAATTGGGAAGGAGAGTATTGTTGGCCAGGACTCTTGGATTCTAATCCAAAAGATTATACCCTCCCCACAATCCCTCCATCCAAGATCCCTTTCTGTGTGATTAGCTGCAGTATTTCCTTTTCTCTGGGAAAACCCAGGGGGAAGGTGTGTAGGGGGAGGGGAGGGCACCTATCACTGTCCCCACTTGACATGTAGAGTCAGAGTCATCCCAGGCTTCAACTTTACACCAGGAAGACAGTTCCTGTCTCTGGGCCATCCTGGATACAGCTTTTGTCTGCAGTGGCCCCAGAGCAGCCTTACCTTGTCTGCACTCTAACTTCTGGCAGGTGTGGTTGGCAGGCACCTTGAAGTAGCCACCCACGCATCGAATGCAAAAGTGCGCGCTGTGGCAAAGCTCACAGTTGTCTGGGCAAGGTTGGCAGGCCTGGCCTTCATCAGCGTAGTGGCCCGGGGGGCACCTCTCCAGACACTCCCCCCAGTATAGGAAACGCTCTCGGCCGTGCTCATCTAAATAGATAGAAATGTGGAAAATGAAAAGAGGGAAAATGTACAACAGTAACCATGAAGGTAACATAACTGAAGACATTTTATTAAGGGAAAGATATGACCAAGTGCTTTTGCTCCTAAGGGACCTGGAAGATAAGAATGGATTGAATGGGCAATGCAGCATCTTTGAACTTATAGCTGAAAAGATTTCCTTGGACTCCTTTTGGTATCTGTGGAAGCTTGCAGACTTGGGGGAATAAACAAATGTTTGATGATAGACATATTTCTGTGATAGTGCAATCTTTTGAAATGATTTTGAATTCTGTTCTCAAAATTGCACGCTCATGTTAACTGTCTAAAGTCTGAAATTTTGCACAGCTACCAATTCCTGTAATGACAGCCTGTTGAAGCACTTGACCAAGCACATCTCTCTGACTCCTTTACATGAATGTTTGGAAATCGTGAGCTTCTGTCAACATTGGAATGTACAAGGAAAGAATCAATAGTATCCCCAGTGTGATATTGTGGGAATTTTGTCCTGCAGACAATCTAGTGTTGCTCTTGGCGGCAATGGAAAATACTAATCAATGGCGAACTATCATAATTAATAAAAAGGCTTCTAATCAGTCCTAATCTCACACACACACACACACGCACACACACAAGATTAATGTAGATGTACCCAGAGACTTCCTGTTTCCACACCCTCTGGAGTTTTTGCTTGTGTTGAGTACCCTGAGCTTCCATCTATCTTCTCTAAACCGGGTCTCCCTTGTGCCTCTGCTTCTGAAGAACAGCCAATCTGTGTTACCCAAAATAATTGGGTCTAGTGTTCACTCATCATGTGATCCACCACACAAAAATCCAGAACCATTGAGCTTCAAGATGCCAGGCTGCTGGATTTGTAGATAAAGATAGCATTAACCCTGTGTCATGAGTACCAAATTCGAAAGTCAGTATAATATTAGATTGAACCACATGAAATTGCCAACATTTGAGTGGGTTTTACCTGTAAACTCAGCACTTTGAAAAGGTTTAATCTAGGAGTTCCTGTCGTGGTGCAGAGGAAATGAATCTAACTAGGAACCTTGAGGTTGCGGGTTCAATCCCTGGCCTTGCTCACTGGGTTAACAGTCCAGCGTTGCCATGAGCTGTGGTGTAGGTTGCAGACACAGCTCGGATCTAGCGTTGCTGTGGCTCTGGTGTAGGTCAGCGGTTGTCGCTCCAATTTGACCCCTAGCCTGGGAACCTCCATATGCCGCAAGTGCGGCCCTAAAAAGACCCAAAAAAAGGGGGGGGGTTAATCTAATGTTCCTATTTAACTGAAGCCCTATTTCAAATAAAATTTAAAACTCACACCCTTGAATGATGGACACTGAAGGTACATTTTCTTCTTCTGCCAGAAGTCTGCCGGTCCCCACGGGATAAAGAAAATTAAGGGGGCATCCAAAGAGGTGGTAGGAAGAAGTATTTGCATTCTTAGAGACGTTATCCTCTAAAGGAATGAGAGGGTTTGGGAGGGTGGAAAGTGCATGTGGTGATTCTGTAGGCAGTGGTGTGGAGCACAAAACCCACCCATCTGGTGGAACTTGGAATCTCAAGAGACCAGAAAAAAGGTCACCTTGCCCAGTTAAATTCTTCTCTTTTCCACCATGACTCAATGCGAAAAGATCCCGTTTTCCAGGTGCCCAACTTGTCACATGTAGGTAGGAAGATGTGAGGAGAGCAGTGAGAAGCCCAGCCTCTCCTCTACCCGGCAGCTGCTGTACATCCTACACCTTCACACGATATCAGCTCAGGATCCAGAGGCTTGGGGGCAGCCTGGCCTGTGGTGTGTTCTAAACACGTATTTGTCGAATGATTGAATGAATGAGTGAGTGCATGAATAGTTGGCAATATTCCTATTTTTCCCAAATATCCAACTAGATCAACCATCTTAAAAAGGAATGACGAGAGGGTCAGGTATTCGAGGAAATGTTCTCCTATTCCATTTTTATTGTTCAGATATGGTTTTACTATTTGGACTCCATTGGGTATTATAATTTGGGCTGAAAGGACAGAGATTTAAAGGGCCTTGTTCTTTAAAATACACGAAATATGCAAAAGGAGGTCACTTAGATGCCTTCATAAGGGCTGGCTTTTCTCACATGATTGGTTCAGGATTATGCCAAGATGTGATCATATTTCTAATAGCCTGACAGCATGACAGCTCAGTTAGCTTTGAATGATAACTTGGATACCTCTGTGATTTAAATATGATGCATAAATCTTGGGCTACTTTCCCAGAGTTGCAGAATTTAAAATAATGCAATGATATGACAGAGAAGCTGGTTCTAGTGGTAGAAGGGCTGATATTTTTGTTAGGTGCCCAAACCTTCCATGTGGTAATATGAGACAAGAGTTAAAATGCAAGGAACTCCAAAATAGGTTCACATTGGTTTTCATTTATACTGAAGAGGAATGAACTGTTTCGAGAGTATTTCTTGGCAGCTGATTTTGTTAGAAGAGGACGCAGACCAACGTGAAGGCCTTGGATGTCTGCCGGAGGTTGAGGGTTGAAGGCATGAGGGGAAAAGGATTGCTGGAAAGGATGAAAGAGAGAAAGGCTGAGGGACTCTGAAAATAAACTTTAGGATGCTTACTTCAACGTTTTGCTTACCGAAGCTGATGTATGATCGGTAGAACTTAGCTTCGGGTTCGTTTTGGTAGATAATAAATCTGGGAGAGATTTTAGAGTGAGTGTTCACCGGTATTGCTGGAAATCTGCATTTCTGAAATGATCAGGACCTAACTTTAAAAAAGCTACAATTGAGCAAGGGGTGAAATTTCTACAAAGAGATGAGAGAGGCTTATGTGTGGAGAGGGGACTGCCTAGCCAGAGGAATTCCAGCCTTTGAATAAAGTTTATTGAGACGGAAGTGCATCCATTCAATCACCTCTCTTCTGTAGCACTGTCTCATGGATTAGCTGCACTAATATGAAAAGTAGGATCGTCACATTCTTAACAGGCAGAAAACCCACTCGAAAGAGCTTGCTCAAAGGTCCCTTCTCCAGGAAGCCTCCTCTGCTCACTACAGCTGAAAGCAGTGACCTGTGGTAGGCTTGCTACCATTCATTTGGTCTTTATCTAATATCTTGTTTTATGATACACAAGGCCAACCTCCTCTGTTAGATTGCAAACTCCTTGAAGGTGAGTAACATTCTATTATTATTATTATTATTATTTGTCTTTTTAGGGCTGCACCCGCACATATGGAAGTTCCTAGGCTAGGGGTCGAATCCGAGCTGCGGCTGCCAGCCTACACCACAGCCACAGCAACACAGGATCAAAGCGGCATCTGCGACCTATACCACAGCTTACAGGAATGCTGGATCCTTAACCCACTGAGTGAGTCCAGGGATCAAACCTACACCCTCATGGATACTAGTCAGGTTTGTTAACCACTGAGCCATGACAGGAACTCCTCCTCATGCTATTATTTATTGCACTTTCCGTGGTACCTAGGGAGAATAACTTATTCATGGGAGGGGCACAATACATTTTTCTTAAAATAATGGGTTCAACACAGACTTTGAAACAGAAAATACAGATGAAATGTCAGGACATTTTATGTACAGATTGGCCTGAGTAGCTGTAGGATGCTTAGAATGTTTTAGATATTTATTTAGCATTTAAACTCCTCCTTAGTTTTGTGCTATATATGACGATTTATTGTCTTTGAAATATAAAAGGGAATTTCGATGCCACCTTGTCCATTCTCTCTTTGCACAAACACCAAGAGACTTAAAATAGTGTCTTCTAGTTCGTTGGTAACAAAGCCAAGAAAATCTAGGTTTTCTGACTGCCGTTCTTTCTACTGAACCATTCATTCATTCATTCGTTTAATTATTGTGTACCTCCTATATGCTTGATTCTGTGCTAGTGCTCAAAATATGGCAGAAAACAGGTAGAAACCCTTCACTGCTCTTAGAGGGCACAGAGTCTGATGGAGAAGATAGAAATCAAGAGTGAGGAAGCCTGTAAAGGGGAAGTGGGGCTCCAAGCCTGCCCAAATGAAGGGGGCTTAGCCTAGACGAGGAGGTTAGGGAAGCCCTCACTAAGGAAATGACATTGAAATAGAGACCTAAGGGATGGATAGATCAGATAGACAGTGGATGGGGAACATCTCAGGTTCACTGAACAATTAGAATATGAACAACTAGAGACCAGAGACTGAAAATGCCCACAGAAATAAGCAGGTACAAACAATAACAGTAGTAACACTAGTGGTAATAGAAATAATATTTACTGAGTGCTTCCTGTGTGCTCTGCCCTGTTCTAAGTGCTTTGTTATTTTATCTCATTTCAATAATAATCCTAAAAGGAGGTAGCCACGATCACCATCTTATAGATGAGGAAGGAAACAGAATGAGCAGGCTAAAGTTAAAATCTGAGTTAAATTTGTAATACTTTGTTTATATAAGAAACACAAAGAAATCATTTTTCTTTTTACAGAGAAATGTGTGCTCTCTCATTTTTCTGCAAAGCTACAATACTCTCCATTTGTTCTTCATTTTTCTTAGTTGGATTACAAGCAGAGATAAAGCTAAATAATTCTTTCCCACCGGAAAAACCATGTAAGTGTGATAACAGTAGTAACTGACAGCCTCAGGAGACAGCTGGGAGTGGCGGGGACTGGGACGAAATGGCAAGCAGCCCCTACCGTCTCCGGTCAACCATTTGGGAACTGTATGTAGCAGTGTTGCCAGATCTCCCAAGTTTTCAAGAGAAACCAAAAACCCAGGTTTTTATTTCAAATTTCCAAATTTAGATCACATTTTTAAAGTTTTCTGTCGGTCAAATAAAATATGAATCAATCCGCCATGAAGTCAGAGTTGGGGTCAGGCATAGGGAGGGAGGCTGGAGAGGGTCAAGGGTCAAACCGCAGAGGACCTGTGAGATCATGGAATATAATTTAATGACAGCAGAATGTTTAGTTTTGTTCAAGCCGCGACTGAAAAGGTCATATTTGTGTTTTGACAAATCGGTCTGTTCCCAAGGGACTCTAACAACTTCTAAATGGCATAGCTGAGGGCTGAGAAGACACCGACACAGCCTCTATTAGGCTATTTCTCTTCAAGACCCGTGGGTGTCTGCCTCCATTTCCAAGATTTTCACTCTCACCTCAGGGAATCTTAGCTTTACTGTCTATCTCCTGTCTCACATCCTGTGTGTACGCCCTTTATTTCTCCTTCTCTGGAAACACATCCTTTAGCTTCCCTCTCATCTCCTCAAGGGCAGCGACTCTGTGTCTCCAACAATGTGAACATGTGCCCTGACAACCAGAAGGGACTTCAAGGTTGTGTGTACTCTTTACTGAACAGGGTCTAATCACACCCCCTCATCCCCAGAGGTGCAGCTTCTGCATCAAACCAACTAATGTCCCATAGGATGGAGCTCCCATCGTGGCTCAGTGGTTAACGAATCCGACTAAGAACCATGAGGTTGAGGGTTCGATCCCTGGCCTTGCTCAGTGGGTTAAGGATCCGGCGTTGCCGTGAGCTGTGGTGTAGGTTGAAGACGCGGCTCGGATCCTGCGTTGCTGTGGCTGTGGCGAAGGCCGGCAGCTACAGCTCCTGTTAGACCCCTAGCCTGGGAACCTCCATATGCCGCGGGTGCGGCTCTAGATAATGGCAAAAAGACAAAAAAAAAAAAAAAATGTACCATGGGAGAACAGGTTTGCAGCAGGAAGAAGTGAGCAACCAGGCTCTCTTACCTACTCCACAGGAGGTGCAGTTGAAAGGCTCATCTCCTTGGCATTCTCTGCAGGTAGAGTGGCATAGATGGCATTGGTTCTTCAATGCAAATTTGCCTGAGGGACAGCTCGAAACGCAGTGGCCATCATCCAAAATCCTAGAGGAAAGCAGAAATTTAGAGTTTGTAAGTGTGGCTTAATGGGATGGCAAGTTTTAGAACATGTGCTGTTTGTGTTTCGCTGTACAGACTTGGTTTCATTATTCCAGAAACAAGGGTGATGCCTGGGACTGATCATCTTAGAACACGGGGAGTATTAGTCACGTACCCATCCTTGGCCAGAGACGTGGACCCAACAGCAGGCATGCCAGGAACTGGCTGAGGATGTAATCCTGATTCTGGCTTCAAACAAATTAACCAGTGCCCCAGGGAGTAAACCCATATTCTAAGCTCAGCCAAACCCAGCCCACACTCAGATGGAGGCCTTTGAACTTTCGAGACACTAGATGCGTCTTTGAACCCAGAAGGTTAAAAGACTTCTCCAGAAGCCTTGGAGAAAATATTCTTTCTTTACTTATCAGCATGCCCACACTTTGCGATGGAAATGTCAGCTCCAAGGGCCCTCAAAGATGGGCTAGCCTACTGTCCTATGCATACGGCAAGTAATCAATAAACTCTGATTTTGAGTGTCATTTTTCTAAGTGTTTCCTGATGTAGAGGGTACCACAGTTTCTGTTTTCTCACCATGTTTACAGTCACCTCCAAGGGCACCGCAGATAAACTAGCATGGGGGCTTCTAAAATCTGTGGTTTGGTACGCATACGATATATGTCATAATGTCATGGCTAATAGTTTCAAAGTTTTGCTTCTTCTTTCCCTTGCAAAGTAATCCAAGAGCAAATGTGATTAAGTAAATTGCCTCCAAGGATTTTGCCCAGAAAAAATACACACGAAGTGCAAGAGTCAAAACAGGCAATGTGGATGGATGAGGTGAGCCAGGTAGCTCCACCCCCTGAGTTTCTGATTCAGTATTTCTTGAGGGGAGAAAGCCAAGTATCTGTGTTTTTGAGAAGTTCCTGAATGCTGGTCTAGAGAACGTATTTTGAGAACTTCTCGGTGATAGTCTGGGTAACTAGGGAATTTGCTGAATGTTTCCCACCTAAGACGTACAGGTGGTGCCAAACCGGAGTCTCGGAGAGCTTCCTTAGAGCAGTAATCGTGTCCCAGCATCCAGGCCTGGGAGAGTCGAGGGCCTGCAAACAGAACTAAGGTTTCCTTTTCTCTCTACCCAGTCTAGATATCACACAGAAGGCTAGGTGCAGGCCTCCAGCAACTCATTCCTGGGGTAGCACTGGCTTGCCTGAATCAGCCCTAAACAGAGGACCGGCACTTCAGTCCCCAATTTGGAGGAAACTGGGGTGGGAGCAAGGCACCCCGAAGAGCGTGTTGCTTGCAATCTTCCAGCTCCTTCCTGCACCCTGAAAGTCTGTGTCGTCTACATCTGTTTGGAAACAGAACGGATTAAGGCCAGTTTCACAAGATGGCCGCCTCATTCTTGGATCCTCAGCCCCTCAGGTTCTGATCGCTGTCCCCAGCACAGTGCTCCTGGGCTGCTGCAGAGTGTGAAGTCCCAGCCTCAGACAGACACGCACACATCTGGTTGCCCAAGTCAAAACAGATCTCGCACACCACGGCTATTAACGAGAAGACTGTGCTTCCAGGCCAGACTTTGAGCTGATGGCAATAATGCCAGTTGGGAAGATCCCGGCCCCACCCTGGCTCTGGTTTCTGAGCTAGGAGATTTGTCAAGGAGTGATTTGGATGTGTCTAGTTTAAAAAAAAAAAAAAAAAAAGGAAGAAGGATCCAAATAAAAGCCTCCCTTTAAGAAAAACTGGGTAAGAGATTTCCAAGGTTTTTAAACAAGGAAACTACTCTGTTCTCTGCTGCAAAGGAGGAGATGAGGTTTGTTTATTTGCGAAGGCTCCTTTTCTTGCTAAATTAAGTTGAGGAAGAGATGGAAAGTAGTGCGTCATGGTTTTGTTCTTTATAGGAAGAGATGACAGACTGGTTTAGGGGGCAGTTGTTTCTCTTCAGATAGGTGACCTTATGCTCTCAATGGTGGGAGCTGTTTATTTTTTTTTTTTAACTTAATGGATTTTATTTCAGTTATAGGTGTACATAAATCATCACAAGTCAATTTGATAGATTTTGTGTCCCAAACCCACAGTGCATCCCCCAACCCCCCAGATTTTCTTATTTGAAAAACCAAGGTTTTCCAAAGTCCATGAGTCATTGTCTGTTCTGCAAAGAGGTTCATTGTGTCTTTTTAGTTTCCACATGAAAGTGGTAGCATTGGGTGTTGCTGTCTAATTGTCCGACTGGTTTCACTTCGCATGATAATTTCTAGGTCTATCCACGTTGCTATCAATGTTGGTAATTCATTCCTTTTAATGGCTGAGTAATATTCCATTATGTGTATGTCCATATCTTCCCTATCCACTCCTCTGTCGATGGGCATCTAGGTTGTTTCCATGTCCTGGCTATGCATAGAGTGCTGCAATGAACACTGGAGTACATGTGTCTTTTCGAGTCATGGTTTCCTCTGGATAGATGCCCAGGAGTGGGATTGCAGGATCCAATGGTAATTCTATTTTGAGTTTTCTGAGGAATCTCCATACTGTTTTCCACAGTGGTTGCACCAGTTTGCATGGTGGGAGCTATTTAAAACCATTCAGAAACTTGGGAGGGAGTGGAGGTGGGCAGACGGGTGCAGTGCTGCCATGTTTAGGTGGGGGAAGGGCTGACTTTCTGACTTGAGAGCTTGATTTTAACAAGGTACCAAGCACATAATTGTGCTTTAAAGCACCTCCCTCCACCTCTACCCTGAGGAAAGGGCAGGTGACAGATCCAGTTTTTATAAAGATCAAATGATAGGGAAAATAGTCGTGCTTGAGTCAAGGCACTGAATTACATCATCTCGTGCAACGCCCCCATCCCCCACAAGAAAAACATTGTTAAAGACCTTGAAGAAAAGGCCCAGTTCAAGTGGCACAAATTTCCACTGACAGCACCACATGTCCCCTAGTGGAGGAGAATGGGTATCTTGCTCTGAGCCCCGCGGGGCTGATGAAAATTTTCTTGAAAGCTAACTCAAGCCATATCTGGGACCACCAGTCATCCAGTTTGTGGACTTCAGAGACACTCAGGGAAGCTCATCCTACAGGGGAAGCCCTTCCCTTCCCAAGTCAGGCATGCTCTTTGCCTTTTCACAAGCAGTGAACCATCCCAGGTCCAGTTCCTGGGAAGGAAGAAAGTGGCAAAGCCAAGTGCCAAAGAGCTGGGTAGACGTGAAGTTCTCAACATAGGCACTAAATTTTCTAGAACCCCCAGGGTGTGTGTGTGTGTGTGTGTGTGTGTGTGTGTGTAAGTTAACTGGAACAGAAGAGATTCAAGTCAGGGTTATCCAGTCCTCTGTGCTGCTTATTGGTTTAGCCTAGGTAAAGCCATCACAAAGGCAGTTACTGTAATTTCTTGGTATTTGAATGTAACAGAACGAAATCCAGCAAAAGTTCTTTTTTCCCCTGAATTCTTTTTTTCTTTTTTAGTTTTGAATTAAATATTTCGATTTAATGTTGCTCTCTTTGTTCCCCTGAATTCTTGTAACAGATAAAATAATACATTTGAGGGTGGGTCAGAAAAGTTGTACATGCTTTTGATTAGTTCTTAGACTCTGTATCTCCTTCAGAACTGGACTGGGAAATTAGCTTAGGCGGTGAGGACCTCAGCATCACAGAGCTGTATGGTAAAGAGCAGTGGCAAAAATGGTACTTGCTTTCCCCAAGTTTTTAATCACCTTTAAGGAGCTAAATAAACTCAAAGGTCTATAGAAATATAAAGAGAAAGGTGTTCCCGTTGTGGCTTAGCAGGTTAAGAACCTAACATAGTGTCCCGAGGATGCGGATTCAATCCCTGGCCTTAATCAGTGGAGTGAAGGATCCAGTGCTGCTGTGAGCTGCAGTGTAGGTTACAAATGAGGCTTGGATCCCACATTGCTATGGCTGTGGTGTAGGGCAGCAGCTGAAGCTCTGATTTGACCCCTAGCCTGGAAACGTCCATATGCACCAGGTGTGGCCCTAAAAAGAAAAAAAAGCGGGGGGGAATGTAAAGGGAAAATTAGAAAGTGAAGAGAGAGCTTTTCAAAGTTTGATTTCCTGTAAAACAACTTCAGAGTTAAATTACTTTTAAATGTTATTAAGTTATTTTAAAATCTTATCATGGAAAATATTGAACATACATAAAACAAACAAGACATAACAGAATCCCCCTGGGCACCCATCACTTGGCTTCAACAATTATCACCATAAGGCCAGTCTTATGTCATCTCTAGCCCCACTGATTTCCTTCCCTCTCAGATTGTTTAGAAGAAATCCTCTAGGTTAAATGTTAATGTTCCTCTTCCAGGTAAAAACTCCTCTAGGGGTGATTTGATTCTGCCGGGACCAGAGATAACCAAAAGCTTAAGAGTGGGAAGCTCAGAGATACCAAGAGTCCTAGTTATTTGTTGCCCTCCCCTCACCCCTTCCCCCTGCCCCAGATCCATTTTCTGCCTTTCTCTGCCCTGCTGTACCCTGGAAATGCCACTAGAGACCATATCTCCAAGCTCACTCCTCTCACTTGTAAGTCATTTTTACTGCTGGCATCCAGTTTAAGATAAGGACAGCCAGCAGGAGATCTGAGGTTGGGAAGAGAGATTGAAGTCACATGCTTCCTCAGCTTGCTCCTTGCATGGTTCTGGAGTGGCTGTGGCCTCCCCAGCTCCAATTTCTATCACACATCCCTGCTTCTGTGACTACAGGTTTTGCTTCGGGCATAGGGTGTTAAACTACCCCAGTGTTCTGGTCCTTGAGTGCTTCACCAGCCCTTAACATTGACCTCCTGAATCAGGTAGAAAAATCCATGGACCTAACTCAGAGTTGGGAGTAAAGCAAGTGCTCAAGATTGTCTTGAACAGACCTGTAAGACTTTGGAAAGTACTTAAGGAAAACACTTTGCTTCCCTTTCAAGAATAACTAAGACACTAACACCATCTTTCTTTCTCCTCATCTTTTCAACTCCCTTCCTGGAAAATTCAGATAAGAAAAGTCAACCTGTTCATTGCCATGATATGATGCCCTTTCATGGATATATTTGCAAAACAACTGACATCAAGGAAGAGCAATGGGGAAAGGAATGGAGTGCTCAGGGATATGAGAAGAAAACTGTCCCTGGGGAATAAGATTTCTTGGAGGAAACCCTGGTTCAAGATCTATGCACATATTTTTCTGTCTTCAAAGGTTCAACCCGCAACCTCATGGTTCCTAGTCGGATTCATTAACCACTGCGCCAAGACGGGAACTCCAAGAAGCATAGGTGTCTTAAAGAGACACTTTGAAAATGTTATCCCAGTTAGCATTAAGGATTCTTACTAAGACTGTTCTTTTGTGTCTCCTTCCCCCTTTCTTCCATTCTTTCTTTTTTTCTCTTTCTTCTCTTTCCTTCCTTCCCTTCCTTCCTTCCCTTTCTGAGGAAGATATTTGGAGAGCCAAGCTCATGATATTAAGTACAGATAATCTGCCGAGTTATTACTACGTGTTGACCAGTGTGGGTAGAATAAAAAGGAAAATACGGGGAGTTCCCTTCGTGGCTCAGTGGTTAACAAATCCGACCAAGAACCATGAGGTTGTGGGTTCGATCCCTGGCCTTGCTCAGTGGGTTAAGGATCCCGCGTTGCTGTGGCTGTGGCGAAGGCCGGCAGCTACAGCTCCTGTTAGACCCCTAGCCTGGGAACCTCCATATGCTGTGGGTGCGGCTCTAGATAAAGGCAAAAGACCAAAAAAAAAAAAAAAAAAAAAAAAGGAAAATACACAACAGTTCCTGCTCAGGATATTAGATCACTGAGAAAGAATTAGACAAAATGACTGTGCTGCCAGGCTGAGGGAACCTCCATCCTAGAGATTTTTGGCACTGGAGCAGATTCTACTAGCCTAGCCTTGGGAAAGACCCTCCTTCCTACACATTTAGCAGAGCATTGATGAGGCCAACAGACGTTAAATGCTGGAGTCACAGGAGTGTTGACTGAAAATAAAATGGGCTCCCAACTCCCTTCATTAGAAATTCTCAGTGTATTAGCAAAATGTTCATCCCATTCAGATACTTGCTATTTCCTCATTCATTTAGTTATAAAACATTGATTGAATGCCTGCTATTTTCTTAGCACTGTGATAGGTAGTAGAAATACAAAAATGAGTATTTCAAGGGGCCTACAGTCTAATGAAGAGATAGATTTGTAAATCAATGTCTTAAAATGTCACAAATGTACTTAGGGAAGTTTATAGAGAGCACAGGGGAACATAAGAGGGTGAGGTTAATTTTACTGGAAAGAGATAAAAAATGCTTTCATAAAACAGCTCACCCTTGAACTGACTCTAGAAATATGAGTAGATATTTTGTCCGCAGATGGAGATGATGGTTGAGGCCTGGCTAGGCAGAAAGAGATGAGAGTCTAGGTATCAAAGCCACCAATGACTTCATCGATAAGAAGACCCCTCTAGCATCCAGGGAATAGATTCTTTCAGTGGTTATGGGGCACCATGGGGCGAGGATGCTACGGAGGTGGGCTGTGACCTGACCACAGAAGGCGTTTGATCCTTTTTCCTGTAGGCTCAAGGGATGCCTCTAAGTGGTAAGCATTTCCTTTCTCCATCCTGTGTCTCCTGAGCTCCCAACCCCAGGGGATACTGAGAAAGGCCACTCACCTTGTGACAGGACAGCCAGTGCAGTCTTCCTGGGTTGGCCCCCGGCACTTGGCACACGAGGCTTCACAGATCTGGCAGCGGCCATGCTCATCGATGTACTCTCCTGGGGAACAAAATCCGATTGTTTATCTCATCTCTAAAGAGCAGTGCTGCCTGGGCTGTCTGTCTGAGAGCAGTCAGGTGTTCTCTGTGCTGCATAAAAGCAGTGGGGACAACTCGGAGAGACGGAACCTTGAATGCCTTCAGAATCCTGTCCTAAATCCTGACCTTATAACATCTACTCTTCTCTCAAGGGCCCCAGAAGTTGGAGCCTCAAAAAACTGTGAGGCCAGGACCTAATCTTGGATCCAGTCAACAAGTGTTACAGATGTTACAAAGAGGGAGAGACTGAGGGGAGGAATCCCACAGGATCCCCTTACTGAGCTCCTACTGACCCTCCTGTTAAAGGCTGCAGGCTCCTGGCCCACAAACACCCCAGTTATAATCTCAGTTCAAGTCAAGCCACAGGCAGGACCCACCCAGCTCCTGTCCCACCACTCCAGGGCAGGAGTTGTGGTCACTAGTCAAGAATGTGAATTGAATCTCGGCTGATGTTGGACAGATGTGAGCTGCATCTTGCCCTGAAAGAGTAACCAGAAAGAGGTAGCCAGGGAATTCTTTGTTTAATTAGCAAGTTTATCTTTCCCAAGGCAAGAGACACATGAGGCCTTTCCACGTGAACTTGCCACAGAGCAAGTTCAGCCTCACAAACTTGTGGACATTTAAGAAATTTCTCCCACGGCAAAGATGGTGGAGAGAGGCCAGTTTCACTGGAGGTGATAACCCAATGGTGGGTCTCTACTCATTAAATTCAACCTTTTATTCACATTACACTCATCCTCTCCTGCCATTGTCTTAAAAAAAAAAAGCATCTTCTGTTTCATCCAGAGAGCAACTCTGTATGAGTTGGAAACTGATCACACCTAGAAAACAGACTTTCAGATTTGAGTAGAGTCAAAATGTTCACTTGCTGCCTTCTTCACCCCTAACTTTCACAGCCCTGTAAGCGTGTTTGAACATTGTCCATCTGAGATCCAGCCAGAAGACTGAGGGAACGAGACTCACCCATGGTTTAATCAAGTGGTCTTACTGAAACCCCAAGATTCCCTGCCTGATTTATTGTAGTTGCCTTGAAAAGGGTCCTGGAAACTTGGACTTGACTGGTAACAAGTGGGGGAAAGTGCACCCTTCTGCCTTTCCCTATAGTTTTACTGAGCCAGCACGTTTGGATAAGGTAGATCTTACCTACATCAATCTTCTTCTTGCTAGCGCTAAACCACAAAAGTGAAAGTGAAGAGGCAGCTAGCATTTGCTCTTACAAGCAGAAAAAGTATTTCACATAGAGTTAGTCTATTAGTTTTTTTAACTAACGGAGAAAAGGACATACTCACAGCAATACAAGCATCTAACAGTGGCACCCCCTGCACATCTTGGACTCTGTTCTTCTCTGACTTCTAGTTGTTGCCAAGGTATAGTGTGGCCCAGAAAGCTGATATATAACTTTTAGAATGGGACTGTGTTTCCTAGCTCAGGAGTGCCTCCCAGATCCTAGACCCTAAATAGTGAGGAACCAAAAGGAACAAAAATGCAATTGTGCAGGTTGTTCACTGCACAAGGTGCCTGCCCAAATGGTCAGGTGAAGGCAGAAATCTAGTCCATGTTCATCTCACCAAGCCAGGCACTCTGGTGTTGGCAACCTCTGCCTCCATAAGGTGTTAGAGTGGACTAGTTGCATTCTTGGTCATCAGCAGTCCTGAGGCAGAAAAAAGCTGGGACTTCTGTCTAGTAGTGATTTCAAGATGGGACCGTCTCACACACTACAGGCATTATGTTTCTGGAGCCTCCTTTTTATTTATTCAGGATCTCCCATTCTGGCTCTTAATTATTGCCCTTGCTGAAATTCCTCCCACCTCTGCTGTGGGAGGCACAACTAGTTTGCAGCGTGTTTATCAGTTCAGGCATCCGAGAGATAAAGAGCAGAGAATCCAGGGTGGACCAGGTAGGAAGAAGTAGATCTTACCTACATGGTCAGTGAAAATGATTTGTGTTTACAGAGTTGGATAACAGCTCTGTTACTTTCAAAAGATCTGTGCTAAGAGGAACAGGAATGGGGGAGGGTCACAGAGGCTCCTAAATCCAAGAAAGTGAATTCTAGAGTAATATAAGCTCACAGAGAGCACAGCTCATTCATTCAATGATTCGCTCATTCATTTCTTCATTCTATAGATACTTTTTTTTAAAGATTTTAATTTTTTCTATTATAGTTGATTTACAATATTCTGTCAATTTCTGCTATACAGCAATGACACAGTCATACATAGATATATATGTATATGTGTATACATTCTTTTTCTCACATTATCCTCCATCATGTTCCATCACAAGTGACTAGATATAGTTCCCTGTGCTATACACAGGATCTCATTGCTTATCCACTCCAAATGCAATAGTTTGCATCTATTAACCCCAGACTTCCGGTCCATGCCCACTCCCTCCTCCTCCCCCTTGGCAACCACAAGTCTGTTCTCCAAGTCTATGACAAACTCATGGATACTTTTTGAACATCTTTGTGCCAGGTACTAGGTGAGATTCAGAGATGTACAATTTCAAAAGGCCATGTTTGTGGGTTCTCAAAGATTTCTGAGGAGAATGAATTGTAAAGAGATAGTTACAATCCAAATGCTGGCCATGTGCCTTTGACGTCCTTGGACAGCCTAGGTTAAAGAGCAAGGGCATACGCTGAGCCCTGATAGACCTAGAGGGAAAGATCCTTGTTTTGCCTTGGCATCCATGCCTTACAGGATGACACAGTGGTTTGGTTCTCCCAACTCCTGATAGCCATCCACCTTAATCTTACGATGTGTTAGAGTCAATGCTAGGGTAAGATTTTAAACTAAATATGCCTTGCTCTGCTAAACTGAATGCCACTCAGATGGTTCTGGGAGTTATTCCATATCTACACCCAAAGTCTCCTTTGTAATTACAGATGATGTGGCTAGGTCAAACCGGGGTTGTTCAGATAGCTCCTGTGAACATCTTAAATTCTCCTCTGTATCTGATTTGCCTCCTCATCGGCTTCTATAAGCCAGTAGGTGGCACTGACAGCTTGGTCTTGTACTTCCTTGATCTCTCCAACTCTAAGGGCCTGTGTGGGTACTCAGACAGAACCATCTGAGATATAATCATCACTTGGAATTGCCTCATCTCTGAGATTTCAAGTATACCCTTCAAATACAACCTTCTTATGCTCCAATCTTCTTATGCTTCAAATACAACCACTCATGCTCCATCATGAGTCTGGCTCACCCCAGGTGGTGCCCTGGGCTGCTAGGTCACCCTGGTTCCCTGTTGCATTCCTCATTTGGGCTAGACCAACCTTCCCAAGACCCCAGTCCCACCCATTTTTCACCCCCTTCTCTCTATCTTCACCTTGACTATTCACTTGTCTCCTGTCTCTGAGGAAGTTAGTCTCTTTTTCTGGCCATTGTCAACTCTCCATCTAATGGCTCTTAATCTTTCCTTGGGATATTTCTCCACCAGTCTCTGTCTTCAGCCTTTTCTTCACATCCCCCACCATCCTCCAACCTACAAAAGTTCTCCCCAACCTAAAACCTTCCCAGGCATTTTTCTTCCCTGTTAAATGACTCTTAAAACATTTTTTTTTTCTCCTACTATTTGAAAACAAAATAGAGAAAATCTCAGAACCTAGAAGCTTATGTAAGAGTCAGCATAAGACAGCTAAATGTGAATCGCTCTCCAGTCTGCATGCCTCCGAACTTGAGAGCAAGCTCTGACTTTAGTACAGATGAGAATAGAGGGACCTGTCCTGGTTTTCATATTTATGTAGATGTCCAGTTAGTTACATAATCAACTGCCCCCAGCCCTTGCAGGCACAAGTTTTCCAGTGCACATTTAAAACCAGAGAAACTGGATTCCAAGGACGTAGTCAAGTTGCATTTTTTTTTTTTGATTGTTGGAGCAGCAAATTCTTATCATCTGTCTTTATTGCACAATGAAGCTGAATGTTTATGACAGGCGTGATATACAAAATTCTTAGGAAAAATTGCTTTTAGCATAGACCTCAGGGGTCAATATTTTGTTCTCTACCTCATCCTACAAGCTCTTCCTTCTGGTGTTTCCATCCATTATTATCATGTCCAAATTAGCTTTCTCCTGTGATCAAAACTTTTTCATTTCCCTTTTAGTTCCCTTCTCATCTCACCCTATACTGGTTCAAAGGACACCAAGAAAGTAGAGTCTTATGGGGAGAAATGTTGCCTCAGCAGTTAAAGACACAGCTTTAAGTTTCTATTTGTAAATTTAAAAATTTACGAGCAAGTGCTTTAGTTTGCCTGTTCCACCTCTTGATAACATTGCAGAGTGTGTTTGTGTCAACAAGTTTGTTATAAATAAACTTTATGAAACCATCCAGAATAGGTAAACATTGATTATATCCGACTAAACAAGGTTGAGACTCACATACAGTATTTTTTAGGTATTCGAGGCCAGAAGAGCTTCATGTCTCTAGCAGAAAGGCTATGTTTTCTTTTGTACCTTGTAATATTTCTTTTTTGATCAGAGCCAAATTTGCTATAATGTTTCAGCAAATAAATATATGAACTAAGTAAATGAATAAACACATAAGTGGACTATGATGTGGGTCCAAAACCACATTTTAGCAAGTGTGGTTAGTAAGAGAAGATAGGAGGGACACTGGATGAGAAATCAGCTATTTGGTTTTAGATCTGGTTATTCCAGTGAGCAGCCTTGGGGTATACTAAATTATCCATAGACCTCTGTTTATGTGCCTTATCACTGAGAGGCCAGGAACCATAAAATGAGACTTTCCTGAATGTCTCCGTAGTCGAAAGTGCTAATCAAATACTACCATCCCTTTGCCAGGAGGCCAATAACTAGTTTCCAACTTAAGATACTGCTGTGGGAAGACAGTTTTCGTGAAAAGAAATCCACATATTTATTACTTTCCACCAGCTACCATAAATGCTCAGTAACACTTTCAACTAGTTATATACTAATGAAATAATTCAGTTTTTAAGGCCTCATTAAGTGTGAGGTTTTATAGCAAGGCTCAAAATATGAGGCCATCAGCTGAGACAGCAGTATCTTCACTTAAAAGTCCACGCAGTTATTCAGCTTAAGAAGGAAGGAAATTCTGATACACGCTACAACATGGAGGAACCTTTAAGACATAGCTTACGTGAAATAAACCAGTCACAAAAGGACAAATATTATTTGATTCCATTTATATGAAGTACCTAGAGTAGACAAATTCAGAGGGACAGAAAGTAAACCAGAGGTTGCCAGGAGCTGGGGTAAGAGGTAAATGGGAAGTTCTTGTTAATGGGCACAGAGTTTTAGTTGGAGAAGATGAAAAAGTTCTGGAGATACACAGTGGTGAGGGTTGTACTACAATATGATTATAATTAATGCTGTAGAAATGTGCATTAATAATGGTTAAAATGGTAAGTTTTCTGTTGTGCACATTTTCACACGCACATCTATGCAATGAATTTGTACCTTAGCAAGGTAATACTTA
Source organism: Catagonus wagneri (assembly GCA_004024745.2). Lineage (NCBI taxonomy): Eukaryota > Metazoa > Chordata > Mammalia > Artiodactyla > Tayassuidae > Catagonus > Catagonus wagneri. The sequence continues at coordinate 3,928,086 of PVHT020000021.1, forward strand.
ACTTTAACCAGAAAACTCAGGATTATCTGCCTTTGGGGTGGGTTCAAAGAGCACCAACCTCCTTGGGGAGCCCATTTGTTAGACTGAGGCTTGGAGATGTCCTAGGGTAATGGAGATAAATGAATAAGTGGATAAAGCATGTGAGAGTGGAGATATGGGGCAAATGGAACACTGTGTTTTTCCTTTCCCTGAGGATTTGCAAAGGCCAAGTGAATATCAAGCAGCCTGCAGGAGACTTCTGTTGAATAGCCTGGAGGTGTCTGGGGGCTACTGCTTCTCTACCTCATCCTCTCAGTGTTTCCCCTTTTCCTCCCCCACGGGCTTTTCTGATTGATGAGAATTCCTGGTCCCACTGCTTTTTCATTCTCAGGAACTAGTGTTCTTCTGCGTGGTTTGTGCGGTTGCTTTGAAATGCTACTCTGGCACCCCCCTGGGTTGGCATGCCTGCAAAAAGGATGGATCGTGAAATGTGGATCCAACACACTTGCAAATGCTTCATTTCCCTCAGCCTGCATGTTGTCTAAAGTGCAAGGAATTGAGTCAAATCTTTTAGCTGTTCGGTCCCTGACCACAGTGAAAATGTGTCCAAAGTGAAGTCAATACACCTGAGTAGCAATCACACAAACTCCTACTCGCTGACATCTGCCATATTATGAACACATTTCTATGTAATGTCTCATCTAGACAACAACCGCTTTTATAAATTAGAAACAGAGGTTCAGAGAGGAAAAATTTCACTTAAGTTCATTCCACTAGGTAAGTGATAGAGTTGGGTTGTGACCCAGGTGTGTCTGAGTCTGAGACCATGCTCTTTCTGCAGTAGTTCCCTGGTACCAATTCATTTCCCCTTTTGGAGTTCCAAGTAGCTTTGCTGTTTATAAAAGCGAGAACTGAGAACATGCCTCCTCTAAACAACTTGGTGAGGTAAGGGTATCAAAAAGGAATTCACCGTGTAAACAAACAAACTTTGAGTAGGCATATTGCACTCAGCAGATTTACTCAAAGATTGAAAATACTTCCAAATTTATTTTCTCTGATAAAATGCCCACCATTTAGGAGTTCCCATCGTGGCGCAGTGGAAACAAAACTGACTAGTATCCATGAGGTTGCAGGTTCGATCCCTAGCTGTGAGCTGTGGTGTAGGTCTCAGACAAGGCTCAGATATAGCATTGCTGTGGCTGTGGCGTAGGCTGGGAGCTACAGCTCCTATTAGAACCTAGCCTGGGAACCCCCATATGTTGCGGGTGTGGCCCTAAAAGACAAAAGACAAAAAAAAATGGCCACCATTTATTAAAAGGCAATTCTGCTTATCGAATTGTGATTTTACAAGCAGCTTATTCTGTTCACTAGGCTAGAAGCTTAAGAGGAATCCCTCTAGTTTTTTTGATGTTGGATCCTTAACCCACTGAGTGGGGCCAGGGATTGAACCTGTGTCCTCACAGATACTAGTTGGGTTCATTACCACTGAGTCACAAAGGAAACTCCTAAATTTTTTGAATGAATAAAATAATTGGTCAATGCTCTGCACGGGGATTTTCTGTACTTCTTAAATTCTGTCCAAAACCAAAATAAACTGCCTCCTCAGAAACGGCTTATAATCAGAGTTATGGTAACCACTCTCTTGTCTCTTAGTGTATATGAAAATCTAGTATAGATGGATTGGTTCCAATTAAGAGGATTTTGCGTTGCCTCTAAGTCCTAGCTTAAGAATGCTAAAGTTAAAAAGGCACTCCACAGTTGGCTCTAAGATCAGACAAAAGACAAAACGCGTGGATGTGATTATTAGCTGCAATTAAACAAAATAAATTTACAAAGCCTATTGTTGAATCTGTGGATCAGAAAAACCATGGTCACTTTCCCACAAGCAGGGTACAATGGGTGGAAATCCATTTCTCACCTATGGGAGGTGTGCAAAGTGTCCTGACAGTCTAATTAGTAGGCTGTCTACTCTTCCTACTTTTCCTGAGCCTAGACTTGCTACAGATTCTCTTGGGCACTCGATCCCTCTCCTCCTCATAGGTAAGATTTTATCTCCCATCGTCCCCGCTGTCTGTGCCTGCAGAGGGACCACTCATGGGAGAAGTTGTACAGACTGTGATGCATTCACAGTGAGGGGATGTGAGGGGTTCAGTACCCAGTGCCAGAAATATGTGACCTCAATGTAAGAGAATATCTTGTTTAACCTTTCAGAAAACATGGCTGATCACCTGAGGCAGGTTTCACTTGGGAGAAAGTGAGTAAGCTTGAAAGGATAGGTTGTTGAAGAGAACTTGCTGTAAACCAGTGAGAAAGCGTGTGTGCTCTCAGTTCTCAAAGTCTATGTCATTTCCTTTCACTTGGGAGGTGATAAAGATGGCAGGTGAGGAGTTCCTGTCGTGGCTCAGTGGTTAACGAATCCAACTAGGAACCATGATGTTGCAGGTTTGATCCCTGGCCTTGCTCAGTGGGTTAAGGATCCAGCGTTGCCTGAGCTGTGGTGTAGGTTGCAGACGCAGCTCGGATCCTGCGTTGCTGTGGCTGTGGCGAAGGCTGGCAGCTACAGCTCTGATTAGACCCTAGTCAGGGTACCTCCATATGCCGCGGGTGCGGCACTAGATAAGGTAAAAAGACAAAAAAAAAAAAAAAAAGATGGCAGGTGAAACTATCAGGAGTGTGGCCCACAGAGCCTTCCTGACACTTTTGAACTAATCAAGGGTCCTAGCCTATGAGTCGGTTAAAACCCAAGGTCCTTCCCAAGAAGCTTAATACTATTAAAATATTTCCATGATGGTAGTGTTCCTGAACCCAGGCACAAGGACAAGACTTATCATCTACTTTCATTGCTCTCTATATATTTAGAGCCTCTCTAAATATCTACTTTTGAAACTGGCTTCTTTTTCACATAAATTGTTGCAGCCACTGTGGAAAAAAACTAAAAACTAGAGGTTTTCAAAAAACTAAAAATAGAGTTGGCATATGACCCAGCAATTTCACTCCTGGGTACATATCCCCAAACACCCTGAAACACTAATTTGAAAAGATCTGCACCTCGATGTTTATAGAAGCATTCTATTTACAATTGCCAAGATATGGAAGTAACCTAAGTGTCCATCAGCAGATGAATGGGTAAAGAGGATGTGGTACATAAATACCATGGAATACTTCTCAGCCATAAAAAATGAAATTTTGCCATTTGCAGTAACATGGATGGACCTGGAGGGCATCATGCTAAGTAAAATAAGTCAGAGAGAGACAAATACTGTATAGTAACGCTTATATGTGGAATCAAAAACAAACAAATTACTAAACATAACAAAAAAGAAGCAGACTACCAGTAGGGGCTGGGAGAGGGTCAGTATAGTGGTGGGAGAGTGGGAGCTACAAACTACTGAGTGTAAAATAGGCTCAAGGATTATTGTGCAACATAAGGAAATATAGCCACTATCTTGTAATAACTGTAAATGGAAAGTAATCTTCAAAAATTATTTTAAAAATTTAAGGAGGAGTTCTCTAGTGGCCTAGTGGTTAAGGATTTGGTATTGTCACGGCTGTGGCCTGGAGTACTGCTGTGGCTGAGGTTTGATCCCTGGCCCAGGAATTTCCACATGTCCTGGGCACTGCCAAAAAAAAACTTTTTTACCTTTATAATCTTATTATTTTAAAATTTGACCTATAAAATATTGTTTCATAAATACCTCAATTAAGATTTTTTTTTTAGGAGTTCCCTTCGTGGCTCAGTGGTTAGCAAATCCGACTAAGAACCATGAGGTTGCGGGTTCGATCCCTGGCCTTGCTCAGTGGGTTAAGGATCCGGCGTTGCCGTGAGCTGTGGTGTAGGTTGCAGACGTGGCTCAGATCCCGCGTTGCTGTGGCTGTGACGAAGGCCGTCGGCTACAGCTCCTGTTAGACCCCTAGCCTGGGAACCTCCATATGCCGCGGGTGAGGCTCTACACAAAAAAGGCAAAAAGACAAAAAAAAAAAGATTTTTTTAATTTAAAAAGAAAATGAACAAACAAACAAAAAAGACAACAAAAAAAACTCTTGTTCTTAAACCCTTCAAGGCACCACCCTCTCCCTTCCCCTAGGCCTGTGTCCACAAGAGGGAACATCCTCAAATTACCCTCCTTCTCTGGCTCTGCATCAACATACCCAAAGTGCTGTTTTTTGGCCTTTTCTCACCCTCCCTTAGTCTGTCCCCAAGCCCTGCCTGCCGGTGCTGAAATGTTGCAGCCTAATTGCTAATTAAGAGAAAGAGGAGCTCCTGGAAAGACAAAGCAGTTGCCTTCCCAGGCCCAGGGCTCCATCTGCACAGAGCTGGTAATTGACAATTTAGTCTTTCATTGGGTCATCATTAAGGTTCCCATCCAGGGGCCGTGGATGCTGCCTTCTGAGATCTTTAGGTTTGTCTAGTGACAGGTCTGAATGGAGGGCGGTGGCATCCAGAATTCCTCAGTTCCTTAGTGACTGCGGAAGCACTTGATGAGTCAGGCTGCGATGTCTTACCGAGAGTGACCAGATTATGCTTGTAAAAAAAGCCGAGCGTAGAAAAAAAGGAACCAAAGTTTGCCGTGTGTTTCTAGCACACCAGCACACCAAGAGTCACTGTTTTGGGTAGAGGCACAAATTTTGGAGTCATCCTCACCTGGGGTTGATTTTGGCTTCCTTCTCCAGCTGCCTGACATTAATCAAATCACATACTTCCCTGACATTCCTCTTCTGTGTATTATGGATAATATTTTCTTTCTCCCAGAATGTGGTGGGGAATCAGCTGACCTAAAAGCACCCAGCATCGTGGATGGCAGAATTTGGTTTGTCACTGTCAGGTACTTTGAATGTGTTGCCTCATTAAACCTCAAATTAATAAGGCAGGGTAGGGGTTTTCGGTTTCATTTGACCAAATAAGGAAATGAAGCATCAAAATGTTAACTCTCTGACCGTTATTCAAGCCCTGATCTGACTGGATTCCAAACTATGCCTTTTCTACCATGCCTGAGGGGACTTGAAGAATGTATTGGCTGCATTTGTCAGTGGCAAGGAGGCAACTTGAATTAATGATCCTATAGACAGAAAGCAATGACTTCTCAAAGCAATTCAGGTGCCAGGGGCAACCCAGGCAAGGTAATCTACATACGTAATTAGCAGCCCCTTGAAAACAGCCTCCCTCACCGGGAAGAGAGGCAACTATTCCTTAGCTTGGCTGTAGAAGGTTCCGGAGCCATGCCTGTGCCCTTCTCAGGCTGCTGAGGTAAAAGTTTGGGAAGGCCCGCAAGACTTCTAACCAGAGTTTCACCAGGGCAGGTTCACAGCGTAGGATTCTGGGCCTGAGACTTCATATTTCTCCATTAGGTGAGTGGTCTGGGTGGACTTAACTTCATTACTTGGCTGCTATCGAGACAGATTGCAGACTTTCCGCTCTGAGTGAGGGTGGCACACACAAGCAGGTGACAGTGGAAGTGGGGGCAGTGTTGTATGTTGTGAGTCTGTGTGCATTCTATGCATGGCCGGGGGTGGGTGAGAGTGAGTGCTATGAGGCAAGAGGCCTCAGAATCTCCAGGTGTCGGAGAAAGGGTCTTAGATGTTTGTTTACAAGCCTACCAGCCCCCTTCCTCCTGGCTTATATCCCATGAGAGTTTAGACACAATCCACGGCATGGGATCCAGGATCGGAACCTCATCGTAGAACACTCGCCCCTCTCCCGCTTCAAGATTCTGCTGGTTCCCACTGAGTCTGGGATGGATTGTCAGGTCTTGTCCTCTTCCGCACTCAGAGATGGGAAAGGTAGGACCCAGGTGAAGTACGGGTATTTGGAGCCAGATGTCCTAGATGTGAATCCCAGGGCGCCCTTGGGCTAGCTGTGTAAACCTGCCCACGTGGTGTAAGCTCTCTGGGCCTCAGTCAACTCATCTGTAAAATGGAAATGGTCACAGCAACGCCATAAAATTCCCAGAAGGATTAAACTGATGAACGCATAAAGTGTACTTTGAAAGATACTAATACTATCTACACAACATTTGATAAATGTTAGCTGTTGCTACTTCACGGAACACAAGCAGGTCCTTGGTACAAGCAGCATGAGGGAGTAAAAGGATCTTTAGAGACACTCAAACTTCAACTTACTTCTTATTGCCTAAGTGGCTTCAAAAAATTTCTGTAACTGTTCTTTAGCTTTATCAAATGATTGCCTCAAACTTTGCAATCCCCTGTTCTTTTTCTGCGTATGGTCCTTTCTTATTTGAAGTTGACCTAGAAATGCACGGTAGAGAGTTCCTGTTGTGACTCAGCAGGTTAAGGACCCGGTGTTTTCTCTGTGAGGCTGAGGGTTCACTCCCTGGCCTCGCTCAGTGGGTTAAGGATCTGGTGATGCCATGAGCTGTATTGTAGGTCGCAGATGTGGCTGGGATCTGGTGTTGCTGTGGCTGTGGTGTAGGCCAGCAGTTGTAGCTCCAATTTGACCCCTAGTCTGGGAACTTCCATGTACCACAGGTGCAGCCATTAAAAAAAAGAAAAGGCAAGGTAAATAAAAATAGCTAGAAAAGTTTTCCTTTCTCCCTGTTCAGGGAGCACTTAGAAGGATGGACTCCACTTTTTTATTAACCTTTTTGTTTGAACAACTCAACAGGCATGGTCCTGTTTGGCACCAAAGTGTAGTTAGTTCTACTCAGGAAAATGGCATCCCTCTGCCCTTTCACTCTCCACCCTAAATCAACGATTCTGAACTGTTGCAAAGAAATTGTGGGTACTCCAAGTCAATATTTGACAGAAAGGCAGGTCAGCTGTTCTCTTGCCCAGTAGTCTCTCTCTTGTTGCCTTATGGAGAAATCTTAGGAATAACTATGACTTTAGCTAGGCTTCATTCAGCTCTTAACACAGTGGGCAGAAACTGGTCGTGAGTTAATTTGTACAATCTCTGTAGTAACCCACGGAATGTTCCTTAGACATTAATAATATCATGAGAAGATTCTTGCCCCATCAGAACATTCCAGATGGCGTGACTCAGTGTGCTCTCGTTTTCCCTTGTACCCGAATGCCTTAATAGCTCCTTGAAGTGCCTCCACCCCACACCCTAGAGAGCCTGGTTCTGACAGTGAACTTGAAGCTTCTGCATCCTCGACCCCATAGACCTGAGAACTTGCCTATCCAAAGCAGTTGTTCAGAGGGGTCTTATAGAGGACAGGACAGGCCTTTTCAAACCCCTTCTGCATTCACCAGAAACAGACAAGCTCAGCTGGAGAAATTCTGCTTCTCTGGAAGAACAACCCACTTGGCTGGAATATAGCCAGTCAGTGTTTGAAGTGAGTGCGAAGTCCTCTTCCTGGGCCTGACGTCCATGCTTCATAGCTAAGCTCACCCCAAGAGACCCTCAGTACCTCCCCAGAGGCCACTGCATCTTCCTGTGCTAGTGAGCTAACTGTCCTGGTGGCAGAGGAGCTCTTCAGCATTGTTTTTTAGGGAACAGGCCCCATTTTAGGGGGTCCTGGACTTTCAGAGACCAGCCCACGGCTTAGGTCTGCAGTTACCAGGCAGGGAGGTGGGGTCAGCATCCAGGATTCTGGAAGCCTGGTGTTCCCTGGAAGCTCGCTGTGATCCCCACAGGCAGGGCTGGTGAGTCAGACCCTCCTCCCTTTCCCAAACTCCCTCTGGTGGCTGTCTGACCTGCCTTGACTCCTTTTTCCTTTCAAGGCTCTTCTGGATATTCATCTTAACCAGATTTTACACGGTGTGATATGCCTGAGGCCCCAAGCCCTCCCCAGAGAGGGGAAGGCCTGTTACTCTGTCTGCTGTTCACAGTGTGCCAAAAAGACAGGGATCAGCTGTGGAAAAGCTGCCTGTGGGCTTGGGCAACTTGAATGATATTTTGCTTATGCAATTGTCTACTGTAATTCAGGTTGCAGTTTCCTAAAGATACTTAACAGAGGAGGCCAACATTTTCTGTGATATAGAAACAAGCACTTAACTACAGCAGTGGGCATGACGGGCGTGCGCAATAAGCTAATGGGGGCAGAGGCAGGAGAAAGCGTGTGTAGTTTGGGGATTAGAAGTCCAGGCCCTGGGACTGAGATAAGAGGACCTTTTCTGGGCTAGCTGGGTGCTTTCTTAATGCTCTTTATACTTAGTTCTCAGAGCCAGCTTACAGAGGTAAACACTCCTCTCGTTTTATTTATTTATTTATTTATTTATTTATTTATTTATTTATTTATTGTCTTTTTGCCTTTATGCAGAGCCGCACCTGTTGCATGTGCAGCTTCCCAGACTAGGGGTCTAACAGGAGCTGTAGCTGCTGGCCTTTGCCACAGTCACAGCAACGTGGGATCCGAGCCGCGTCTGCAACCTACACCACAGCTCACGGCAACGCCGGATCCTTAACCCACTGAGCGAGGCCAGGGATCGAACCCGCAACCTCATGGTTCTTAGTTGGATTCGTTAACCTCTGAGACACAAAGGGAACTCCAACACTGCTCTCATTTTAAAGTTGGGGAAACTGAGGTTCAAGAAACTTAAGTAATCTGTGCAAGATCACTGAATAAGTGATAATCTAAATAGCTAACACTTAGTCACTGATGACCATATGCTAGGAATCTTCCTGAGTCCTTTGCATGTATTCATTCAATCCTTGTAATTATAACCCCATAGGGGAAGGAAGGCTCTGTGGACAGCTGCTTTTACCATCCTCATTTTTCTTTTGAGAAAGTTGAGGCAATGAGATATTAAGTGACCTATTACAGTTACCCAGCTGGTGGCTGAGCTGGGACTTAAAAGGCAGGAGGTCAGATTCCAAACCCTGCAGCTCTCCTTTTCCCAGAAGACAGTGGAGATGGGATTTATAGCCGGCCCTGGCTGACCACAAATGTCACATGCCCCTTTAACTACAACAGAAATTCAAATAATTGGTGTGCATGTGTGTGTGTGGAGGGGGGGGGGGATATATATGGGGATAAGACATCTGAGTCATGTGACCTGTGCTATTGCTTGCCTAACGTTCTCTGGGGGCTGTTAGGGAAGAAGGCTTAATGTCTATACTTCATTAGACAGAATCAGCTCACACAAAATACCAAGAACTTTAGCCAATGTAGAATCAAGGGTTCAAAATCTAATGGATGGAGTTCCCGTCGTTGCGTAGTGGTTAACAAATCCGACTAGAAACCATGAGGTTGCGGGTTCGATCCCTGGCCTTGTCCAGTGGGTTAACGATCCGGCGTTGCCGTGAGCTGTGGTGTAGGTCGCAGAGGCGGCTCGGATCCTGCGTTGCTGTGGCTGTGGCGTAGGCCAGTGGCTACAGCTCTGATAAGACCCCTAGCCTGGGAACCTCCACATGCCGCAGGTGTGGCCCTAAAATGACAAAAGGCAAAAAAAAAAAAAAAAAAAAAAAAACTAATGGTTGCTCAGGGCAGCTGGTTCTGATGGCACCCACCCCTGAGGACAGGGCCATCTCTTGTTTCTTTTTGGGTCCCCTTGGTTTTACTGCATGAGAAGATTATTCCTTGACTTGTGGGTTTTTTTTTTTTTTTGGAGAAATTCATTAAAAGTTTTGTTTAATGAAAATAAGATTGGCTTGTGCCTGGAAAAAAAAAATGTGTATGGCTAGATGGGCAAGGAGGAAAGTAGAACTTATTTGAGGAGAGGGAAACACAGAAAGCAAAGGATTGGGGGCTGGACTAAGCATGATAGCTCTGCGACTCGGGCAACTCTGAGTTTGGATAGAGGATATAAACTATGAAATATCAGACAGCGATGTATCAGATGGGTGTGGTTGGCCAAAGGGAGCCATGCAAGATTTAGGAGGGATGTCACTGATGAGCATAACTTTGGTGGAAGATCAGCCTGGTGAAGGGAGATTGGACGAATTGAGGGGGAGTATGGGCTGGGAAGTCAGCTAAGAGATGGCTTCAGAACGCCAGGAGTGAAGGAGTGGGGCTATGGGAACTCACATCGTGATGATAGGATGGTTTGAGAAAACATGGTCCTAGGTTCTTGGGGAAGGATGGGAGCTCATCTACTCTTGCTGCTCCCCTTTGCCCAGGGATCAGGCTTGATGGTCTCAGTAGTTTCTAGTACAGTGACTGCCCAGTGTTTGAATGAAAACTAAAAGGGATGGAGAACTCATTACCACCGTTTTTGAAAACTCAGTAGATAGTAGACCAATATGGTCTCTTGGTAAATTTCATACCGAGGGTCTTTTCAAAAGAAGAAATGGGCTTTCTGTGGGAAAAGAAGGCATGTTATTTATGAGAACAGTGAAAAGAGTCTGAAGATCTGAGTCCCAGCCTCAGGAGCAAGTGGCTTTGAGAAAGTCAGGTAAATGCTGAGTTTTCGTTACGTTGGTGACAGTGGGGATAAAACACATCCTGCCCGCTTTCTCTGGTCTATTTGGAGGATCGAACAATAGGCCTTGTGAGTATATTCTGGAAACTTTAAAAAGGCCTCATAAAGGAGGGGTAGGTAAGATGGTTCCACAGGAGGAAGTAGGGTACAGTTTTGTGACAGAGAAAACGGTCCAAATTCCAAATGTACCACTTTCTAGCTGTGTGATTTAGGGTTATGTCTCTAATCCTCATTTCCATAGCTGCAAACTGGAAAAAAAAAATAGTCCTACTTAGGAAAGTTGTTCTAACAGCTACATTTGATAAAGTACTTTACAAGCACTCAGCACAGAGTCTATATGACATGTCATATGTAGTGAATGAATTTGATTACTGTAATTATTGCTAAACAATTACTCCTGCAGACAGATGAGAACAAGGAGTCAAATCCGTGGACTTGAACTCGAAGTATTAAAGAAATGATTATAGCATCGACAGAGCCCGAGAATATGAGGGAAGCTGGTTGGGATGATTTGGCAGATGTTTTGAAAATATACAACCCCTGGCATAGCTCTGTGTATTTATACAGATGCCCCAGGCAGGATTTTGACAGTGGCTGTTTTTTGGGTCTGCTCAACATCGGGCGGCTGTGTTCTCTCTCTGACACACATATAACAAGAGTTGATGGAGTAAAATGTAGTGCAGGCGTTCACAGCCCATTCTGCTGAGAGCCATGCCATAAACAATCAGGAGCTCAATGCATTGTTACCAGATAGAGTGTCATGTTTAGATGCCAAGATGGTGAAAGAAATGTCATCACCTACACATTCCTGAGGAGGGGCCATCCTGTGCTTGGCCAGGATGGCTGTCTGGCAGAAAAGTCAAACATCTGTAGACACTCAAGTGAAAAACCCAGGCAGAAGGAAGGTCAGTTGTTATAAAGGGATAATATCACAGTGATTTCAGCTGCTCACTTGGATTTTGTGCCCATTCTAAGAGATGCTTTTCCATCAGTAACAAGTCTTATGTAAATGATGTGCTGGCATTAGCAGGTTAAAGACATGTGCTAGCAGAGGCAATGCTCACAGAAGTTACAGAGACAGATGTCCTTGGACCAGCCAGGCTACGCGCAAGCATGAGTTTGATATTACTTGTGTTCAGGAGAGAAAGCACTTTGGAAAGTCTGCATCTCTCAAGAAAATTTCTTCAGTTGACTCTTAGGCAAGCTGATCTCCACTTAGGAGATCAGCTTTTTACAGACAAAGAAACTGAGAGTGAGAGTTTACACAGCTTGACCCAAACCACACAGTCGTTCTTTTCCCTCTCCATATTCAACTAGGTTCAGGGCAAAAAAAAAAAAAAAAAAAATCATTTGGGGAAGTTGTCAAGAGAAATAAAGGCAAAGCAATATCCAGTGGTGATAGAAGCCATGCTACCTTTAGGTTGACCGAGGACTTGGTATCAGAAGGTTGTTGGGAATAGCATTCAGCTAACTCATCTCACTTGGGAAAGCTCTAGTTATTTTTCCTGGAATTTCTTCTGCTTCCTTGTCTTCAAATATCTTCTATAAAGTGGAGATGCTAAATAGGTCTTTTCAGTCTAGATCTATCTCCTGAGTTCAATAATGCTATATCCATTTCCCACCAGACTTTATACCTGAACTCTTAACAAGTATCTCCAACCTACCATGTCCAACAAGACTTAGCATCTCACCCTAGGACGGAGGTCCTTCCTCTACTCACTACGTGGGTGGGTGCTGGCACCCTACACCCAGGAGAGTCAGCATGGGGAACTTTTCTCACCCCCGCCTCTCCCCACTATTGATCTCTCACAATCTCTCCGTTCCACCCCCAGCACCACCACAGGACTTCCAGCCCAACCTCTCCTAACCCATGTAGTAGACTTAACTTCCTAATTGGTCTCTTGGTCTCATTATCTTCTCTACCCACCTAACTCCTGTTGTGTCCACTCTAACCAGAGTGCTCGTTCTCAAATTGAAATTTTATACTACCTTCCTACTTAAAATCTTCCAGTGCCACTCCCTCCATACAGAATAAAACGCCAAAGAAGGATGTACATAAGCCTTCAAATTTTGGCCCTCGCCTTCATTTCCAGTTTTACCCCCTGCTGCTCTCCAAATGAACCATGGCAGACCTTTTTTGGTTCATGTACTGTGCCCACATCAATGTGCAGAAACCAAAATCTTGGGGCAGTATCTCCTTGTATTAGTAGGAGGCCTTCTCTGGGGTTTCAGAAGGCTGCTCTATCAGGCACACATGGTGAGTGAGGAGAACCAAGGAACTGACCCGGGAGTTTTCCTCAGCCAGGCTGGAGGATTTGTTGTATAGAGACCACGGCTCCATTGTCTTTCTGGTGAAATAACTCTGAGGCCTGTGATCTATACCATTTTCCAGTTTCCCCACTGGACTAAGCTTTAGCCACTCTCTTGGACTGCTGGCTGCCAAGTGATAAAGTGGTCAGAACATTTTGGTTAAAAAAATAAGTTGACTTGTTTGGAGTTAGGAATACAAAAAAGAATCAATTAGGAGTTTGGGGTTAACACATACATATACTTCTATACATAAAACATAACCAACAAGGAACTACACTCAATTTGTTTTTTTGTTTTTCTTTTTTGCTTTTTTAGGACTGCACCTGTAGCATATGGAAGTTCCCAGGCTAGGGGTCGAATCTGAGCTACAGCTGCTGACCTACACCACAGCCACAGCAATGTGGGATCCAAGGCACGTTTGCGACCTACACCACAGCTCACGGCAACGCCGATCCTTAACCCACTGAGCGAGGCCAGGGATCAAACCCACGTCCTCAAGGTTATTAGTCGGATTTGTTTCCACTGCGTCACAACAGAACTCCATTATTTTTTAATAACCTACATGGGAAAATAATCTGAAAAAGATATGTATTTATACACACACACACACACACACAATTACTGTGCTGTACACCTGAAACTAACAATTGTAAATCAACTATACTTAAAGGAGAAAAAGTAACATTTCCTACCAAAAAAAAAAAAATACCCGCAAAGCTCCTGTATAGCTGTTTTTGCTCTTTGAGAAGGAAAAAAAAGAGCAGGGACAGGTACCTTTTTAAGACTCACAACATCTTGCAACAATATGTGTTATATAGGAGGTATGCAATAAATGCTAAATGAATGAAGAAAATAGTAAAGAAGTTTAAACCTTTTTTAAAAAGAATGCAGAAAACGTCATCTGGTAGCTGACAACGCTATGGACATATATCCATTCATTCATTCAGCGTAATTCTTGAGCACTTACTACATGCCAGGCACTCTTCTAGGAATTTGTGATACAGTGGTGGGCAAAATACAAGTCTCTCCCCAGTGAAGTACAGGAAATAGAGAGTAAACCATTAATATGATAAACTAGTTCATTTCGTATGGTTAGAAGCTAATAAGTGATAGGGGAAAAACAAGGTAAAGAGAGCAAGCAAATCTGAGCATGCTGGTGAGGAGTGGTTGTAGGAGTGCAGGGTTTCAAACAGAATATAATCAGATCCAGAAACATCAGCTCTGGAACCGAAGAAGTGACCGTGTGCATGAGGCTGGAGTTGATCTGAAAGTTAGTTGGCAATGTTAATTACCAACATGCAGTACAGTAATTTTGCTTCCAGTAGGCTAGATATTTTCATTTCAGAGTCCACCAGCCTCTTCCGTCTAGGCTTGTAATGTCCTTACTTAAAAATGACTGCTTTTCTAGACATGTGGTCCCCAGGCAGATTGCCCGCTGTGAGTCCAATTTTTAGTGCAAAATGTCTTTCCAGTGCAGAAATGCACTGCCAGTTTATTGAAGTTCATGGAGAGAATGATACTGGTTGACAAAAGCAGACTAGGTAGGGGGACTGTGTTTTAGGAAGTAAAAGTGGACGGGTGAAGCAGCCTGGGGACCCGGAAGGCAGGCATTCTCAGCTAAATTCATATTGCAGTTGCCATCAACACACTCTGCAGAAAAACCGCCCAGGTTGGAAGAAAAAAATATATTGCTTGAGCGATCAGAATTACTGTGCTCTACTGAATGCACTAATAGTTGATAGAGCAAAGCTACCTTCTGGACATTCTCATAAAAAGAACTATAAAGAATAGGGGGTTAAATAGGATTCGGGGGATATAAGAATATTTTTAAGAGCAAGGGCTTTAAAAGTGAGATTGACAGAGATTCTAAGTGAGATAATGGTTCACTGTATTGGGAGGCTCTAAAAATAAAATTCTCAAAGTATAAATCACTGAGAGTCTCAATGAGGAAGAAAAGGCAGGAGACACTTGAAGAAACCAGTACCACTTGGCAGAGAAGTCTGCCAGATTTGTATTTAAATATGGGTCAGGAAGCCGGGGATTTGGGGATTTCCTGCTTGGAGCCCCCATTACTGCAGGGGATGGGGTATTGAGAAGGGCTGCTTCAACTTTTCAGTGGCTCGCTGGAGCGCATGATGCGATCCCGGTCCCTTATAGGGCACATGGGGCCATTCACGACTGGTCTGCACTGTTAACTCATCTCTGTCACACTGCACCCAACTCTTCCAACCCAAAGCTCCAAACAGGAACAGCTCTTGGCCCTTTCCAGCACCTTTCTCCAGCTCTATCCTTCCATTCTATTTTCTGCACAGAGAACTGACAACCCACTCTGTTATATCCCTGCAGAGCATTTATAGAACATTTCCTCTCTACTTCCTTTTCAGAGCCAACGTTGACACATCAGGTCACTTTCTCCCTAGGACTGATCTCTATTACAATATTAAAGCCATAAAGGCAGGGCTCCTCATTCAGTTACCTCCCCTGTGCCCAGCACAGTACTTGGCACATGGCGTTCAGTAAAAGGTGAGGAAATGAATAGAGGCAGTGAATTGATGTTCACTAACTCTATTCAAAGCCAAATTAATGCTTCTCTTTGGCGTCTAAGAATCCCTGAAATGTTTCTTTAGTGACATAGTATAGCTCACAGCAACATTCTTGTGAGGCTATATTATTATTTCTATTGTGCTGATGAAAAAATTGTAGCTCAAAGGGTTAGATGGCTTATGTGTGGTCAACTGAATGGTGGCTCCCAGAGGCATCCAGGTCCTCATCCTTGGAACCTCTGGATGTTTCAGCAGGTGGGAAAAGGGATGGAGATGTCATTAAATTAGAGATCTTAATATTGGGAGAATACTTTGGATTATCAGAACAGGCCCAAGTTTCTTTATAAGAGAGAGGCGGAAGGAGAGCTCCTAATAGAAGAAGGTGATATAATGACCTTAGTGCAGAGAGAGAGAGAAGATAGAGAGATTTAAAAATATTCCTGTTGACCCTGGATAAAGGGGCCATAAGGCAAGGAATGCAAGGTACACAGTGCTAGACACTGGAAAACATGATAGATTCTCCCCTAAACCCTGGGAGGGAAGTCCTAGCCACACCTTGATTTCTACCCTGTGGGGGCTTTGCCTATGTCTAACTTCAGAATGTTAGGAGAATAAATACACATTGATGTCTATTGTCATTTGCAATAGCACCTCTAGATAACTGATATGCCGAGATTCCAAGCGCAAGTTGGTAGTAGAGGAGTCAGATGATGTGCTGTCTAACTGGGCGCTCCCTGTTAAGAGCTGTCTGGTCTGGGATGAGTCATTTAACTTCTTAGTTTCAGGGCAGCAAGCCACATGGGATGCCGTCCTTACAGAAGTGTCAGGCAATAGCTTTGGTTTCTTTCGGTGAGGTGAGCTGAGGAGTTCTTGGAGGCAGGACACTTCTAGAGAGAGGGAGCCTGAAACTGAACTCGCTGTGTCCTGCCTGTCACCCAGATGTCCCATGGCAGCCATGCCAGGGAGAGTCACAAAGAGCACTTTGCAGTCCTGAAAGTATGGGGGCAGGGAAAGGAGTTCTTCCTCCTCTTGATGAGGGATGGGGTGTTTTAAATGCACCTGTGAGCATCACCACACATCATCTTGTTTAATTCTCAGCAGTGGTGCTATTATTACTTCTTTTTTATAGGTGAGGATTAGAAAGATTAAATATTTTATCCAAGGTTACACAGTAAGTGGCCAGGCTTGAACCCAGATCTCTGTGGTCTAATTACTAGGTCTGTCACTAACATCCATGCCACTGGTTCTCAAAAAGAGGGACCAGCAGCATCAGCATCACCTGGGCATTTGTTAGAAATGTAAACTTCTCAGCTTCCACCTTGAACCTACTGAATGAGAAACTCCAGAGTGGGAGGGATAGGAATCTGTTTGAATGTGTTCCAGGAGCTTTTGAGATCTGCTCGGTTTTGAGAACTACCACTCTACGCTGTTCTTCTCAGGGTCCTTTGGAAGGACCATCACCATCTTGGCTCAGGCTGCTTGGTACTCTTGAGTTAGTGTTTAGCATAGGCAGTGGGAAGTGGCCAGTGGGCACAGTACAAGGATCTCCTAGATTTGCCATAGTGATTGGTGGTTATGCTGTAAGGTCTTTCAGTGGTGGGTACGGGAGAGAAAAGGAAGAATTCAGCACAAGATTAGAAATTCCACTTACTGCCCGGAGAGTGTTTGCTATGAAACAGTTAGGTATGGATAAACATCATCTATATTTTATTTTAGAGCTGTCTAATACTTAGCCTGAGACAACAAAAGGAGAGCAATGTTGTTTCTGTGGACATCACTATCAACATTTTACAAGCACCTGCCTGTATCTGGAATTCTTAGTGCTGATGTGGCTCCTCTCTTTCTGGAGCTTACAGGATAGAGAGTCTGAACTGCAGAGATCGGAAGCACAGAGGATGTGTATCATAGGATGGGGCAGGGCCTGGATTTGATTCTGGTGGAGGACTGACCCTCGTGTTTTCCCAGCCTCATGCAAGATTGAGTGAGGTTGAACCTTCCCAGAGGATATAGCTGTTAGTCAGCTTCCTTTCTGGCATAGATATCAGAGGTCAAGTTGCCCAGTCCACCCTAAGAAGCCCTCCATGGTCCGTGAGTGTACTCCACACGGTATTCTATGGAGAAGGCTTAGGTGGGTCTTCATTCTCCAGGGCTGGGTCATGGAGTTTTACTCCCATGTTGCTGGAGAGGGGGAGTGAGGTCTAACCTAGCAGTGGGGGAGTAGTAAACTCAGGTGTGTATACTTGGGTGTGGATAAGATCTTTCTAGGCAGTAATGCCTGAAGAAATAATAGACATTGAGTAGTGAGAATGTAAGAAGTCTATTTTTTAGTTTCTGGTTTTTATATAACCCTTAAGATGTGTGTACTTCTAGATGGTACCTTTGCTGAACCAACTTCTGGTTGCTCCTTTCGTACCGATTCAGCTGCTTCCAACATAGTGGGTGACATAAAAGCAAAGGTTTCATCAACTCAACAGTTATCCAGCTAATGACTTGAAGTTTTGGATCCAAAATAATTTAATCCTCCCCCAGGAGGAAGTCAAACCATTGGAAGCACCAATCCCTACTTGTCCTGCCTCTATAATTGTGCCACAGTTAGTTCATTCATTCATTCTTTTATTCATTAAAATGCTATTTTTTTTTTTTTTTTGGCTGCACCTTCGGCATGCCAATAAGTTTCTGGGCTTGGGATCAAACCCAGGCCACAAAGTGACAATGCCAAATCCTTAAGTGCTTGGTCATTAGAGAATGTCTAAAACACTATTTTATTGAGAAAATATTATATGCCAGTAACTGTGCTAAGCACAGAGGATGAAGTGGTGAAGAAAAAGCAAATGCAGTTCCAGATCTCTCAGAATTTACAGTCTGGAGTAGAAGACAGACATCAAATAATCACAAAAGCAAATGTGAAATGGTGAGTCTCTCCTCATAACTACATAAATAGGTAGAGGTGGTGGAAGATGTGCACCTGCCTAGGAGGACTTTGGAAGACTGAGATGTGGAAAGAAGAGGAAAAGTCAGGGGTAGCTTTGCTGTTAGGGGAAGAGAACCAGACTAGGAGCAGAAGACGTTACATGGCCTTGAGAGAACCATCAAGCAGTGCTGAGGAAGGAGTAAATCAGACACACGGGGTGGGAGTTGGACACACAATGTCTGCAAAAGTTCCACACGAGAGGAGGCTTTGCCCATGTGAGGGACTGAAAGGAGGCCAGAGTAGATGGAAGGAAGACACAGAGATAGAAAGAGAGAAGAAATTGCGGTGGGGGGCAGAACTTGTAGGGTCTTGTAGACCTTAAAGGATCCTGAAGTAACCCCAAAGCAACAGGTTACAGCAGCAGAGGGTTGTGATCAGATTTGCATTTTAAAAATGCTACCTTTTGAAGTCCCTGTTGTGGCTCAGGAGGTTAAGGATCCAACGTTATCTCTGTGAGGATGTGGGTTCAATCCCTGGCCTTGCTCAGTAGGTTAAGGATCCGGCATTGCCATGAGCTATAGTGTAGGTTACAGGTATAGTTCGGATCCTGTGTGGCTGCAGTGTAGGCCAGCAGCTGCAGCTCTGATTTGACCCCTAGCCCAGGAACTTCCATATACCACAGGTGCAGCCATAAAAAGAAAAAAAGAAAAGCCACTTTGGCTTCTTGGTAAAGCAGGGACTGAAAGGGTGCGGAAGAATGGTTTGTGGATTGCTTCTAGCAAGTGATATTGGTAGCTAACCTTGTGTGGTGGTGGTGGAAGTGGAGGAAAGAAGGCAGACTCAAGATGGTCAAGAGCTAAGTTGAGAAGATTTAGTGATGGGTCAGGTGTAGGCCAAGAGGCATCAAGGATGAAGCCAAAGTTTCTGGCTTTGCTAATTAATAATAATCACCAACACATATTGTGTCTAATACATTCAAGCACTGTTAGAGGCACTTTAATCATTTTCAGTCATTTAATCCTCACAACATCCCTAGGAGAGAGAGACGATGATCATCCTTATTCTATAAATAGGCAGGGGCACAGAGTGGTTAAGCCTATTTCCTAAGATCTCACAGCTAGTGATAGAGCCAAAGTGTGAATCCAGGCAACTTCTCTACATATGGTTTGTTTGTAACTATGATACTGAACTATTTCCAGGAAAGGATGGATGAAGACTTGCTTAGAGATAGATGGAGATTTATTTAGTATAATATACCAGGTTCAACACAGTCTCTACTCATAACTACATAAATAGGCAGAGGTGGTGGAAGATGTGCACCTGCCTAGGAGGACTTTGGGAGACTGAGATGTGGAAAGAAGAGGAAAAGTCAGGGGTAGCTTTGCTGTTAGGGGAAGAGAACCAGACTAGGAGCAGAGGACGTTACGTGGCCTTGAGAGAACCATCAAGCATTTGAATCCTCTGATTCCTCACCTTGAAATGGGGACGACCACACTGAGTTGACACAGTGTAAACACAGGAGGGGTTATGCTGTGCCTGATCTAGAATAGGTTACCAGTAAGCCAATGGTGAGTCTGAATCTGTAGTAAAGGAAGTAGAAAAGGGTAAGGCTCACCCTTGTCCATCTGCCACCAAGATGGTTGACTGTGCAGCTCATTTAAGAGAGCAGACATGGAAAATGGTCACATGAACAGCATCCATTATCTTGGTGAGTAACCATGGTATTGAGGCAGAGCTTACTGGTGAGCTGCCTGGGTTGTTAAAGCTGCTATGGACAGACATTGTTGCTCCATCAAGCTGTTGGGAGCCTGTAAACAAATTCCCAGTTCTCACTTTCATCCAAATAGCTGGGCCTATCAGGCTCCCTGTTCAGGCTGGGGATCAGAACACTCTAGCTGCTCACCAGTTGTTTCTTTGACCTAAAGTGCCACTAATTTGCTTCAATTCCGCCTGCTTAGTGCCCAGTCGAGGCTCAGCTGCCTAATTCCTCAGTGCACACCTTCTACAGCATGAAGTTTGCAGTAGTGGCTCTCAATAAATTAAGGGTAGAGTCCTCAGACTCTGGAAAGAAATGTGATGCCATGGCAGTGCATCCCACGTGTTCATAGATCATCTTGGATTTTGCAAAAATACATATTATGATTGAATGGATCTGTTCTAATTGTACTAGTTTTCCTTTTTTAAAAAAATTTTTGAGGTGTAATTGACGTATTAGTTTAGGTATACAACATAATGATTTGATATTTGTATAATGTTGCAAAATGGTCACCACAATCTAGTTAACATCTGTTACCATTCATAGTTAGAAAAACATTTTTCTTGTGATAAGATCTAATTTCTTAGCAACTTTCAAATATGCAATATAGTATTAAACCATAGTCCCTTTACAAAGGTAGCTGTAGTCACCATGCTGTACATGGCATCACCATGACACATCATAAAACTGAAAGTTTGTGTCTTTTGTCCTTTTACCCATTTTACATACACCCCAACACCTCTGGCAACCACTAATCTGTTCTCTGTGTCTATGAGATCAGTTTTTTTTAGATTCCACATATAAGTGATATCATACAATTTTGTCATTCTCTCTGTCTGACTTACTTTATTTAGCACAATGTCCTCAAAGTCCATTCATGTTGTTGTAAATGACAAGATTTTCTTTTTTTAATGGATGAATAATATTCATTTGTATATACATGTTTTCATAAGTATGACATTTTTTTCCCTTCATTCATCCATCATTGAACACTCAGGTTATTTCCATATCTTGGCTATTGTAAATTATGCTGCAGTGAACATGGCAATGCAGATGTCTCAAGATAGTGATTTTTTTTTAATTTTTATTTTTTACCTTTTTAGGGCAGCACCCGTGGCATATGGAGGTTCCCAGGCTAGGGGTTGAATCGGAGCTGTAGTCACAGCCTATGCCACAGCAACGCAGGATCCAAGCCATGTCTGAGACTTACACCACAGCTCACAGCAGCACCAGATCATTAACCCACTGAGCAAGGCCAGGGATCGAACCTGTGTCCTCATGGATACTAGTCAGATTGGTTTCCACTGAGCCATGACAGGAACTCCCCAAGATAAGTGATTTCATTTGCTTCAGTTATATGCCCAGAGGTGGAATTGCTAGATCGTATGGTAGTTCTATTTTTGAGTTTTTGAGAAAACTCCATAATATTTTTCATAGTGTCTGGATCCATTTACATTGTCACCAACAGTGCACAAGTGTTCTCCTTTACCTGTATTCTCACCAACACTTGTAATTCCTTATCTTTTTGATAATGGGCATTTTACAAAGGTGAGGTAATCTCTAATTATGATTTTGATTTGCATTTCCCTGATGATTAGTGACATTGAGCACCCTTTCATGTACCTGTTGGCTATCTGTATGTCTTTGGGAAAATGTCTTTTCAGATCTTCTGTATGTTTTAAATCATATTTTATATGTATACGTGTGTGTGTGTATATATATATATATATAACTATTGAATTATGTGAGTTTTGTTTTATATATTTTGAATATTAGCCCCTTAGAGATACATGATTTGCAAATGGTTGACCTTTCATTTTGTTGATAGTTTTCTTGGTCTGCAAACCTTTTTAGTTTGATGTAGATCCACTTATTTTTTGCTTTTATTGCCTAATTGAAAAAATTATCTCCAAGACAGATGAAAAGCTTACCACCTATGTTTTCTTTTGTAGTTTTCTGGTTTCATGTCTTATGTCAAAATTTTTATACATTTTAAGTACAATTTCTGAATGGTGTTAAGTAGTGGTTGACTATTTGTGTTATCCAGTTTTCCCAAAACCATTTATTGAAAAGACTGTTTTTTACATATTGTATATTCTTGGCTTCTCTGTCAGAATGTAATTAACCTTGTATGCATGGGTTAATTTCTGGTCTCTCTGTTACATTAATAGACGTACCTGTTTTCATGCCAAATTTTTTTTGATTATTATAGTTTTGCAATACAATTTGAAATGAGGGAGTGATATTCCTCTAGCTTTGTTAGTCTTCCTCAAGAATACTTAGGGTATTTGGGATATTTTGTGGTTCCATGCAAATTTTATGATTGTTCTATTTCTATGAGATTTGCCATTGGAATTTTGCTAGGGATTGCACTGAATCTGTAAACTGCTTTAGATAGTAAGGACATTTTTACAATATTAATTTTTCCACAAGCACAGAATATATTTCATTTACAAATATCTTCTTCCATTTCTTTTCATCTTAGAGTTTTCATTGTATAAGTCTGAAACTTCCTTGGTTAAATTTGTTCCTAGGCATTTTACTCTTTTTGATGCAATTATAAATGGAATTGTTTTCTTAATTTCTCTTTCTGACAGTTCATTAGTAGTGTAAAGCAATGTAACAGATTTTTGTATATTGATTTTGTACCTTAGAAATTTACTGAATTTGCTTATTCTAACATTTTTTTTGGTGGAGTCTTTAGTGTTTTCTATATATGTCATTTGCAAATAGTGACAGTTTTATTTCCTCTTTTCCTTTTGGATGACTTTTATACCTTTTTCTTATGTAATTTCTAGAATCAACAATACTATATTGACTAAAATTGTCAAGAATGGGCATTCTTGTCTTGTTCCAAATCTTAGAGGAAAATCTTTTGGCTTTTCAACATTGTGTTTGATGTTAGCTATGGGTTTGTCAAAAATGGTATTTATAATGTTGACATACGTGCCCAATATATCCAATTTGTTGAGAGATTTTTTTAAATCATAAATAGATACTGAATTTTGCTAGAAGCTTTTTCTGCGTTAATCATGATTCTATGAATTTTCTCCTTCA
This sequence comes from Catagonus wagneri, assembly GCA_004024745.2. Classification (NCBI taxonomy): domain Eukaryota; kingdom Metazoa; phylum Chordata; class Mammalia; order Artiodactyla; family Tayassuidae; genus Catagonus; species Catagonus wagneri. The sequence goes on from PVHT020000021.1 coordinate 3,950,962, forward strand.
TTTTGTTAATATAGTGAATCATATTGATTGGTTCATGGATATTGAACTGTCCTTGCATACCTGGAATAAATCCTACTTTATCATGGTTTATGAGCCTTTTCATGTATTATTGAATTCAGTTTACTAATATTTTGTTGAGGGCTTTTGTATCTATGTTTTTCAGGGATTTTGGCCTGTAATTTTCTTTTCTTGTGGCATCCTTGTTTGGTTTTGGTATCAGGATAATGCTGGCCTCATAGAATGAATTTGGCAGTGTTCCTCCTCTTCTGTTTTTTTGGAAGAGTTTGAGAAGAAATGGTATTATTTTTTGTTCAAATGTTTGTTAGAATCACCAGGGAAGCCACCTGGTCCTGGAGTTTTCTTTGTAAGGAAGTTTTTGATTACTGATTCAGTCTCCTAGTAAGTAATTGATGTGCTCAGCTTTTCTTCTTCATGATTTTGGTCGTGTTAGGTTGTGAGTTTCTAGGAATTTATCCATTTCTTCTAGGTTGCCCATTTTCTTGGTGTACCATTGTTTAAAATAGTCTCTTATCATCCTTTATATATCTGTGGTATTGGTTATAACTGAGGGGGACTGTTTCACTAAAGCAGACAGGCTGAGGAGATAGGCGGGGAGGGATGGGGCAAGAGGAGATTACATGGAGGAAGCAACAGAAGGAGAAAAAGACCTAGGGAGGTGTGTTCAGCCAGATAGATATGTACCGTATTATGCGGCTCCATTGTGGTGTGCCTGGACGGACAGAATGCCATCTTCTTTCATTTCTGATTTTGAGTCCTCTCTTTTTCTTGGTGAGTCCAGCTAAAGGTTTGTCAGTTTTGCTTATGTTTGCGAAAAGTTAGCTCTGAATTTCACTAATCATTTCTATTGTACTTTTAGTATCTATTTCATTTTTTATTTCTGCTATTATCTTTATTTTTCTTCCTTCTATTAACTTTGGGCTTTGTTCTTTCCAGTTCCCTGAGGTTGTAGAGTTGGGTTGAGATTTTTCTTGTTTCTTCATCAAGGCTTTTTTTGTTTTGTTTTGTTTTGTTTTTTGACTTTTTAGGGCTGCACCTGCAGCATATGGAAGTTCCCAGGCTAGGGGTTGAATCAGAGCTGCAGCTGCCAGCCTGTGTCACAGCAGCATGGGATTTGAGCCACATCTGTGACCTACATCAGAGCTCAGCAAAACCAGTTGCCCAACCCACTGAGTCAGGCCAGGGATTGAACCTGCAACCTCATGGATGCTAGTCAGATTCATTTCTGCTGTGCCACAATGGGAACTCTTTCTTTCTTTCTTTCTTTCTTTCTTTCTTTCTTTCTTTCTTTCTTTCTTTCTTTCTTTCTTGAATAGGAAGTAAACCCATGTTTTTCTTTAATTTCATATTTATTTTAATTTTTTTCTTTTTATTATTTATTTTTTTATCTATTTATTTTTGCCCATGGCATACAGAAGTTCCTGGGCCAGGGACTGAACCAGCAACTTAGTGGTGACCTGAGCCACAGCACTGACAATGCTAGATCATTAGCCCACTGAGCCACCAAGGAACTCCTAAAAATTTTTTTATTGAAGCATAGTTGATTTATAGTGTTGTGTTCGAGATGTACGGCAAAGTCATCTGTTAAACATATATTCTTTTTTAGATTCTTTTCCAGCATAGGTTGTTACAAGATATTGAGTATAATTCCCTGTACTATACAGTAGATTCTTGTTATCTATTTATATATAGTAATGTATATATTTTAATCCCAAACTCCTAATTTATCCTTTCCCAGGCTGCAACTATTGCCTTTGGTAGGCATAAGTTTGTTTTCTATGTGAGTCCATTTCTGTTTTGTAAATAAGTTATGTCCTTTTTTGAATGAGTCCACATGTAATATCATATATTTGTCTTTCTCTGTTGACTTCACTTTGTATGATAATCTCTAGGCTCATGCTTGCAGCTGCAAATGGCATTATTTCATTCTTTTTTATGGCTGAGTAATGCTCCATTGTGTTTGTATACTACATCTTCTTTACCCTTTCATCTGTCAATGGACATAGGTTGCTTCCACGTCTTGGAAATTGTAAATAGTGCTATTATGAACATTGAAGTGCATGTATCTTCTTTTTTAAAAAAAAATATTGGAGTATATGTTGTATTAGCTTCAGGTTTACAGCAAAGGGAATCAGTTATAAATATATCCATTCTTTTTTCCCCTTATAGGTTATTACAGAACATTGAGTAGACCCTACTGTGCTATAAGTAGGTCCTTGTTAGTTATCTATTTTATATACAGTAGTGTTTGTGTGTGTGTGCATGTGTGTGTTATCCCATCCTTCCAAGTTATCCCACCCCTCATGGTTTCTCCTTTGGTAACCCTAAATTTGATTTTGCAGTCTGTGCTTTGTTTTATAAATAAGTTGTTTTGTATCAGTTTTTTAGATTCTATATATAAGTGACATCATACGATATTTGTCATTCTCTGTCTGACTTACTTCACTTAACATGATAATTTCTAGGTCCATCCTTGTTGCTGCAAATTACATTGTTTTGTCCTTCTTTATGGCTGAGTAGTATTCCATAGTATATGTGTACCACGTCTTCTTAATCCATTCCTTTGTCAGTGGACATGAGGTTGTTTCCATGTCTTGGCTATTGTAAATAGAGATGCAGTAAACATTGGGGTGCATGTATCTTTTCATGTTGTTGTTTTTTTTCCCCAGATATATGCCCAGGAATGGGATTGCTGGGTCATGTGGAATGTTTACTTTTTAAAGGAATCTCCATATTGTTCTCCATAGTGCTTGTGCACGTATCTTTTTGAATTATAACTTTCTCTGCACATATGCCCATGAGTGGGATTGCTGGATCATATGGTAACTATATTTTTAGTTTTTTTGAGTAACCTCCATACTGTTCTTCATAGTGACTGCACCAATTTACATCCCTACTAACAGTGTAGGAGGGCTGCTTTTTCTTCACATCCTCTCCAGCATTTATTATTTGTAGAGTTTTTGATGACGGCCATTCTGACTGCTGTGAGGTCATTGTAGCTTTGGTTTACATTTCTCTAATAATCAATGATATTGAGGATCTTTTCATGTGTCTTTGGGCATCTGCATGTCTTCTTTGGTGAAATGTATGTTTAGATCTTCTGCCCATTTTTTATTTTTTATTTTGATATAAAGCTGCATGAATTGTTTGTATATTTTGGAAATTAATCCCTTTTCAGTTGCATTGTTTGCAAACATTTTTTCCCATTCCATCAGTTATCTTTTCATTTTGTTTATGATTTCCTTTGCTGTGCAAAAGCTTTTGAATTTAAGTCCCATTTTTTAATTTTTGCTTTTATTTCTGTTACTCTGAGATGGATCCCAAAAATACTGCTGCAATTTATATCAGTAAGTGTTCTGCCTGTGTTTTCCTGTAGGAATTTTACAGTATCTGGTCTTATATTTAGGTCATTAATGCACTTTAAGTTTATTTTTATATGTAGTGTTAGAGAATGTTCTAATTTCATTCTTTTATATGTATCTATCCAGTTTCCCCAGCTTATTGAAGAGACTGTATTTTCTCCATTGTATATTCTCACCTCCTTTGTATATATTAATTGACCATAGACGTGTGGATTTATTTCTGGGCTTTCTATCCTGTTCCATTGATCTATATGTCTATTTTGTTCCACTACCACAAACATGAAAATGCTTTTGTGTTTTGATGACTATAGTTTCGTAGTATAGTCTGAAGTCAGAAAACGTGATTTCCCCAGCCCTGTTCTTTATCAAGATTTCTTTGACTATTTGTGGTCTTCTGTGTGTCTATACAGATTAAAAAAAATTTTTTTGTAATGGTAATTTGATAGGGTTTGCATTGACTCCACAGCTGGCCTTGAGCAGTATGGTCATTTTAACAATATCAAATCTTTCAATCCAAGAAGATGATGTATCTTTTCATTTGTCTGTATTATCTTAATTTTCTTTCATCAGCGTATTATGATTTTTGGAGTACTGGTCTTTTGCCTCCTTAGGTAAATTTTATTCCTAGGTATTTTATTCCTTTTGATGTGATGGTAAATAAGATTGTTTCCTTAATTTCTCTTTCTGATCTTTCATAGTTAGTGTTTAGAAATGCAACAGATTTCTATGTATTAAATATGTATCCTGCAATTTGACTGAATTCATTGATAAGGTCTAGTAGCTTTCTGGTAGCACCTTTAGGATTTTCTGTGCATAATAGCATGGACGAGTGGATTTATTGCTATGAACTATCCTCTCAGAACCGTTTTTGCTACATCTCATAAGTTTTAGTGTGTTATGCATCCATTTTCATTTGTCTCAATTTTTTTTTTTTTTTGCTTTTTAGGGCCACATTTGTGGCATATGGAGGTTCCCAGGCTAGGGGTCCAATTGGAGCTATAGCTGCCGGCCTACAACACAGCCACAGCAATGTCAGATCTGAGCCAAGTCTGCGACCTATGCCACAGCTCATGGCAATGCTGGATCCTTAACCCACAGAACGAGGCCAGGGATTGAACCTGTGTTCTCATGGATACTAGTCAAATTTGTTTCCTCGACAGGAACTCCTTCAGATATTTTTAAAAATTAATCTCTTGATTCTTCATTGACCCATTCATTTTTCAGTAACATGTTGTTTAATCTCTACGTATTTGTGAAAATTTGCAGTTTTCTTTTTGTAATTGATTTCTAATTTTACAGCATGTGGTTGAAAAAGATTCTTGATATGATTTGAATCTTCTTAATTATTGACTAGTTTTGTGACTATCCTGGAGAATGTTCCATGTGTGCTTGAGAAGAATGTGTGTTCTGTTTTATGGTTTGTTTGTTTATTATTTTGTTTTGGATGAAATGTTCTATATATATATATACAAATCTATTAAGTCTATCTGATCTAATACATTGTTGAAGCCAAGTAAGTAGGGTATTAAAGTCCCCTGCTAGTATTGTATTGCTATTTGTTTCTCCCTTTTCTTTATAAATTTAGGCATTCCTTAGTTGAGTGCATAAATATTTAGAAATGTTATATCTACTTCTTGGATTACCCCTTTATTATTATGTAATGCCCTTCTTTGTCTCTTATTACAGTCTTTGTTTTAAAGTCTGTTTAGTCTCATATAAGTATAGCTACGCTGGCTTCCTTTTGGTTTCCATTTTCATGGAATATCTTTTTCAGTCCCTTCACTTTCAGTCTTTGTGTATCCTTACATAAAATGGTCTCATATAGGCAGCTTATAGATGGATCTTAGTCTGTTTTAAATCCACTCAGTTATTCTCTATTTCTTGATAGGAGAATTTAACCCATATACATTTAAAGTAATTATTGACAGGTATATACTTATTGCAATTTTGTTGATGGTTTACAGATTGCTCCTCTGTATTTCCTCTATTTCTTTTCCTGTTCTCTTTTTTAAAAAATATTTTATTGAAGTATAGTTGATTTATAGTATTGTCTTTCTTGCTCTCTCTTTGTGATTTGATGATTTTCAATAGTGGTGTGGTTATCTTCCTTTCTTGTTATCATTTGTGTGTCTACTATTTGTGTTTTTGCTTTCTGGTTGCCGTAAGTCTTACCCGTAACAAGTTATATTTATAATTGCCTATTTTTACTTGAAAATAATTTGAGTTTTATTGTATTTTAAAGCTCTATGTTTTCACTTCCCCCCAACAATTTGTTTTGATGTCAAACTTTGACTTTTTATCTGTGTACACCTTTACTATTAATAGTTTTTACTATTATTATTCTTTTAACCTTTTTATTAGCTTTACATGATTAATTCACTATCTTTATAACATTAGATTGTTCTAAATTTTACTGTATCTTTACCAGAGAGATTTAAATTTTGATAGGTTTTTCTGTCACTAATTAGTGCTCTTTCTTTTTAGCCTAAAGAAATCCCTTTGACAGTTCTTATAAGGCCAGTTTACGGGTGATGAACTCCTTTATGTTTTGCTTGTCTGGAAAACTCTTTCTCCTTAAATTCTGAGTGACAACTTTTCTGGGTAGAGTATTCTTCATTGGAGCTTTTTTTTTTTCTTTCAGGACTTTTATTCTATCGTTCCATTACCTTCTGTTCCACAAAATTTCTGCTAAAAAAAAAAATCTGCTGCTGGAGAAAAAAAATCTGCTGATGATCTTATGGAGAGTCCCTTGTATATAATGAGTTATTTTTCTCTTGCTGCTTTTAAGATGCTCTCTTTTTCTTTAACTTTTGATACTTTAATTGTAATGTATCTTGGTCTGATTGTCCCTTTGGATTTATCTTATTTGGAACTTTCTGTGCTTCTTGGATCTGAATGTTCTTGACTCAGGTTAAGGACATTATCAGTCATTATTTCTTCAAATAAGTTTTTGGCTTATTTTCCTCTCTCTTTTCCTTCTGAGACTCCTAAAATGTGAGTATTAGTCAGCTTGATAATGTCTCCTAAGTCCCTTAAGCTAGCTTCATTTGCTATTTTTGCATTCTTTCTTCTTTTCTTCCTCTGTTTGGGTGAATTCTACTGCCCTGTCTTTGAATTCACTGATCCATTCTTCTGCTTCATCTAGCCTGTTGTTGAACCCATGTTATTGTATTTTTTGGTTTGGATGTATCCTTCAGCTCTGTGACTTGTATTTGCTTCTCTCTTATACTTTCTTTGTTGCAATTCTCATTGTATTCCTCCATTCTTCTCTCAAGTTCAGTGAGCAAATTTTATGACCATTTTTTTGAACTCTTTATTGGGTAAATTACTTACCTCTATTTCATTAAGGACATTTTTTGAGGTTTTATCTTGCTCTTTCATTTGGAAAATATACTTCTTCCCCCCCCCCCCCATTTTCCTTAACTCTCTGTGCTGCTTTGTATGGATAAGATAAAACAGCCACCTCTCCTGGTGTTGAAGGGGTGGCCTTGTATAGGAAATGAATGTTGTCATTCACCCCTGCCCTAGCTTTTTGTTGTCTTTCAAACTTTTGTGATTTGCCAAGTAGCCTATTTTATTTTTATTGGGTCCCAGTCATTACAGTGTTCCAAGAGCTCTTTATGTCCCAAAGGAGAGGATCTCAGTAAACACCTAGAATTAAGTTGATTGGAAGCCAGACCCTCAGGCAGTAGCTCTTAAAGTATGCAAATACATGGAGTTCTGTGGGCCTATGAGTTTAAATCCTGCTGGCCACCAGAGCCAGGTGATCTAGAGGTTTCCCCTGTGTTGCAGTCACAACAAGCAGGGTGCCAGACAAGAGTACAACTTCCTTTCTGGGATATAGCAGCCTCATAGAGTGAGGCAGAGGGAGAGTGCATTCTGTCCCAGAAGTGCTTTTAGTAGGACCCTAGAGTGTGCCAAGCTAGCAGCCTGCTTTCAGGCCAAAGTTCCAGCAAGCATATAAGATTCTTTCACAAAAAAGACTGTGGGTGCTTTCTGCGTAGATGCCCTTGGCATGGTAGCCAGCCACAAACTGTTTGTTATAGTCCCATGCGACCTAGGAAAGCAAGCCCTACTGGCCACTAGAGCTAGGTAATCAAGTGATGTCCTCTGGGATCTATGTGGGAAAAGAATCTGAAGAAGAATGGATTTGTGTATATGTATAGCTGAATCACTTTGTTTTACAGCAGAAATTATCACAACATGGTAGATCAATTGTATTTCAATTAATCTTTTAAAAATGAAAAAAAAAAGGGGGGGCATGTCTCCTAGGCTGCAGCACCAAAAATTGGAGTATCAGACATGTGTCAAAACCCCCCTTGGGGAGATACTTAAAATCTGAAGCATGGTGGAGAAAGTGAAAAGATAATACCACCCTCCAAGTTCTCTGGGAAGGATTATAGTGGGCTGTTACATATGTGTTTAATTAGAAGCCTGCCCCTCAGGTCTCAGCTATGAAAACAAACTAATATGTATTAGTTTTCTATTGTTGCTGTAACAAGTAACCATAACTTTTATAGCTTAACAAAACATCCACTTATTTCTCGCCATTCTGTCAGTCAGAAGTCTGGGCTCAGTGTGCTCAGCTGCTTCTTTGCTCCTGGATTTACCAGCTTAGAATTAATGTGTCATAGGCAGCATTCTTTCTGGAGGCTCTGGGGATGAGTCTGCTCCAGGCTGATTCAGGTCGACAGCAGAGTACAGGACTGAGGTCCTTGTTTCCTTCCCACCTCTTAGCTGAGAATAGTTCTCAGTTTCTAGAGACTGCCTGCACTTCTTGGGCCCACTTCCTGAATCTTCAAAGCCAGTAACTGTGGGTCAGATCCTTTCCTCCTCTTGAATCTCTTTGATCCACTCCTCCACATCATGCCTTTTCTGCCTCCTCCTCCTGAGTCTCTCTGACCTACCTTATGTGCATATAGTTAATTCAGGAATAATCTCCTTATTTTAAAGTCGGTTGATACTAACTTTGAACTCCCTCTGCAGATTTCCTTCACAGCAGTGAATGGATGTGAGTTTAGTGAGACACTTGAGAACTCTGCCTCTACACTAACCAACTCCCAGCTACACACTTAGTGGCATTAGCTTTATTGAGATTGTGACAAAGGTTTTGGGGGTTTTAGGATGAGTGATAGAATCTCCATGGTTCTGTGACGGGAATTTTCCCTTTACATTGAATATAAAGGCTAGAAATGTTCACAGGGATGATGCTGAGGATTGGGAACCTGAGATGAACACATAGAGGGCTATTCTAATGTCATACAAAATCGAGATTGGAACTTAGTGGTACCAATATCTCGGACTGGGCTATTTTCTCCCTGTCATTTACTCAATTAACAGTCAATTTTTCATTTATTGATTTAATCATATACTGATCAAAGAATTATCATGTACCTACTCTATGACAGACATTTTGCTAGATTCTTGAGATGTAAGACATTTATAGACTTTGCTCCCATGCAACAAACTTTGTCCTGAGAGTTACATACATCAACACTCCTACAACGAACTGGATATTTATAATATAATTGATAGGAAAGTAGAGTATAGGCATGTGTGAGAGCTCATAATAAGGATATCTAACCTCGAGTAGGAGGATCAGGTAATGACGTGACATTTAAACTGGGACCAAGATAATAAGTCTTAGCTGCATATAGATGACTAAGGATGGCCTAACATTAAAGTAGGGGGAATGGTAAATGAATAGAGGAATCAGTGAAAGTCAGTGTTGCTGGAAAATATGAAGGGAGGGAGAGAATGGCATGAGAAGAGTTTAGAGAGGTGGGGTGGTCAGATGGACCATAATCTTGATGACCATGGAAAGGAATCTCAACTTTATCCTAGGTGAAATGGGAAGCCATGGAGGATTTGAACAGTGGAGTCTCGTGTGAACTTTGAATTTTCAGAAGGAGTGCTCTGGCTATTGTTAGGATAGATTAGAGGAAGAAGATGAAGACCTGTGGAGGGTGGACACAAGGGGGCACATCCAGTGAGGCTAGTTAGGAAGTTTCACAACAGTCCAAGTGAGAAGTAGCTTGATCCAGGGTGGTGTGGGCTAGGATAGGGGCAGTACAGGTGAAGGACAGAAAATGGATCTGAGATACATTTTGGAAGTAGAATTGTCTTGACTTGCTGATGGATCAGAGGTGGGAATGGTGAAGGGAAGTTGTTCAAGATGACTCCTGGTTTCTATCATATTTGTGGCTCCTCTAATGATACAAGTCAATTAAAAATCACATTCCTACATGTAATATAAAGTCTTCCCTTTCGATAGTTTAGCTTTTATTATATTGTAACAGTTATGATTCAAGTGTCAAGAAAACCCTGTTTAATATCATTTGGAAAGAATTTGTGTCTTACTACATTTGTCAATGGAGCTCACAGAATTTGTATTATGTGATAATTTGCAGGATCATAATGTTTCTCCATGTCCCCAGTATCTCTGTTTTCTTTCTTCCTCATTTCATCTGGGGCTAAGAGAATGCAAATGATGGCTTCCCAGACAGAGAAAATTAGCATGAAGGGGGGCACCATGTCCTGATTTCTTAATAGCTTCTGCCTCATTTCCTTTAGGTTTTTTTCTGATTTGTTTTGCCCATGTGGCTCATTGGTTGCTACTAATTCTCATGGTGATAATGAAGTCTACTCCTGGCTTGGTCACACAAAGCACTATGTGACCATGGTGAGCAGTCCTGGGTAGACGTTGCTTTATTCCCAAGAGACAGCATGGACCCTGAACCAGACACTGTCATGTGACATTGCAATCCCAACGCAATCTCCATGGTCACAGCCTGAAGCTTGTTTTGACAGATTTGTCTTTGGCTCTTATATTTCTCCTACAGACTCTGCTCTCAGATCGTCTGGGTTGAAATTAATCCCAGATCTTCTGTTTAACCACTGGGGTGCCTTAGGCATTTACCTCTTCTGTTTTCTCATTTATAAAAAGAGAACAAAATCAAACGATTCAGAATATTAGATGAAATAACATATAAAGCATTTAGCACATAGGAAGTACTCCATATATGGGGGTTATTATTGCATGTTCCTTTCTTCCTTTTGCTCTTCTCTGTTAATGACAGTTTAGAGGGCAAGGGATTTTCTCTTAAAAGGAAAAGATTCTGAGCCAGCTCTTGTCCCCAAGTCTAGCCTTGCAAACAGGCCTTGCCAAATTTGTCACTCTGGCCATGGACATTCCAGTGGAGAGGAGCTATGGCTGCCTCCTGTTATATGATATGAGGAAATCTGACAGCCAAGCTCTTCTTAGTATGCTGTCCTTTCATTTAGCTGGCTTAGTGCAGCCATCAATGCCCCTGGGGACTGAAGCAAATATAGCCTCCTCAGCGTTCTAGCTGAATGAATGCTTCCCAAATTTGTTGGCAGGAGGCCACAGGTTGACTTGCTAGGGTCCTTGAACAAGTCAATTAGCCTCTCTGAAGAGGGCTGACTGACTCTGAGGGCAAGAAAGCGGAAGAAGGGCAATAAACCATCCTAGGCCCTTTGCAAGTTGACCTCCAGGGTCTTCCCATTCCCTCCCTTCAGTTGCTCACCCGGGCCCACTCCTGCCTCTCAGTCCCCAAGCGCTTTGATGGTTTTGTGCCTTTGAACCAGCAGTCTCTCGAGAGAATCCCTCTTCAACGTCCTCACCTTCTTTGACTTACAAATTCCTGCTTATCCTTCAGGACTCATGTCTAATGTCATTTCTCTCTGAAGTCTTTTTAGTCATTCATTCCACAAATATTTATTAAGCAAGGCACTGTGCTAGACGTAGAAGATACAGCTGTGAACAAGATGGACAAAACCTCAGCTCTTATGGTACTGTCATTCCAGTGGGAAAGACAGACAATAAATAAGTCTGTGAACTGCAGGGTGTCTTATTTGTGGGAAGTGCTATAAAAGGACCAAAAAAAAAAAAAATAGACACGTGTAGGGTGAGTGGTAGAAGGAGCTGCTGTCCAAGGAAGCTATTTATGGACTAAGACCTATAGAATGAGAAGAAAGCAACCTTGTGAAGAGCAGGGGTCTGGATGCATATGTAAGCTAGTTTTGTTTGAAGAATGAAAAGCAAGTTGGTTGTGACTAGAACATGATGTGCAAGAGAGAAGGGGGCTTGAGGGATCAGAAAGCTCTCATCAGGTCAGGAGTTCAGATTTTATTCTGAGTGAATAGGAAGAGATGTGAAATCAGATTTTATATTTGTAATAGCACTCTCCTATCCGTGTGGAGAATGGATGGGGGGCAGGGAGAGGGAGAGAAGGAAGGAGAGGTGAGAAGCAGGATCTTGGTTAGTAGGCTCTGGCAGTAGTCTAGGGTGGAGAGGATGGTGGTTTGACCCACAATTACAGCTCTGGAGTGAGGAGAAGTAAACCCCTTAGAGGGATATTGTGGAGGTGCTTTTAATGGATTGAATATGGAATTGGAGAAGGAACAATCCTAGGTCTTAGGTTGGAGCAGCTGGTGCATAGATGGATTTTTTGTTTGTTTGTTTGTTTTCTGTTTTTGCCTTTTCTAGGGCCACACTCGTGACATATGGAGGTTCCCACGCCTAAGGGTTTACCAGGAGCTGTAGCTGCCTGCCTTCGCCACAGCCACAGCAACGCAGGATCCGAACCGCATCTGCAACCTACACCACAGCTCACAGCAACGCCGGATCCTTAACCCACTGAGCAAGGCCAGGGATCAAACCCGCAACCTCATGGTTCCTAGTCGGATTCGTTAACCACTGAGCCACAACAGGAACTCCCATAGGTGGATTTTTAAGCTGATGTATTTTAATGCCATTTGCTGAGATGGAAGACACTTGGTCATGACAATGTTGAGCAGATTGGGGAATCAGAAGTCTATTTGGACATGGAATTTTGAGATGCCTATTAGATAGCTGAAAGGAAATGGCAAGTAAGCTGAAAGGAAATGGCAAGCAAGCTGAAAGGAAATGGCAAGAAAGCTATTTGAATCTATAGGTGGGATTCTTAAAATAAGGACTATATAAAAATATAATCCCCCAGCATGAAGAGTGAATTTCTCCCTCCTTTGCAGTTATGTTAGGATCACAACAGATCCTGGGTTCTCCTGTGGGTCCCACCTCATATCAAACATTGAAATTCACCTTTATCCCACATCACATTTAATTATATGTGATGCCTTCAGTGTTGACTTGCTGTTGACTAGTTTGACATGTTGCATTTTGTAGATATGTAATTAAAATATCATTTGATTTTGCACTTTATAGAGACAAGTGTATTTTGAATGTTTCACGTTATTCTTGGCTGCCCTTGGAAAGCTTATAGTGCAGGGGATGGCTTTCAGCACTTGATGGGTAAGGTAACCTTGCTCTTTAGGACTTGGTCATTTTTATGCTCTTTTTAAGGCACTTAAATAACTTCATATTATAACCATGCATTTTTTCCCCCCTGTTTCTCACTAGACTATCAGCTTGAAGAGGGAATGAAGGGCCTCAGAGCTTGGTATATAAGAGGGTCTCAAAGTTTATTTGTGGAATTCTTGTTTTCTCTCTGGCACTCTGAAAAATGAGGCAGTGTTGTGCAAAAGGTTGATGCTGTGAATTTGAGTTTCAGCCACACCCTTGACTAGTTGTGAATCTTGCAACAGAAAGTTTGTCTGGTTGCAGGTTTTTGTGGGGGTCAAATTAAATAAAGCCATTTTAGTAAAATTCTGCCAGTGTCCAAACATTGAAGTCTTAGAATAATATATTCTTTTCTAAAATGAAAAGGGGTCATATAATTCAGGTCTGAGGGAATGTTTCTGGAAATTTCTAGATGTGAGGATGCAAAATTGTTGTCTGACACTGGCCCTGAAAAAGCAACAAGTGTTGCGGGCAGGAGGATCCAATAATGGCCTTTTAGAGAAATCTTGCAAGAAAATCCTTCAGTAATAGGACAGAGTTCCTTCTAAGTCCCTTGAAGGTAGAGTGGGAAGGAACTGCTGCCATCCCCAGGGCCCAGACTTGCCCTCTGAGACTTAGTGAAGCTGCATTAACTGCATCATGCTTACCCAAGAATTGACTCTGGTCTAGAGCTTACCTCTCATGATGAAGAGGAGATAAGATTATATAGATTACAGCCCCATTTCTTGTGCCAAGAAATTTCTTGGCGAGGCCCTGCTTAATTTGTCAATGGCTCCAAAGTATTCTACTGAGAATCTCAGATTTTATGGGTTTGCAACAAAAATAACTTGGGAAATGGATGTCAACCAGGGAGAAGAAGGTTTATACTTTGTTATTGATGCATACTGAGTTTGGGACCCAGAGCCCAGCTTGGGCCAAGTGAAGCCAGGCTGCAGCTGGCCTTTGTGCACCCACTGCCATTTTGTCTTAGAAGATTGAAGGAGGGAGCATCGAACTGGTCAGACCACTGTTGAAAATGGCATCCAGTTTTCTCCATAAATGTCAAACTGCTGTCTATCGCTGCCCTTTGTGTGAAGCTGAATGCTAATATGAAAACAGTAAGAATGGATGCCCACTTATATTTTAGCGGCATGATATTCTTTCCACAGGAGAAGGATAAGGTATTAAATATTTCCATACTCAAATGTGCCTACAGCATTAATCCTTTAATGGAGAAATTTTAATTTGTAAAAATGTCAGTTCTTCTTGACTCATCCATCAGATGTTGAATCACTGTCCTTTGTAGCAATGGGCTAGTAAGAGTAAAGCCATTAAAACAAATTCCTTGCTTCCTTGAACAACTCTTGCGTGGCAAGTTCACTGGTACATTCCTCCTGCTCTTGTTCCATCTGCTTAGTGAAGCCTTAGCCATCTTCCAAGAACCATTGCTAGTTTCAACTGCCCTAGAAACTTGCCCTGACTGGTCCAATTCAAAGGAATTTCTGCCTGTCTGAACTTAGTGTCTCACTCATCTGAGATTTAGAATTCACTTAGGGCTGTCTTGCCATTGAATTTTATTTTTAATATTCTGAGTCTGGTAATGTAATCCCAATCAATTCATTTGAAGTCTGTACACCTCAGCTTTCGCTTTCATTAGCAGGATAATGTGTGTACCTCTGCTCTAGAGTTTTTAATGAGAATTAAGAGGATATATTTATATCAGTATGTATATACTCTATATTCCCATATTGTGTAGTGCAAAGTAAGTGGTCAATAAAAGTAATTTCTCCTATCCCCATAATGAGACTTCATGGCAGCAGACTCTCTTATACTGTATGCCTACACCTTTAAACCTAATTGGATCTCAATATGTGTGTCAGTTCTCTTGATTTCTCATTTCTTTTTGCAAAAGGCAGTTCACTGAACCTTTAAAGCTAGTGCCCACTTCAAGCAGGATTTACAAAGAATGTAATCCACGTTTGTTTGTTTGTTTGTTTTTGCTAACTATACAGTCCTATTCTGTGGCATGTCCTGGAGATGGGTTTTGGACAAAGCCATCTTTAGGTATCCAGGGAGATAGCCACTGACCATGTCACACAGGACATCAGCACAACGAACAAGGCCATCTTCTGTAGTAGCTTGCACACTGCATCTCCTGGTGCCAAGCCCTCTGGTCTCCACCCTTTCATACATCCACCATCCACTGCATCCACTAGTGGGTGTGCTTTAGTCCACATCTTGGGGGAACCCAGAGAAAGAGCAGACCCGGATGGCCCTTACTGGGGATGGCATCTGTACAAGGCAATAGAAACTGCACCAAGCTTCTGTAGATATTTGTTCACAGTCTGCTTACGAAAAATGGGATTTAGCTTACATTCATGTCCAAAGTGAAACCATTCCTTTCTTCTATTGCTTTACTTTGTCTTTCTCTTTTTCAGTTCCCACCTCTGCTCACCCTTTTCTCCCCACTTGATTTAGATGCTTCATACTCCACCCTATTTCGTCCATATTCAGCTTCTCTGTGGAAAGAGAAGTTTCTCATGACCTCAGCCTTTCAGAGATATTTGCCCACGGGTATGAACAGATCAAATAAACAGGAACTTAGGTTAATTTAATAGAAAAAATAAAATATGGAATAACATTGATTTTGGCCAGTATCAATTACAACCATTCTACTATATTTTACAAAAAAACAACTGAACATTTTACACATGTACAGTATTTTTCAGTAAAAGTGGGTTTGGATTTAACAATGGATCACTAATGAAAAATAAAAAGACAAAAGAAAACAGAAGATAGGACTTTTGTCTCTAGAAGGTTAGAGCATTTGTTAAGTCTCCAAACTTTGTACTAACCATTACATATATCTCATTATGAATATATATATTTATACATAATATATAACATTAACTTAAACTTTGAAAGCATTATGTTCTAGTTAATAATATTCTGTAGATAAACGAGGCAGTAACACACTAGTAGTTAAACCAGTATTTCCACGATGTGTGCCTGCGTGGTCAATGAGAAATGGAGCACACTGGTGGACCCCAATGAATTTGGCTGTCAGATTGATGGTTATTTGTCTAAGAACACAGACAGACATCATTTTAATTTTTCCCTTCGTAGTAACATTGTGCCTCAAATATTATGGGCTGGTTCACTTAAATGGATTTCTTTGCAGGCAAATCTTGTTTCGCCATCTGTTTGACCTTGCTTTTAGGCTCGCACTTGCTTTTGTCCACATAGAGATTGTGCCTTTAAATGTAAGACTCTACATAGCATACCCAGGACTACTTTGCTTTCTTCAGGTCAGAAGGGCCTGCAGTGTTATGAAGAGGAAGGCTACTCAGCAAAATTGGTCGAATCGCTATTTACCTATGAATCATTATGTGACTGTGGCACTACAACGCTATTACTAAGGTGAGTAGGTTTTTTTCTCATTATTTACCTTGGATTCCATGTTAGCTCTGATGTTTAGGAATGAATATTTTCAGGGTAGGCTTTTTACTAGTTGGCTGTGTGTATGGGGACCTTAGCCCCCGCTTCCCAGGATATAATTTACATTGACATCATTCCTCTTCTCATCTGGAAGGCCAGTGATGTCTTGGAAGTGAGGCTGTCAGAAGCCTAAAGCCTACAAAACGGCTGGTCACTCTTAAAGCAAATGAAGTCACCAATAGAGCTTTGCTATGAAACTTGGTATTCGTCTCTCTTCCCCTAAACAGAGAAGCTCAGATCTCTTGACAGCTCTATCAGGCTTCCTCATTTCTGACCACTCATCCATACAGTCTTCCCATAATTCAGGCTGCTATATTCCAGGATGCGTTTGGGGAGTCATAGAAAAAGCAGTGAAGATACTTCCAAGAAAACAGATAATCTCATTGACATTCAGTGGACAGGTGTATCATAGCATGGTTACAGAGGGACAGAGGAGTGGGAAAACAACAGAACCAGGAGGGGTACAATCATGCTGCCCATATTCCATTTCCAGTTTTATTTTCTTAAAATGACAAGATGAAAAAACTTCTAATAAGCACCATTGAAAAATGTTGCCCGGCCAACTTGGGCACGAGCTTAAATATTATTTAAATAAATTCCATTTCTTAAAAAATACAGGACCTTTTAGAAACTTTGGACTCCAGGAAGAAATTTCCTTCATCATATCCAAAATGCTTCCCACTACAACACACGGAATTTCTGATGGCCTTGTAAAACAAATGCTATGGAGATAATGGCTAAATAGCACCAAGAGTTTGTGCAGGGTCTGTAAGTGAACACTCTGGATTTGGGGGGAGCTGGATCAGTCTCAGCTGTTTTGTGAATCTTTGCATTCTGTCCATCACCAATTTGACAATCCCATTTGACCAGCTGTATGTAAAATGACCAAATCGACTATGGAAATGCCAATAGCAGCAAGTCTCTCTGATGAAACCAGTGGAGCGGACTTATCAAGTGAGCATAATGCCAAAACCAACACATAATGCGTGAAGTATATTTTAGCTGGAAAGTGTCAATGTTCAACTGTGAAAACCCTAGACAAATGACACTGACTACAACTCTGTGGGATGTCCTTAATGCCCTTTGGTCCAGTTTTCTGCCATATCCCCCAGCAGTGGACTCAACCATGAAAAATGATGGATGCAAGAGCTTTCTGTTTCATTTTGATCTATGTCTGCTCTTGTGATGTTTTTGAAAGGTATATTTAGGCGTTTCAAAGGGGAAACAAGCAAGGAAATGCAAAAGGGAAAAATAAAAAAGGACCTTCAAAACCAGGGCAGGAAATCAAATCATTACTTTAACGTCCAATTTTGGCATCAAATGCTTTGGTCATACAATACTGTCTCTGTGGTTCTGGCTGTTTAGCACTAAACACCCAGTTATAAAAGGTAGGCTTGTTGTAGGTTTATTTTTTGTTTTCCATTTAAGTTCTGACAAAACAGTTCACCATCTCCCTGCACAAATTTGAGAGAGAAAAAGAGAGCAAGAAAGAGAGAGGTGGCTTGCTTTTTTTTTTTTTTGCTTGTTTTTTTTTCTTTTTAATAATAATATGGAGTAATCTATAAGTCTACAGGAACAAAGAAATCTAGAATGGCAGTTTAGCCTTGGAATGTACATGTTTTGCAGCAAAGTTGTTGAAGAACCTTCCGTTGGCACAGATTGTTCTTTTTCACTAGCATACAGAAGCCTCCTTCCGCCCAGGACTCTTCCGTTGCTTTTCCAGGAAATCAGCAAGAGAGCGGGAAGTTGAGGACGAGAGCAGCATGATGGACACACATGGAAGAAGGTTGTGATTGGCCAGAGAGGCAGATGAGGGGGATTGGAAGAGATCATTCAGGAGCAGTCAACAGGGAGGAAATTTGGTCCACCCCAAGTGATTTCAGTCAACAGCATTGTTTTTCAAGGAGAGAGATTGCAGTCCAACGGTAAATGTGATTGAGATCCATTTATAAAAGGAAAAAAAAAAAGATTAGAAAAAGAATAAATTAGAAATCAATAATAATGTAAGCCAGGAATTTTTCTTTAAGGAATTACCTAGAGTAGAGCATATATAGTCATTTATACTATATTTCATTGACTTCAAGACACTGGATATCAGATGCACCACTACTAATAGGCTATTACTAATAATAGTAATGCACCATTACTATTATTATTACGAATAATAGTAATGCACCATTACTACCAGGAAAAAAATTGCTTATTACATGGTGACACAATAGTCTCTTATTAGAATATTTTATGCTTATTGGAAGTATTAGTTAAAATTATATAACATGCTATTTTGTTTCCAGGATTATGTAATAATTAACTCTTCCACTGAATATTACTCATAGCTGAATTTTTTGAAGCTGTTATAAACTGCAATTAAATGCAACACATGTAGGCGTGATTTTGTGCCTAACTCAGTTGGCGAGACATATCTGTGACTAAGTCACAGACAGTGACAACTTTGTCACATCAACCTGCTGATCAAAAGCAGTTGTAAGCTGCCATGAATTATAAGATGCATCTGATCTCACAGATGTTAAAATACATATAAAATAGGACATCTTAGAATCACTGAAGTATGACAGTTGAAAGAAAATAAACAGCACATCCCTAAATGCAACTGCAATTTGAAAAGCCTGGTGAGCCATCAACGAGCTCATTCTGTAACCGGCTTGAAAAATGGACTCATCACAAATTAAGGTTCTTCATTCCACTCCTGCCCAGAATCCTGACACTCCACTTTTACCAAAGTGCCATTTGGCATATATTAGCCCATGCTTAGCGTGGTTAGGGAAAGTAGTTAAAGCATCACAAAACTTGCAATGCCTGGTACCAAATGCTCTCCATCTTTGGGGTCAGTCACTTAAAAAAAAAATCTCCCTCAGTTTTTCAATTGCTAACTTAAAAAATCCTGATCTTAGATATAGGGGAACCATGTTTTAAAGTAAGGAGCACTTACATGGACTCGGGGTGCCATCACCCCAATCATCTTACCCCACTGTTGTAAGAATTGTCCCTGGCCATGAAAAGCCTGAGCACAGAGCCTGAGCAAGTCTGCCCATCCCTGCCAGATCGATCATACATCAGAAAAGCTATGAAGATAAAATTAACCTGTGATGCTCTGTGGATATGAGACGATAAATGATGTTCTCGTTGGTGCTGTCATATGCTCAGAACTTTCTGATGTTTGAGATTCCTAACAGGAAGTTGTAGAATAACTAAATTGGGTCGATAGTATTCTTTCTCAATTTTACAGGAGGTAAGTGAGACCCAGAAAAATTCCTGAACTGGGAGCCTAGATATGAATGACAGCATTCTGGCTCTTGAATCCAAATTCTCCCACCAACAGCACTGTCTGCCTCTTGCGAAATTTCCCAAAGTGGAGACATTCAAAGGAAGACAAAGAATAAACCCAGGGAAATGATTTTGATCAGGGAAAACTGTTCCAAATGCCCACTTTCTTTTTTATGTTCCTATTTTTATAACAATCCAAAAATGTTTAGAAAAATAATGGTTCAAAATTTCTTTCTACATCATTGAGATGCATGACTGCATAAAATTTAGGCACCAGTTTTAGGGCCCTCTCTACATGCTTTATATCATGAGTTAAAGTTTATGAAAAGTTGAGATTAGAATAATTTAAATTCATTTTATAGATGGGGAAACTGAGGCTAGAAAAGTGAAAGAGCTGGTATTTGCCAAATGGCTGCATACTAGAAATACTTGAAGTGTCTAAAAATATCAGTGTTAAGACCAATTTAAAATGAATCTTTGGGGAAGGTCTGCAGTCCTGGCACTCTGGTCGAGAACCACTGGTTGAAAAGAAAAAAAAAAGAACCCACCATGTATAAGTCTTAAGTTCTATGCCTGTTAGATGATGTCTATCAGAGGTCTAATGAAAGACTTGCAGATTTGATTGAGATTTACAAATCAAAATTATAAATAATTCAAATCAGAGGAAAGTGGCAATAAACAGTGGCATTTCCACATGATAGACTTTTATGTGGTTATTAAAAATGAACTTTCTGAAACCTTTGTAAAAACACAGGATAATAATGTTTATCTAATGCAAATACGGAAAGCAAGATACAAAACTCCATGTATATGGCAGTTTAAAAATCTGGTGAAAAGTACATATGACAAAAGACCAGAAAAAACAAAGTATATATATAGCCTTTTCCTGTTCGTATTTGATGTAAAATTCTAACTATATGACATTCTGGGTGGGAAAGGCAAACCTATGAGGACAGTAAAAAAAAAAAAAAAAAGTGCTTTCCAGGGGTTTGGGAGAGGAGGGAAGAAAGGAGGGATAAAGAGAGCACAGAGGATTTTTAGGGCAGCGGAATGTTCTGTACGATACTATAATGGTAGATATATGTTCTTTATACATTTGTCCAAACTCATAGAATGTACAAGAGTGAACCCTAATGTAAACTGTAGATTTCAATGAAACTGATGTGTCAATACAGTTTCATCAACTATAACAAATATATTGCTTTGGTGCAGAAAGCTGATAATAGAAGGTTGTCTGTGGGGGTGGTCAGGGGATGTATGGGAACTCCGCATTTTCTCAATTTTGCTCTGACCTCAAAACTCAAGTTTTCAAAATCAAAGTTTGCTAACTAAAAAAAAATTAACCAGGGCCATCTTAGTCAGTGGATACTTTAGTTCTCCTTGCAGTTAAAAGCAACAACCCAAAAACCAAACCCATTGAGGGTGTGAGTTCAAGATGAACGAATGCCATCACAATAGGGGCATGGCCTACCTGGGGCATGGTCAATAGTTTTGTGTTTAAGTGCAAATATATTGGAGCTTAACATAGATCATACTTTGCTCAGAAGATCAAAATGAGCAGTTGTACTCACCGTCCTTGCAGATGGCTCCCATTTGACACATCCCTAAGTCTAAGAGATAACCACTGGGGCAGCTGGTACAGTTCTTGAACCCTGGACCACTGCATGTCAAACAGCTGGCATCACATCTATGGGAAGAACATACAATTTATCATCCTTTCAGATATCAAACACAGGAAAAGATGTGTTTGCTATCCATCTCTTAAATGTCTTAAACTTAATTCTCCCTTTGAAGATGACAAAAATCTTTTCTTATAATTGCGAGGTTTGACAACATAAAAAAAAAAAAAAAAACCTAGCAGGTAGCCTGAGATTTTTAGAGGGGAAAGAGCATGCACTTGAAACTGAAATACTACTTTTGAGGTTTTAAAGTGCTCCTGAGGTGCAATAAAACCCCCAAAAAGTAAAACCAAAAAACCCACCAAAATCATTTGGGTTAAAATTGCAGGGCAGTGCCCAGAGGTAAAGGTTTGAACCTTATTTTTATGCTAAATGATTCTAAGTTTCATCTTATTTATGAATGCAGGCAAATAAGAAACCCAGTAGCCAAACATTCGGGCTTAAACAGTGGATCCACTTACTTTTTGCAGGATTTTAATCCATTTTCTGAAGAGTGGTCAAAGTAATAGCTGATACTACAGCTTTGCACGCATCTCCCATCCTCCATGAAGTAGCCCTCTGTGCAGTTAATACACCCATCAGCGCCTGCCCCTTAAAAGCAAGACAAATTCAGGAGACAAGAGACAAGACCTCAGAATGGGTTGCATGAAGGGCTGCTTCTTGCATAGTTGGTGAAAACAGCATTAATAGGCTGCAATTTTAAGAATCATAATCTTTGTGCTTTTTCTTACGTTCTTTGGGGGGGAAATGCTCCAGTTTTAGATTGAATGCATTCGCCATAAAACATCAGATCTCTTTGGCAAGAGAAGGACATTTCACTGGGATATTTAAGTTTTCAATGAGGAGAGGTTACTAAGGATAACATCAGGTGAGAATATGGGCATGGTTATCAGAAAGGATGGGTGCTTCTCTGGCATTTACTTTAAAATATTAAGTGGGTTTGCCTGAGTGATCCATGAAAACAGCTAAACAAATGCCAAACCAGAGCCAGAAGAATGAACAAGAGGACTGGGGGAGAAGGTACCAGCACAGGTGGCGCAGAAGCGGTGGCAAGGCTGGCAGTCCTGGCCGTTGAAGTACCATCCGTCCTCACAGGCGACAGAACACCGGGATCCCTGCAGGCTAAAGGCACAGACGCATACTGCTGTGACCAGGCAAAGAGGTAAGACTCCCCAGCTACCTGTGTAACAATACAGCCCCCCACCCCCCACTGCCCTGGGACAAATGGATTTGGCAAAGCTCCGAAGCAGGGGAAATAGCTCTTGTACCCTTTTTTCTTCCCCCTCCTAATGCCTGTACTGTAATGCTTTTCCGAGTCTATAATGGTTATCTGTAGCATATGTACATGCAGCCAACTTTGGGGAGATTCTTTCAACTATTAGACTGGCTCACACATTTCTTCTTTACTCCACAGCTTATAGCCTAGAGGGTTTTGTGTGTGACTGTGTCTGTGTGTGTGTGTGTGTGTGTGTGCGCACGCGCATGCACTTTTTAAGGACTGCACCTGTGGCATATGGAGGTTTTCAGGCTAGGGGTCTGATTGGAGCTACAGCTGCTGGCCTACACAACCACAGCAATGCCAGATCTGAGCCTAGTCTGCGACCTACACCACAGCTCATGGCAATGCTGGATCCTTAACCCACTGAGCGAGGCTGGGATTGAACCTGCAACCTCATGGTTCCTAGTCAGATTCATTTTCGCTGTGCCAAGATGGGAAGTCCACAACAGTTAACCCTTATCATAATTCAGCAACATTGGGGCTCAGAGGGGCTAAGTGACTTGGCCATGATCGCATAGCTGATAAATGGCAGAGAGAGATGTGAGCCCACACTTATCTTGCTTTTTGTTTTAACAACCTGCTTCTTCTCCAAGAAGAATTAGAAAGCGGATTAGCCTGATATTTATCAAAAGAAAAGTCTTATGATAAAAGGTGCTAAACAAACTGACACTGAATGCATTTATGGGGGAAAAAAGCTGCAGATAATCAATTTAAGTAAAAAATGATGTTCCACTACTAATTAATGTGAAGAATTACGTTCCTAGAAACTGCCTGGACCTATATATTTGGCCTCAGATGAAAGCTGGAAATAGAGGTACTACTGATCCTTAAAAGGGATGGAATGGAGCAGAATTCTAGATCTATGTAAACCCCGAGACCAACTCCTCAAAGTAGGATGATCTGAACTTCTTCTAAGGATATCAAGAGAATACCTAGTTCATTTCAGCTGCATATTATTCTCTGAAAGAATCTATCAACTATCTGGCTTTAGCAATGAGCAAGTCTCATCCATTCAAAGAAAACATCCCCTGGTATTAAATCTATGTGCATACTATAACATAATGGAACCAAGCCTGAGGTGCTTGAGATAAGGGAATGATTGGCTACATACAGAAATAAAAGATAAGGGAATAGTTTAGACCATCAAAGGAAAGAATCAAGGGGATTAAATATAATTCATTGGTGTTACCTACACAGTAATCCTTGACTGATGCACCACCGGTCAAAAAGCCCAAAGAAAGTCTCTCAAATCATTTTTTAAAAATTTGTATTTGTGCTATCTTTTCTAAAGAGAATTTTATTTGGTTTATAGACCTTCCTGAGCCAAGATGGCATCCCATTTTTCATATAAAATGGTAGAGATAATGCAAATAGCAATCAAGTGTTTGAATTGGGAGTCAAACCAGGGGTGACTTTTTATAAAAGAGTTATTTACTTTTTAAAAAAACCTTTATACTGAGAAGTCCTTGGACTGTGTTACTTGGTGAAATCCTTCACTTTCTTACCTTAACCCCTCCCTACATTCTGTACAGTTGTCTGATTCAGTGCATGTCTTGCAGTTTTCACTGCATTTCCGGCAAAGATTTTTCTCTGTTAAAAAAAAGGGGGGAAAAAGGTCATAAATCAATTGGTCAATCGGATCTATAAAAACGTATGGAGATATTTTAATGTTTACTAACGTATGCTATAGTACACATGACCTTGAGCAGAAAATGGCAAGAAAAGCCCTAGACTCAACATTTGGTATCACTTCTCAGCAAACCAAATACAGGGAGGAACTGTGGCACTGGGAATTACCTTGGTGATATCTAACGTTTTGTAGACAAGAGAACTATGGCCCAGGGAGTTCTCAAATAGTTTATTGTTTTTTCCTTCTTCTCATTCTCTTTCCCAAGCAGGGTTTTCTAACTTCCTAAAATGCAAATCTCACTGATAAAGCTGGGCCAGCGTCACCAGTTAAGGAATGGAATGGCAGACCCCATGCTCCCAGCTTTAAGGACCCACTCTGATGAACTATATAAGAAAAGAGAACCTGCATTCAAGACTGCAAGGTAAGGGTTATTTCTTGTATAGGGTAGTATAGTGTCTTGTACTTTATACCAGCTGTGGAATCAATATAAATGTTATTACATTTCAGATAATATTTCTATTCTGGAGAAAATAAATATATTTGAATGAACAATATACCATGAATAGTGGCTTTCCTGTTAAATACCAAACACTGGTCGCTCCTGGGGAAAAAAAATGGCAAGTGTGTTCTTGTTCTATAGTGGAAAATGATGATTTGTTATTTACTAAGGCCTTCTACCTCAGGTGAAGTTTTTCTGGAGGCTTGATAGTTTCTCAGATGCACGCAGATTTTACCCTCAGGTATGTGTAGACCTGAATGAAGCTTTGTCCATAGGCTTCTCCTTAAGGCTGGTGTTATTTAGGGCTCCACAGAGAAGCACTGCTATAACGGATCCCTTTAAGAACCTCCTGGAGATCCACCTCCTTTCTCAAGTCTGAGCCTCTATGAAGTCCTTTACAGTCTCCTGGTAGTAGTTACACGGTCTGCACCTTATCGTGTCATTGAGCTTGGTGGACGAGGCGTAGGACCTAAATTCGAGCTCTGCTTTCAGCATTTCCAGCGGGCAGGTTGTTAGCCTCTGATCTCCCATTTGCTATCTAAATATTACAGTGATGCCTACCTCCTGGCTTGTCTTAAGACGTTAATGACATTATTCAAGGGAACTGCAAATATGCTGCAGGTAATCATGTTTGTACATAGTCACTGTTTTATGTAAATGTACTCGTTAAAGGAGGAAATTATAACAAAAGGCAATTGCACAGAAGCAAAGAAATGCATAGACCACTTCCATCAGCAGAGTAATTGTTTAAATAGCCTTCCTTAATTGCCTATCTCCCAGGCTTTGGCAAAAGAACTGACTGTCTCAATGATCTTGATCCTACCATACACCATCTAGAATGAAATTTCTTTGGTAAGGCTCAGCCTTCTTGATGGAATTTTGAATTCTTTCTTCAAGGAATAGTGCTTATTTCTGATCCCTTATGTCCCCTCCCCACTTTGATTTTTCTCCTTCTGCTACCAAGCTGCTGCTCCAGTTCCAAATTTTGGGGAAAACAAAAACTACAGGGGAATCCCTACTCATTACTCTAAAGGGTAAATTGAGAGTCCTATCTCCTCCACAGAGAAATGCCTGCCTTTGACTCAAGATAGAATTTGACTTCTCAGGAAGCAAGAGGATCCACTTGACTAATAATCATTTAAAATAACTCTTGTTCTGGAGTTCCCATTGTGACAAAGCAGAAAAGAATCCAACTGGTATCCATGAGGACGTGGATTCAATCCGTGGCCTCCCTCAGTGGGTCAAGGATCTAGTGGTGCCGTGAGCAGTGTGTATAGGTTGCAGATGCGGCTTGAATCTGGCATGGCTGTGGCTGTGGCATAGGCCGGCAGTTATGGCCCCGATTCGACCCCTAGCACTGGAAATTCTACATGCTGCAGGTGCAGCCCTAAAACAAAATAACTCGTTTTTTTTTTTTTTAAACTTGGGTTTTCTTCTTTCTTAGGTTGGGCAGAAATAGGAAATTTGAGTGTCGTACCATGGTGTGACACTCTTGCTCAGACAAATTATTAAGAACTCAGAAATAAAATATACCTGCAGCCCTTTTCAGAGCCATAACATAGCACTATCTAAAAGCAGGTGTGTCCAAGGATTGCTGAATTCTCCAGGTAATGAACCTTTGTCTGTTCACTAATGACAGCTCATTAGGGCCCACATTCTGTGAAGTTACATGTTAATTTACAGATTTTTGTTTGATAAAGTTACAAACGATTTCTGTCCATTTGGATCCCCCCCCCAATTCTAATTGTATCGCCATGTAGAAAATCCTTCAGTTTTGTCTTTAATGCAGCAAATGGACTTCATTTTGCCTTGCCTGGTGGACTATGATATCTGACAGTCTTTGAACGCTTTTGTCACCTTGGAGGTTCCTGCATGGGTAAATAGTTTTTTTTTTTTTTTAATAATTCAATGAATTTTACTATATTCATAGTTGTATAACCATTATCACGACCTAACTTTAGAACATTTCCATCCCAAACCTACAGTGGTAAATAAGGCTTTAACACATTTCCATTCTCTATTTTACATGAAAGTCATATTTTTCAACCTTGTTGATAACATACAGGCCTGGTTCCTTGCTCAGCGCACAGGAAAAGAGCAGGCCTGGCTTCTGTCCTTTAAAAGCCCATGCCTCTCTCTGGGAAGCTGGATTTCATGAAGTTTCCCACCACTCTGATAAGAGTGGCTCCTGGTGCCTAAACTGTTTATACAAACAAGATGAATACCTACTTTTCCTCCAGGAGTTTGGAATTTCAGTACGTGCCAGATACAGGGTGCCTTCCTGACCAGAGCCATCACACCTCTGGGCACTGAGACTCTAGGGAGGTTCTCTGAGGGACTGCATTTCACATATAGTGTCACAAATTGTTGTCAGGGAATGAAATACATCCTGCGCTACCCCACTGAAAGAAAACTCTTGTAAGTTTGCATCTCCCTTTGCTGAATTTTTTTTTTTTTTTTTTTTTGCTTTTTAGGATCACATCCACGGCATATGGACATTCCCAGGGTAGGGGTTTAATGAGAGCTACAGCTGTTGGCCTACCCCATAGCCACAGCAACGCCAGATCTGAGCCGCGTCTGTGACCTACACCACAGCTCAAGGCAACACTGGATCCTTAACTTACTGAGCAAGGCCAGGGATCAAACCTGCAACCTCGTGGTTCCTAGTTGGATTCGTTTCTGCTGCGCCATGATAAGAACTCCTCCCTATGCTGATTTTAATCTGTATCCTTTTGTTATAAGAAGCCATACCTGTGAGCTCATGAATAAGACCACATACTGAGTCTTGTGGGTCCTCCTAGCAAGTCACTGAACCTGTGGACAAACCTGAGGATCCCCTGAAGCAGCCAGTTAGAGGCTTATTTATTTATTTATTTACTTACTTATTGTCTTTTTAGGGCTGCACCTGTCAGGGGTCTAATTGGAGCCACAGCTATTGGCCTACACCATAGCCACAGGAACGTAGAATCTGAGTCACGTCTCTGACCTAAACCACAGCTCACGGCAATGCGGGATCCTTAACCCACTGAGTGAGGCCAGGGATCGAACCCAAGTCCTCATGGATACTGGTCAGGTTTGTTTACTGCTGAGCCACGATGGGCACTCCTGGCATTTTTTCACAGAAATTCTTTTTCACAATTTTTTTTTTTTCCCAAAGCAATTCTAAAGTGTTCTCTTAGAAACTGGCTTGATCTTGTCTAATAAGCAAGGCCTAGGTTTCTTGGAGGAGAACCCTCTCCTCCTCCACCCTGGTCATTGAAATGAAAACCACATTTTGGGATCAACTCACTGGGGTCCTGATACGATCCATCAGGGCAGTGGCTGACACAGCTGTTGGTTTCGTCATTCAGGAAGTACCCATATTTACAGGACAGGCACTGGTCCCCGTGGCTCCCAAAGCAGGTCTCACAGTTGGGGGCACACTTTCTGCATCGCTTCTTGTCGGCGTGGTAGTGGCCCGGGGGGCAGCTAGAGACACAGATCCTGCAGTAGGGGACGATAAGAAAGAGAGGGAGTGTCACCAGCAGATACCCCATCCTGAGTGAGGGGCTGAGCACACTGCTGTCCTCAGTCTTAAAATCCTTTTGAAACAATGACAGTAACACCACATCCAAAGGGCCAACTTTTGTAGGGCGCTGACGCAGCACTGCAGTTACATGACACCAAGTAAGGCAAAAAACCATTGGCCAGTTCAGGTCTAGCTCCTTAAAGGGGATGATGATTAGAAACTGAGTCTCAACAGGGTTGTGTTATTGGGTTGAAGGGAAAACATGTGCGAACCATGTTTCACAGAAAGTCCCTAATAAGGGGTTACTTTTGTTGTGTGCTGTTTGTTACGTGAATGCTTTTTGTGTAAAGGTAGTTATGGTTGTTGTGTGCTATTGACTAAATTAACATATATGTATGTAAATTTAGGTAGTTTATGATAAACTTAACTTCCTTGCTTGCCACTAATTTAAGGGCTGGGCCGTATTTCTTATTGTTATTAATTCATTCAATAAGTATTTACTGAGTTCCAATGAAAATTTCAGGCATTTGCTGGTCTAGGAGATAATGAGAGGCTGAGGTAGTCAAGAGCCTTTTGCTTTGAAGACTCTAAATTCCAGCATCAACATCACAGGAACGGGTCCATGTCTGGGTGACTGGAGTGTGGGTGCACTGGAGGTCAGTTCCTTGAGCTGAGTTTCCTCCTGATGGAATGGGAAGAGGGGAAGGGAGGGCTGAGAAAGACCGCCTGGCAGAGAATGGCCTCTGATGGGCAGGTGCTGGTCCATGGCCTTCCCTGTGGATACATATCTGTTGGAGGCAGAAGTCAGAGGCTCAGAGGCACAGCCTCAGTGCCCTGAGTGGAGTAATGAGAATGTGCTGACCAGCAGCTTTGCCACATCGAGGGCTTGCCCTTCACGGAATTCAGGAAAACGTCCATTGGGATTGTGTACAGGCATTTTTACGCAGGGCAAATGCAGCTTTGGCATCAGACATCAACGGGATGGCAAGGTATAGAGGAAAAGATCAGGCACCTGCAGAGCTGGTCTCTCCCCATTGTCCTGTGAAATGTGAGAAAAGACATTTGCAGCTGCCTGGCATATAGGTCTGTCTCATGTTTTATAATTCACTATAGGTTTTACCACTCTGAGTGATATAACAAGACTGGTAGCTGGGCAATAGCATCTTTTCTGTGCTTCAGTCCTGGTGGGAGAGCATGGAACACACTGCTGTGGTGTGTGTTCCCGAGAATTCCAGGAACACTGTTGAGGAGGGTGTGTGTGACCATGGGGCTTCTCTCTTACCTGGTGTTGTTCTTCAGCTTGTAGTAGTAGTGCAAACAGTCACTGCAGTGGTCTGGTCCTGGCCCATCACAGCCTACCTCGCTGCACTCAGGGTCACAGGGACCTTCCAAAAGACATTAAAACAACACTTAGAAAAAAATGATTTTAAAGCAGGTCAGCTTTACCTTCAATCTGGTATGAAACTGGCTTTTCTTCCCTCTTATGCAGTGAGAGCTTCCTTTGGGAGTTTCTAATGCAATGAGGTAGACTAATACTCAGTGTGGTTGTAAGCCCGGAGATGAACCTCTTGCCTTTTGAGGGGGAAAACCTCAATAACCGAAGTATAAAGAATGTAAATCCTAGTCAGGGTCTGGTCTTCAAAGCACATATGGCTGCCTTGTGGGAGATGACAAGTATTTCAGAATTCAAATGAACAATGCCACTGCAGCAACTAGGAAAAAAACAACTGCAGTGAAGTAGGCATAATGATAAAAATGTCGGA
Source organism: Catagonus wagneri (assembly GCA_004024745.2). NCBI lineage: Eukaryota > Metazoa > Chordata > Mammalia > Artiodactyla > Tayassuidae > Catagonus > Catagonus wagneri. The sequence goes on from PVHT020000021.1 coordinate 3,980,823, forward strand.
TTTAGAGAAAAATGAGAAGTTAAGGTCTTAACAGGAAAGAAAAAAAGGTTTATTATTCAGTGCTCTGACCAAATTGCCTGTCTCATCCAAGGTCAATAAAGCCACTGAGTACCTCTGAGATACTGTAGCCAGCAAGAAACATCATTATGGCATCTGGCACAATTTTAACAGCATCTAGAGCTGGATTACAAAGCAGGTACTTCAGGCACAGATAACAGATTTAAAACTGGATCCTACCATAGGACGATAGGTGACTCAACAAAAGAAAACTACATATACATTTTAAAGATGTAAGCAAGCTTAAAGAATTCCAGACCTGGGATGAAGGTTCCTGATCTCTCTTGCTGTGTACTTGGTAAAGAGCTAATGAAAATGCAAGGCAAAGAAAAAACAAAAAAAGCCAGAAAGACAGAGCTATGTTGTGACTGAGGAAAACTTTTCTAATGACTACTGGTCATTAGAAGTTTTGCTAATGACATAGATAGCTAGTCATAGATATTTTGCTTCCTTGGCTAACTCTCTTTTTTCCCTGTTTTCCATATTTTGAGATATTTTCTCTCATAATATTCAAGCTCTTTTATATGATTTTGACTAGCAATAAACATAATACATGAAATGCATAAAAAAGTGACTCAAGGGTGCCAGAAATGTCTTGAACTGTACTTCTTTTAATCAAAAGGACTTACTGTTGAAACTGGGCCTCCTTTAATCATTGTAGGAATGACTATGTTCTAAAATGACTGAATCAAAACATAAAATGGTACAAGTAGGGACGAATGACTTAGAGAAAAATCTAGTAGTCACACACCCTTATTTTACAATAAAAACAGACTAAGAGTCAAATATAGGAGAGTTGGGATCAACAGAAGTCCTGTTTCTTAGTCCAGGTCTAAGTAATCACAACCTTTTAATCTGAATGGAAAATGAGTCACTTGCAAATGCTGCAGACTTGAAATATATTTCTGACTAGTCCTAAGAGTCATTTGACAGTACTGTTTATCTCTTTTCTCAAAAGCTTTAAAATTTCTCTCTAAATTCTACAGCTTGTACGAGTTGGGGCATTTTAGCCAACTACTCTGGTATATGAGGACAGAGCGTCTCTACTGTGTAAGGGTTGAAGTTCAGCCAGCTGTGGGTCCCGAGGTCCCTGTAATTCAATGGAACAGTACAGGGATCTGGTTATGATAACGCCATCTGTGCCTCTAGACAGGCTGACTTCTTAATGAAGGTGAAAATCACAGCTCCAAAGAAAAGGGATCATGGGTGGCCCTAAATTTTCACCAGATGATTTCTACAATTAAAAAAAAAAAAAACCCTAAGCCATTGATTCTTGATATATGCCAAAGGGCTCTGTATGGCAAGTTCATATGCTGTGCTGTTTCTTTCATAATCTTAAACTGTCCCAGATGCAGTTTAGCATTTTAGGTTGCTGGGTAATAATGAAATAATTGTTTCTGTTCTTTTACAACTGCCAATGTGGACATTTTGGAAATGTAGTGAGAAAAACCACAAAGATGTCTAACTCTTCATAATTTTAACATTACTAAAATTTGAATGGGAAACATACCAGAAGGCACATAGTGATAGGTTACTATTATGCTCCATTTATGTTTCTGGATATATTTTCTCCTATCGGAGAAGACAAAGTGATTTGCTGGTTATAACATGAAAAGTAATTTTATGAGCTTAAAGCAAAATAAGACAAAAATCGAACACAATCCGTATCTGGTTAGCACAATTGCTCTGAATTACTTAAGCTTATTATTGACACTGGGATACTACTGGTTTGAAATAAAAGTAACCACAGACATATTTAAAATACTCTGTTAAAGTGATTCACGAGAAAGAATCTCAGAGAGTCGAGGTGCAGGAAAAAAAATAGTTATTGTCTAAAGGTACATTAAACTGCTATATACAATCAGTTTTTCATTAGGAGAAGCTCCTAGAAGGATCGAATGCTGCTTGGGAAGTGGTAGCCAGTGCAATAAGATAGGAATCAGAAATACAACAGGAAGGAAAAAAAATAATTGGCAGATGATATGGCTACAGTATCTAAATTGCCCCAACCCCAAATCCCTAAAATATATAAATTAATAGAATTAAGCAAAACAGCCGGATGTAAGATAAATACGCATCAGCCACAGATATCCTAGATACCAGCATAAAGCAGTAAGAAAATAAAGGATATTTTCCACTACAGTAGCAATAAGACCCATAATACCTAGAAATAACACTACATAAAATTAAAAGATTTCAGTACAATGGGACAAAGTCTATGTTTTGGGTGGAAAGAGTGCATATTGTAAAAACAATTCTTCCCATGAGATTGCACATGAATTCAAGCTAAATTCCAATGAGACTCTTAAAGGGGGACTTAAGAATTGTTCTGAGAACAAGATACAGATGTTCAACAGATATTAAAATAGATTGTGCGTAGTACTGGATTAAGAATTATTAGATTGATAAATCAGAAAAGGTGGTACCAGAAGAGATGCTGGTTTAAGAAGTTATTATATTGTTATAAAGGAAACATTCCAGACTAGGAGGGGAAAGTGGGTGTAACGACTCCGTCATTGCTATTAGTCTATCTCGAAAATACAGACAGAACTTGACACTTAAATATTACAAACCAAAATAAAGTCTTGATGAATGGCTAAATGTAAAAGAGATTGTAAAGAATAAACATTCTGTTAAAATTACAAGTGTTATCTGAAACTATAAGCCTTACCCTCTGATTTCTTTTTTTCTGTCAAAACAACAACACAAAGAGGACATTTTGGAAGCAAGTGATAACAGAGAAACATATTTTCAGCAAATACGAGACAATGTGAGAGTCAATAACATACAAAAGAATTCTTATAAAGAAAATTGCTGTCACTGTGAATAGAAAAGTGGGTAAAAGTTGCATTTACTTAGGAGAACTACGATGGAAGAAAAGTTTTAGATTTTCTAGCAATCAAAGCTATAAAAATGTAAACACGCTCTGTTCTTTATTATTATTATTATTTTTTAACTTTTTTCTTTACAGTCAATGCTTGCAGGAATGAGTGCAGTAAATGCACACTGGTCACAGTGTAGAGTGGTACATCTTGTCTGGAAAGCAATACAACAAACCACATCCAAGCCCTAAAACTGATGATTCCCTTTGATGCAGTAATTCTTAGAATCGAACCCTATTTTCAAGAAATAAAGATCCACTCTAGGAGTTCCTGTCGTGGCTCAGTGGTTAACAAATCCGACTAGGAACCATGAAGTTGCAGGTTCAATCCCTGGCCTTGCTCAGTGGGTTAAGGATGGGGTGTTGCCATGAGCTGTGGTGTAGGTCGCAGACGCGGTTCGGATCCCGCGTTGCTGTGGCTGTGGTGTAGGCCAGCAGCTACAGCTCCTGTTAGACCCCTAGCCTGGGAAGCTCCATATGCCGCGGGTATGGCCCTAGATAAGGCAAAAAAAAAAAAAAAAAAAAAAAAAAAAAAAA